>JAUJPP010000006.1:214329-332508 GCA_030562195.1 Nipponacmea schrenckii
GAAATGACAACCTTTAGAATTTTAAATGATATTCTCTTAAGCAAAAATAATGTACAGTTGAGAGGACTAGTGGTATAAGGGACGGAACTCTATAAAATACTCTCTTAAAGATGTAAAGCCGCGCTGTTAATTTGATGGCTCTATGTTATACCATGGCAACTTGCCCCAAATTGCAGGATCTAATGTTCCTACTACACCTAAATTAAGATTGATAAATAAACAAATTAAAAGTATCAACGATCTGGAAAGTTAATTTAATCCGAGATCAATTTGTAATCTCAAATAAGGTGTTATGTCCCACAAATTTGTTTTTTCGACGTTTTGTTTTACACACTAATTAAACAGATAAAAATGTTACAAGAAGAGTTAAGAAGATAATGTATCAGGTCATAAAGTCAAATTGTGTTAATTTCTTATCGTTTGGTCAAGACAAATTTTGACATTTCCAGTATAAGTATCGCAACCAATCAAAACATGTCATTATACTGAGTAGGCGTGGTTACGTTCTATTTTAAATGACAGCCAGGAGATATAACAAATTCTAAATATCTCGGAAGCTGCACAATTGTTACAAACAGGTCTAGTTATTATTATGGAATTGGATATTATAAATGCAACGTTTCACCCATGCAATAGAAGGGACGCGCACTGCCTTGGTACCGTCTAACGGTTCTAGTTGCAGTGCGTTCTTTGAACGCACTGCTTTGTTTTCGAAATGACTATTTTTTTTTTTTTTTGTCTTTTTCTGGTCACGCTCCCCAGCCATAACTGCAAATGTCTTACACAATCTGGCGTGATATTGTGACGTAATCTAGTGCTCGTTGTTGTTTAAATGTAAAATGACGCATTTTTGTTTTACCGGAAATGACGTAGAACGTCACAAATTTTATTTTTGTTTACTAACTCACGGCTCGTTTTTTTATCTAATCTGGTTCGGACTTTTTTTTTTTACTACTTATAACTTAGATTTACAGAATAGCAGTTTAAAAATTTTGAAATTTTTACTTTTGTTGGTGACTTTTGAATTTTAAAATTTAACACTTTTTCTAATTTCTGAAATTTTGATTAGATCGAAATCAAACTTTGCAGTTAGATAAACATTTTTCTTGTCAAGAAAAATCTGTTTTCAAAATATCGACATCACTTCCGGTTTCGGCGTCATACGTCGCTAAACTTCGAATTTTTACTTCCGGAATTCTAAAGATATTTGAATTTTTTTTTTTGCAATTAGTTACTATTAACCTATAATGATTTTATAATTAACAAAAATTGAACCGGAAGTAACAGGTCAGTCGCCATCATTAAACCACTTACTTTTGTAAAGTGAAAAATTGGGCCTTGGGGTTTAATCGGACAATTGTTATTTTGATGTCTATGTAATCTTCAATCGATTGCTAACAATTCTTAGGAAGCCGAATTTTGAATTTCGATTTAGCTTACCTTTCATTTCCGGTTCTTTTTTTTCACTCAGTGCCTAATTTTCCAACGTTCATATATCGTGACCTTGACCTTTGGTGACCATGTGACCTGCACAAAAGTTGTTGCCCTTGTCGAGATCTATCCATTGATGTCTTCATTTGTGGTGTGCAAATGTCAAATTCCGGTTTTACAGCCATTTGAAAATTGCACTTTTTAACTTCGAAGAGCTCTGTCACGTGACCTAATTTGCATACGTCAAAATTTCTTTTATGTCCTTATTACGCGTAATTTATTCTTTTCAATGGTGTATAACACTTTATATTTTGATCAAAATTGCGCTTTTTAATATTTGAAAATTTTGTTCTTAGTTCTATATTAATTGTGCGTGATTTATGAAAAAGAACGTGTTTTTTTTTCAAATTTACGTCTTATTTTTTCACAAAAATTGGTAGATGAGTAGACAAAAAATTATCATTAAAGATTCCGATAAAAAATTTCCGAAATTAGCCGGAAATGTCCGAAAATGGCCAAAAAATGTAGAAAATCACAGAAATCGGAATTTTCGGATTAAATTTTTGCACAAACATGCAATTTTATTATTCCACAGAATTAGTACCATCAATATCTGTATTTTGTATGTATGCCGTATATGCAAATTCCTAACCGTTTGATCGCCATCTTGAAATATGTAAATTATTGGAAAAATACTACTCGTCCGCCATTTTTTCTCCTATTTTTTTCAGACTTGTTTTAAAATATAATTTGGATAATTATCTATGTCCTCTAGTGGCATATTTTTCAATTTCAAATTTGTCTTTGGACCAGGTCCTGCCAAAGTTTTTCAAACTGACTTCCGTTTGAAAGTTCATAACTTTTGAACTCTACCATATGCATCCTTTTGATCTCAAAACAACATCACCAAAGAGGCACTGTACTGGAATCCCCAAGGTCATAGAAGGCAAGGACGACCTTCACATAGCTTGAAAAGAAAAAGACTGAAAGAGCTAGGAAAGAGGCAAGACCTGGAATGAAGCAAAAAGAACAGCTCATAACAGAGTGAGATGGAGAACGTCTGTAGCAGCCATATGCTCCGCAAGGAACGAAGAGGACTAACTTACTAATATGCATCCTTTATTTTTCTGAACAATCATCTTCATTGGCGAAAGGTTCATATGATACCTTGATTTCTAATTTTAGTAAAGAACATTTGGTTTAATGGGGATCCAAAAATTGGTAATTTGCATATTTCTCGTATCTTCAGATGGTTATATCTCATGAACAAGGCTCTTGGCAACATTCTAATTGACATTATTGTGATGTGATTTTCACCAGCTTTCTAACAATATCTTTATTTTAGCTATAGACCGAAAACTGTTGAAAATACGCCTAGTAGAAAATAAGCGATTTTAACATTCATATTTTTTTATATTTAGTTCTATTTAACTTAAAAACAAAATTCGAACAGATTTATAATGTGCAAATTCCCAGCTTTCAAGCAATATATAAATCAATATGTATAAATAAAAACTGCGAAACGTTTAAGAATAAAATTACACTCTAATTAAACAGATATAAATGCAACAGGTCATAAAGTCTGATTGTGTTAATTTCTTATCTTTTGGTCCAGACACAAATTTTGACATTTCCAGTTATCCCAACCAATCAAAACAAGTCATTAGACTTTGTGGGCGTGGTTAAGCCCAGATATTTTACATCACTGTGTGTATTTTTCTTTCAATCGAAAATAGGGTCTCGGAGGATCAGTCAATATGTGTTATTTTGATGTACATGTATATAGAATCCATAACCGATTGCGTGGTTAAGCCTAGATATTTTTACATCACAAACCTTAATGATTGCCAGTCTATTAACAAGCTCAAATGTCACGTGTTAAATCATGAATAAATCATCTCTCCAAATAAATGCAAAATCAATCTACATTCTATCCTTAAATGACAGCCAGGAGACCAACAAATTCTAAATAGCTCGAAAGCTGCAGAACTGTTACAAACAGGTCTAGTTATTCTTTCCGATGGTGTATAACACTTGATATTTGATCAAAATTGCACGTTTAAAATATGCAAATTTTGTAATTTCTTCTATACTAACTGTGTATTTTTCTTTAAATCGAAATAGGGTCTCGGAGGTTAATTCAATTTGTGTTATTTTGATCTACATGTATATAGAATCTATACCGATTGCCGAAATATATATGGAAACCGATTTTTGAATTGTTATTGCGTGGCAAATAAAATTTGTCACGCTTTGTTTTCGTTCGGATTATTATTTTTTTTTTTTTTTTTTTTTTTTTTTTTGGGAAGCTCGCTAGCCCAAACGGAAAAAGATAGACTATTTCTGTTTTCACCAATGGTTTTTATATGGGCTGGAATCAAAAATGAATATCTAACATGAAATTTTCGCTAAACCGAAAGTGGCTAATTGCATAATATGCAAATAAGATTTCAAGCTAGCTCGGGCCCTAATAGTCGGATCGGTCTGAAATTTACAGGATATAGATAGATAGGCAGCGCAATTAAAACTACATCATCAAAATTTTTTGATCACTTCCGGTTTGGGCGTGGGGACTTCCGGTTTTTTCGTCTCATGTCGGGCGACCCTGCTTCCCATGTAATTCAAGAATCTAAACAAAAACAGTATATTTAAGCTATACTAAATGATTTTAATCCCCTGAGATGAAGAAAAATTAAATTGAATGTTGCGCATGCGCAGTTTTCAAAAATGGCAAATTTTCTTAAAAATTTAATAAGTCCGCCAACTATTGACTGATTTTTATGATTTTGGTGTCTATCAAAACCTTGATACTTTATCTAAAAAATGTTCGGAACAGAATTTTGATTTTCGAATTTGAATTTTTTTATGCCCGTTCGAATTTTTCAAAAATTTAAAACTCTATATCTCGTGACCTTGACCTTCAATGACGTTGACATTTGAGATGTAGAATGTCCTTGACCTCAGCTGTCTATAGATGTGCTGATATTGCATGACAAATATTAACTTCCGGTTTTATAGCCCACCGAAATCTGACTATTTTGCAATTTTGGACGGTTATATTACACTTTCGGGCTCTAATGTTCGGATCGATCTGAAATTTACAGGATATAGATAAATACGCAACACAATACAAAATATATCATCAAAATTTTTTGATCACTTCCGGTTTGGGCGTGGCGACTTCCGGTTTTTTATCTCATTTCAGGCGACCCTACATCCCGTGTAATTCAAGAATGTAAGCAAAAACAGTATATATTAGCTAAACAAAATAATTTGTATCCCCCGAGAAGAAAAAAATTCTAATTGCTAGTTGCGCATGCGCCATTTTTCCGAGAATGGCAAATTTTCTTTAAAATTTAATTAGTCCGTCATTTATTATTTATGCCCGTTTGAATTTTTTAAAAATTTGAAATTCTAAATCTTGTGACCTTCACCTTCAATGACCTTGAAATTTTCCATATAGAATGGCCTTGACATCAGCTGTCTATAGATCTAACAATATTGTTACGCTTGTTCCACAATTGGAGGCTGAAAAGTAACGGAATTGAAAGCTAGCAGGTTAGAAGTTTCAAAATGTTCGAAATCCATGGGATAACGCATAGTTGCCACGCTCGGAGATGTTCACAGTTCTAGTTTTGATTTTAATTTTTTTACGATTAAAAATTAATCCAGTTAGAATGATTCAAAGATATTATATATCTTAAATAAAAGGAATGATTGTTCATTTCTCGTTGTGGGCGATGTATGATATGGAATATTTGGAAGGAAATTACAAACTTTAGAATTTTAAATGATATTCTCTTGAGCAAAAATAATGTACAGTTGAGTGGAATAGTGGTATAAGGGACGGAACTCTATAAAATACTCTCTTAAAGATGTAAAGCCGCGCTGTTAATTTGATGTCTCTATGTTATACCATGGACACTTGCCACAAATTGCAGGATCTAATGTTCCTACTACACCTAAATTAAGATTGATAAATAACAAATTAACAAGTATCAACGATTTGGAAAGTTAATGAAATCTGATATCAATTTGTAATCTCAAATAAAGTGTTATGTCCCACAAATTTTTTTTATCGACGTTTTGTTTTACACACTAATTAAACAGATATAAATGTTACAAGAAGAGTTAAGAAGATTATGTAACAGGCCATAAACTCAAATTGTGTTAATTTCTTATCGTTTGGTCAAGACACAAATTTTGACATTTCCAGTTTAAGTATCGCAACCAATTAAAACAAGTCATTATACTGAGTAGGCGTAGTTCTTTTTTAAATGACAGCCAGGAGATATAACAAATTCTAAATATCTCGGAAGCTGCACAACTGTTACAAACAGGTTATATTATATTATAATAGTTATTATTATGGAATTGGATATTATAAATGCAACGTTTCAACCATGCAATAGAAGGGACGCGCACTGCCTTGGTACCGTCTAACGGTTCTAGTTTGTTTTTTTTCGGGAAGCTCCCTAGCTCAACTCGAAAATGGTATTGTAATTTGGTTTGAAGAATGCGATAAGATACGTACTGGAATCGCAAATGAATGTTTATAACTATAATTTTTAGGCATCGTAAGTGAGAAATTGCATAATAATAATTGAATAATTGCATAACTTTGTTGCTTATTATCCGATCGCTTTGAAAATTACAGAATATAGAGAATTCGCCTATAGAAATAAAAATACATCATAAAAAACTTTCTACCACTTCCGGTTTTTGCGTGAGAACTTCCGGTTTTTCAGAACCACATTGGGTGACCCAACCTCCGGTGTATGTAAGAAATTAGTACAAAAGCTATACATATAAAATATCAGGCATAATTAGAACCCAATTAGAGGAAAAAATTCTAACCGGAAGTTAAACCTTATGTGTTATCACAGAACGGTGTCAAAATTTAGCAACATTTTAATAAGTCCGCTAATTTTTCTCCGATTTGTACGATTTTGGTGTTTTTTGAAACCTTGTTACTTTATCTACAATTTGTTGAGAACAGAATTTTCATTTTCAAATTTAATTTTTTTTTAAGCCCGATTGATTTTTTAAAAAAATTAAAAGGCTATATCAAATGACCTTGACCTTCAATGACCCTGAATTTTTACAAGTAGAATGTTATTGACATTAGCTATCCACATGTAGGATGAATATTTATAACTAAAATTTTTATGCATCGGAAGTGAGAAATTGCATAATAATAATTGAATAATTGCACAACTTTGTTGCTAATTATCCGATCGCTTTGAAAATTACAGAATATAGAGAAGTCGCCTATAGCAATAAAAAGACATCATAATTTTTTTTTTTTTAAAAAGGCTATAGGCGAAATAGGAGTGGCGCTCTATGAAAGGATAGAAGTACCAACTGGTCCAAAGACCATAACGAAATGGGAGGGGGCTTTATGAATAGTGAGTATCAACCAAAGGCCATAGGAAAAGGTATGCCTGGATATATGCTTATTCTTTTCATACCTTCTTTCAAACCCTATAGGCCAATTTTCTTATTATCTCAGAACATTTAGACTCAAGACACTAATATGTTCACAATATTTGTTGCAAATTTAAATCAATCTCAACGCTTCCTTCCAGCTTAAAACATATGCTCCCTACGAGTTTATATAAAAACACTGTTATATATTGTATGTTTCCATTACGTCTTGCTTATGCAGTTACTTTTCACAAAGTACAAGTTTTGAGTTTAGATAGAGGCGTAATATCACTTCATAAGATATTCCAAGCTGGTCAAGCCTATGTTGCGTTTACATCAGTAAAGAAATTCCGTCACGTACGTACACATACCTGTTTATTATAGCTACCATGAAGCTATAAAAATAACCATAAGATAACGTTATATGGATACAAAATTGAGTCTACCCGTTCATGAGCAAGTAGTTTGGCTGTTTACTAAAAGTGGTCGAGTGAACACCTTGCTTTAGAGGGTTTGAATTTCCAAAAGGTTTCAAAGCCATGATCCAAAGTATCACGGGCCACGCTCAGTGCTGTTCACAGCTCTAGTTATTATTATTATATAATGATGTTTTTCTCGTGTGCGTGATGTTTGATATAAATAACAGGACTCTTTGGATTAGAATAACAACAAAACTAACACTAACGACTCAATAGACAGAATAAAACCAAAAGCCAATGACACAAAATACGAACGACGAAAGACGAAAAACAAAAGACCTTGGTTCCTAGTTCGTCAGCGAGTATATCTCCCTATCCCTTAAAGTGATCCTCCCACACATACCATATTTGGTCATATTTTCTAGCCGTAGCGATGAGTAATGCTTGAACCCTTATCGACCACTTTTGTAATACGTTTTAAGATCAATAATTGGACAAGCACGCTCCTTTCTAATTTTGATAAAAGATAATTAAATCCTGCACTGTGACTCATGGTCAAGAATCAATTACGACACCCGACCAGTCAATTTCTGCTACGACCATTATTAGGGAGATAACAAAAGCTTTCCGAACTGAAATCAATAAAACTTAATTTCAAACATCATTCCATTTATACCTCCATGTAAGGTAACGTACAGGGGTTTATAACATTGAACATAATCAGTCAAAGCTCTAGTAACTCTGCAAATTTAAGCCCCACAATCCCTTCTTAGAAGGATACAATAAAACATCCCTGTCACCTTTTATACCCGGGGTGGCCACTTTCGAGGAAGAGGCAAACACTCTAGGACACCAAATTTGTTTAAATGAGAATTTCGGAATCACCAGTGTAGAATCCAAATCAGATTCTAGGATAAAAGCTATCAAAGCCTCGTATAACTTTATCGGTGGGAAATCATAACAAACTTCAGCACGAGATACATTTTGGCAAAATACATCCACTCCGTCGGAGCAAGGTGACGGAAAATGAGGCAAGCGTGAACCAGTTTTGCTCCTCATGGCGTTAGAATCCAGGGACATCAAATCAATGGAGTGCCTGTTACCACCTCTCAACTATTGCACACATTCCAACAAGATATCAGATAACATAGCATCCTCTTTTGACAAACTTCGTGACATTGGATCAGCTTCGTTTTCTTTAGAGGGTACAAAATAAAAAGACAATGCTATCTTTAAATCCTTAATAAGGTAAAAAAAAGTTCAAACGTCAATCGAGGCGACCTTCAGCCTTGACCTTCCCATGCTTTTGTAAATGATAGACAATCACCAAATATATCTATACGGGAATCTATAGCGTGTTCTTGTATCGCCTCGAGGAATGTTCGTGCCTTTTCACCTCTTTGAAAATTTCCCTATTAAACGATCATCAATATAAACAAGATTACAAATTGAAAGACTTCTTGAATACGATGCTTTTGTTAAAGGGATAATAGGCCTTATTATGATAATAATAATAATAACTAGAACCGTTAGACGGTACCAAGGCAGTGCGCGTCCCTTCTATTGCATGGGTGAAACGTTGCATTTATAATATCCAATTCCATAATAATAACTAGACCTGTTTGTAACAATTGTGCAGCTTCCGAGATATTTAGAATTTGTTATATCTCCTGGCTGTCATTTAAAATAGAACGTAACCACGCCTACTCAGTATAATGACTTGTTTTGATTGGTTGCGATAATTAAACTAGAATGTCAAAATTTGTCTTGACCAAACGATAAGAAATTAACACAATTTGACTTTTTGCCCTGTTACATTATCTTCTTAACTCTTCTTGTAATATTTATATCTGTTTAATTAGTGTGTAAAACAAAACGTCGAAAAAACAAATTTGTGGTCTAAGGGACATAACACCTTATTTGAGATTACAAATTGATCTCGGATTAAATTAACTTTCCACATCGTTGATACTTTTAATTTGTTTATTTATTTATTTATCAATCTTAATTTAGGTGTAGTAGGAACATTAGATCCTGCAATTTGTGGCAAGTTGCCATGGTATAACATAGAGCCATCAAATTAACAGCGCGGCTTTACATCTTTAAGAGAGTATTTTATAGAGTTGCGTCCCTTATACCACTAGTCCTCTCAACTGTACATTATTTTTGCTTAAGAGAATATCATTTAAAATTCTAAAGGTTGTCATTTCCTTCCAAATATTCCATATCATACATCGCCCACAACGAGAAATGAACAATCATTCCTTTTATTTAAGATATATAATATCTTTGAATCATTTTAACTGGATTAATTTTTAATCGTAAAAAAATCAAAATCAAAACAACAATTCAAAAATCGGTTTCCATATATATTTCGGCAATAGATTCTATATACATGTACATCAAAATAACACAAATTGAATTATCTTCCGAGACCCTATTTCAATTTAAAGAGTTAGTATAGAAGAAATTACAAAATTTGCAAATTTAAAACGTGCAATTGGGATCAAAAATCAAGTGTTATACACCATTGGAAAGAATAACTAGACCGGCTTGTAACAGTTCTACAGCTTTCGGGCTATTTAGAATTTGTTGGTCTCCTGGCTGTCATTTAAGGATAGAATGTAGATTGATTTTGCGATTATTGGGAGAGATGATTTATTCATAATTTAACACGTAACATTTGAGCTTGTTAATAGACTGGCAATCATTAAGGTTTGTGATGTAAAAATATCTGGGCTTAACCACGCCCACAAAGTCCATTGACTTGTTTTGGAAACTTCAACTGGAAATGTCAAAATTTGTGAATTGACCGTTTTATAGGAAAAATTCGCAATTTTTAAATGCCGATAAACCGAAAGTTTACATTATTCTATAAAGCTTAATATGTCATTGGATAGAACGTATCACATATGTACAGGTATAAAGATCGCCAAAGGTCAACGTCACAATATACACCTTCGAAGTTTTTATAATTTTTAATCGTAATTAAATCAAAATCAAATTAAAAAATCAAAAATCAGTTTCCATATAAATTTCGGCAATCGGTTATAGATTCTATATACATGTCTATCAAAATAACACATATTGACTGATCCTCCGAGACCCTATTTCGATTGAAAGAAAAATACACACAGTGATGTAAAATATCTGGGTTAAACCACGCCCACAAAGTCTAATGACTTGCTTTGATTGGTTGAGACACTTTAACTGGAAATGTCAAAATTTGTGTCTTGACCAAAAGATAAGAAATTAACACAATCAGACTTTATGACCTGTTGCATTAATATCTGTTTAATTAGAGTGTAATTTTATTCTTAAACTTTTCGCAATTTTTATTTATACATATTGATTTATATATTGCTTGAAAGCTTGGAATTTGCACATTATAAATCTGTTCGAATTTTGTTTTTAAGTTAAATATAACTAAATATAAACTAGAGCCACATGTGGCACAGAGTGGGACTTTGCTAATGTTGCAAATTGCAAGCAACTTTGATGAAACATGTATGTAACTATTTTGAATATTTGAATAAATAGTGTTTGAAAAAAGGTATCTCCTTTATTGAAGAGTTCTACTTTTAGCGTGCCTGGAACGGTTCCGAGAACGGTTGTCACTCGACAACGTAAACCTCCAGTAATAACATATGTATGATAGTATAAAGCAATAGTAATTATAAACGGAAACGTTAAGTTTCGTTTTACAGGTCTTGATAAAAGCAGTTTGGCATGATGCGGCAAGTTAAACAAATCCACCGTCATAACCTTAGTTCACAAATATAAAAAAACAAAGGCATTTGTAGCAAATTGAAATGTAAACCTAAATTAACTAAATTATGCAATATAAACACTAAATGACAACCTACACTCCAGCAATAACATAGTATAAAGCAATAGTAATCTAAAATAATCATTAATTGCTCTTAATAAGAACACAAATTTACAAAATTCCAGCGAACTACGTGTCATCAAAAACGGATGCCTTTGGGCTGTGACAAACTAATAGAATTCTTTTGATGTCTAGATCAAAGAATGCACTTGGAAACTTTGTTCATATTCACCAATTGATAATACACAGTCAGTTAATGACCAGTTGATATTACTCAATGAAAACTTCAACTGTTCAAATAAGCCAACATGTAATATAAACTATCAAGCTATCGAATTTCGCATGGCTGTTTAACTGGGTCTATTCATTGGAGTTGAAAAACGAAAACACTGATGGATATCCCCGGATATTAGCCCACTGCTCAAGAAAGAACAAGGTTATCCATAGTCATGATCAAAAATAAGAGAAATAAGGAAGTTATAAAACCTGTTCCCTTTTTGAACTAAAAGGCTGACATTATTGATTGTTTCAAACAAATCAACCAAATTAATGATGAACATCTGTGCAAAGTCCTATTATGAACTATTTTGCGGAAGTTATGAACCAAACTCCATAAGTATGCAATCAGGATACAACCCAAATGTGTCACGCCCATTCGAAAATATTTTAAAGATGCATTCCCTTCTTTTAATTGAAAAAAAAATAAAAATGGTAATACTTACATAAATAGAGAGTAGAGGTGTTCTAATGACTTGGAAAAATAGTAGCTTGTCTCACAGGTCCTTAGTTAAGTCGTAATTAAGCTATTTACGACAAGGATTTCCTCTTTAGTACCCTACATTACCATTCAAAAGAGGAAAACCTTGCTGTAATTCGCTTAATTAAGACTTAACTAAGGACCTGTGAGACAAGCTACTAGTCATTAGAACACCTCTACTCTCTATTTATGTAAGTATTAGCCTTTTCATTTTCATCAATGAAAACAAGGGAAGCCATCTTTAAATGTAATCAATTGGTATAAATATGTCAATATATATTCAAAATTTGAAGCATCTACATGAGATATACACACCATAAAGGTGAAAAAAACGAAAATACAAAAATTGGAAAAATGGAAATTCTAAAACCCGTTCCCTTTTTTGAAGCCTTTGTTCAAAATATCTGACTTTCTGGTATAAAATGGCCAAAGCATCGAGGTACCTGTGTGCAAAGTACTTTTTTGAAAAACGTTATTTCCTACAGATGTAAAGCGCTGACCGATATAAATGGTAAATGGGAAGTTTACCCGGATGTGCCACGCCCATCTCATTTTTTTGGCGTAGGTCTAATCACATTCACAATGTATATGCACGGTACAAATTTGAAGCATGTACATCTAATAGATCACGAGATATACACACATACATTTCTAAAAAACGTCAATACGGCAAAATGTACTTTTATTTTAAAAAATCAAAAATTTCAATTTTCATTTTAAAAACCATTGTTATACATCGTTGGAAAGAGGACAAAAAGCACTTTAAGAATCTGAAAAAAATAACACTCTAAATTAATTAGGTCACGCTCTAGAGCAGTCCAAAGCTGCGAATTTCGCTGTTTTTGGACAGCTATAAAACCGGAAGTAGACGTCGGAGGTCAAAGGTCAAAGTATCAACTGATAGCCAAGGTCAACGACCTTTGACCTACTAAAGGTCATGGTCACCAAAGGTCAAGGTCACGAGAAATAAGCCCCCAAACTTTGAAAAAATTCAACCGGATGTTGCAAAAATGCAAAAGCGAAATTCAAAAATCGACTTCCAATGTTTTTTTGCAATTTTTATGTTCTTTCATTTGACACCAAAATCATCTCAATCGGATAAGCCATAATGTCTGAATTAAATTCGCGCAATTTCAGAAAAATCAAAGGGCGGCGAAAGTTGCGCATGCGGCCTTGATTTTATTTTCTTCGCTTTTTTGTATGGCTAATGGCTACCCGATGATACAAGTTTGAATCTCATACATTAATAAAACCGGAAGTTATTCAACCGGACGTAAAACTCTATTTTTCACAAAAACCGGAAGTGACGCAAAAATTTTGACCTACTTTTTGGAAATCATTCAATGAGCTACATATACTCAATTTTTTTAAGATTAATCGGTCTTTAAATAAAAAAGTTGCAAAAATGTGCAAAATACGGCAAAAAAATGTGTGCTACGAATTATTTCAAGTTTCCAAAAATGCAAACCCGACGAAAATCGATTGAAAATTGCGACTTCTAGAGCCACTGACCGACTTTTTAGGTATGTTGCAATGCAGCACCTTCCGGTTTTGCAAAAATGTTCAAATTTATATTTAATAGAAACGTCGCCACGACAGAAGGTGTAGAGAAGTTGTGAAATTGCTGCAACTATAGCAGCCTAGGCTGTGTGCCCTGTGTAAATTTCGAAAAAAAAAAAAACTAGAACTGTGAACAGCTCCGAGCGTGGCAACTGTGCGTTATCCCATGGATTTCGAACATTTTGAACGTCTAACCTGCTAGCTTTCAATTCCGGTACTTTTCAGCCTACAATTGTAAGCGTAAACTTTCCGCTATATAGGCAATTTTTTCTACTATAAGTTTCTACTATCAGTTCCTTATTAGATTTTTGTACATGTCTAAGATTTCGGTAGGATATTTACATAAATTCCAAACTAAAATTTAAGTAGGTAGTAAGATGTCAATTTGTCATGAATTTTTAAACTCTCTATATTCAAATTTAAACATTATTTTGTAACTTTGGTTGTAATTAACATAGAGAGAAAATTCAAGCTATGTGATAATTTGCTAATTCACAGCTTTATAAAGAGATATTTTTTGAATTTGTATGCAAAAATTTTACAAAAAAATAAATAAATTTTATTAGCAATTGGAATTTTTTTCTTCTCGAGGGATGCAAATTATTTTGTATAGCTAATGTACTGTTTTTGCTTACATTCTTGAATTACACGGGATGTAGGGTCGCCTGAAATGAGATAAAAAAAAAAAAACCGAAGTCCCCACGCCCAAACCGGAAGTGATCAAAAAATTTTGATGATATATTTTTAATTGTGTTGCGTATCTATCTATATCCTGTAAATTTCAGATCGATCCGAACATTAAAGCCCGAAAGTGTAACATGACCATCCAAAATTGCAAAATAGTCAGATTTCGGTGGGCTATAAAACCGGAAGTTAATATTTGTCATGCAATATCAGCACATCCATAGACAGCTGAGGTCAATGACATTCTACATCTCAAATGTCAAGGTCATTTAAGGTCAAGGTCACGAGATATAGAGTTTTAAATTTTCGAAAAATTCGAACGGGCATAAAAAAAAATTCAAAATCGAAAATCAAAATTCTGTTCCCAACATTTTTTAGATAAAGTATCAAGGTTTCGATAAACACCAAAATCATAAAAATCGGTTAATAATTGGCGGACTTATTAAATTTTTAAGATTTCGGTGGGCTATAAAACCGGAAGTTAATATTTGTCATGCAATATCAGCACATCTATAGACAGCTGAGGTCAATGACATTCTACATCTCAAATGTCAAGGTCATTTAAGGTCAAGGTCACGAGATATAGAGTTTTAAATTTTCGAAAAATTCGAACGGGCATAAAAAAAATTCAAATTCGAAAATCAAAATTCTGTTCCCAACATTTTTTAGATAAAGTATCAAGGTTTCGATAAACACCAAAATCATAAAAATCGGTTAATAATTGGCGGACTTATTAAATTTTTAAGAAAATTTGCCATTTTTGAAAACTGCGCATGCGCAACATTCAATTTAATTTTTCTTCATCTCAGGGGATTAAAATCATTTAGTATAGCTAAAATATACTGATTTTGTTTAGAATCTTGAATTACATCGGAAGCAAGGTCGCCCGACATGAGACGAAAAAACCGGAAGTCCCCACGCCCAAACCGGAGGTGATCAAAAAATTTTGATGATGTAGTTTTAATTGCGCTGCCTATCTTTCTATATCCTGTAAATTTCAGACCGATGCGACTATTAGGGCCCGAGCTAGCTTGAAATCTTATTTGCATATTATGCAATTAGCCACTTTCGGTTTAGCGAAAATTTCATGTTAGATATTCATTTTTGATTCCAGCCCATATAAAAACCATTGGTGAAAACAGAAATAGTCTATCTTTTTCCGTTTGGGCTAGCGAGCTTCCCAAAAAAAAAAAAACTAGAGCCGTACGCCTAACGGCACTGAAGCAGTGCGTTCCATCCAGGGATTCGTTCGTTAAGCAAAAGACAAAAAGGGTTTATTAAAATAAAAAAATGTGCATCAGAAACGGATTTTGATTTCATAACAAACGCTCCCATACCCCATTTCCCCCCTTTCCCCTCTTTGCCCCTCCCCATCCTTAGCCCTCATCATCAATTAAGATAGATAATAAGTTAAAATCATAATAAAAAATGGATAGAGGGTCGTTTAATCTAAAAAAGAAATCCGGATCGCCGAAACTCATATTTGTAAATCGCCCAAACGTAGAGAATAATACCCAATACAATGTAGATTGTTTTATATATTAAATTCGCAATTTTCGGATGGCGATGAAACCAAAAGTAGATATCGTACAAAAAATATATATATAGCATTGGATAGACAATGTCGAAGCTATATAAAAATCGAAAGGTCACTAATGGTTCAAGTTGTCTTAAGTCGCCAGGGTATAACATTGAGACACCACATAAATAGCGCGGCCTAACATTTTTAAATTTATATTGAATAGATTTTCGTCCCTTAGACCATTGTTCCAGTCAACTGTATATTATTGTTGCATAATATAAGAGATAAAATTTAAAATTCTAAAGGTTGTAATTTCGTTCCAAATATTCAATATTTACATCACCCACAACAGGCAAAACATATATAACAACTTTGAATCATTTAGACTAGATGTACAACGATTAAACTAAAAAATAATTTCAGATCGCTGAAACTTATATCTTGTAGGTCGCCCAAATGCAACACATTAAACAGATTGTTATAGGGAAAATTCGCAATTTCCAAATGGCGATAAAAGCGGAAGCATACATCTTACAATAAAGTTTTATATATCATTGGATAGAACTTCTCGAGAGCTATCATATTTGTACAGGTCAAAAATTCGTCAAAGGTCAACGTCACAATATACGACCCTTCAAAGTTTTTAAAAATTTTAATCGTTAAAAAATCAAAATCAAAATCAAAATTCAAAAATCGGTTTCCATATATATTTCGGCAATCGGTTATAGATTCTATATACATCAAAATAACACAAATCGAATTATCCCCCGAGACCCTATTTCGATTTAAAGAAAAACACGCACAGTTAGTATAGAAGAAATTACAAAATTTTGAAATTTTTAAACGCGCAATTTTGACTAAAATACCAAGTTTGATATATTAATGGGAAGATGACATTAAGCGTAAAAGGAATATGTAAGAAATTCTGTCCTATGTAAATTAGGTCACGTGATAGAGCTCTTTAAAGTTAAAATTCGTGATTTTCAATTGGCTGCAAAACCGGAAGTGAACATCGGACAACAAAAGTGAAGATACCATTGGGCAGATTTAATCAAGGGCAATAACTTTTGTTCAGGTCACAAGGTCACCAGAGGTCAATATGGCCAAATATGACCTTTAAAAGTTTTGACTATTACTGAAAAATTTCAACCGGAAATAAAGGAAAAGCAAAGTCGAAATTCAAAAATCCCTTCCCATACTTTTTTGCGCAATCGATAGATGTTGTTAGAAAATTTAAAATTATGCAAATTAGATTTAACCCTGAGGCCCCATTTTGAGTTTTACAAAAGTAAACCATCTCAAGATGGCGGCTGATCCGTTACTTCCGGTTCGATTTTTTTAATTTAGCATCATTTAATAGACAATTGTAGCTAATTGCAAAAGAAATTTTTCAAATATCTTCATTATTCCGGAAGTGCAAAATTCAACTTTAAAAGCAAATAACATCAAAACCGGAAGTAATATCAAAGCTTTGAAAATTAATTATAGTTCGCAATCCAAATGTCTATATATCTGTAAATTTTCAGATCGATCGAAATAAAAATGTAGAAGTTGAAAAAAACGCAAAAATTAAAAATAAAAAAGTCAGCGACAAAGTTGGGAAATGTATAATTCTTAAATTGCTATCTTGTCAACAAAGATTGAATGTAATAAACAAAGAAAACCCGATCAACTTTGATTGAAAACTAGCGTCGCAAATGAGAAAAAACCTAAACTTAGTCATAACGTCGTACGTCATTTCCGGTTGGACAAAATGGCGTGAAAACACATTCACCTGATTTAGTCTCGCGGCATTTACAGGAGAAATGTTAACAGTTTGTATGTGGCACTTGTAGTTTGGGCTGAGGACTCTGACCAGAATTCAAAAAAAAAAAAAAAAAAAAAAAAAAAAAAAAAAACATTTCGAAAACAAAGCAGTGCGTTCGATAGAACGCACTGCAAAAAAAAAAAAAAAAAAAACTAGAACTGTGAACAGCTCCGAGCGTGGCAACTATGCGTTATCCCATGGATTTCGAACATTTTGAAACTTCTAACCTGCTAGCTTTCAATTCCGGTACTTTTCAGCCTACAATTGTAAGCGTAAACCTTCCGCTATAGAGGCAATTTTTTCTACTATAAGTTTCTACTATCAGTTCCTTATTAGATTTTTGTACATGTCTAAGATTTCGGTAGGATATTTACATAAATTCCAAACCAAATTTTAAGTAGGTAGTAAGATGACAATTTGTCATGAAATTTAAACTCTCTATATTCAAATTTAAACATTATTTTGTAACTTTGGTTGTAATTAACATAGAGAGAAAATTCAAGCTATGTGATAATTTGCTTATTCACAGCTTTATAAAGAGATATTTTTTGAATTTGTATGCAAAAATTTTACAAAAAAATAAATTTTATTAGGGTTATCAGATTATATCATTAGATTAATTTACTCTTTGGCCACCTGTGTGCGTTGAACCGTGACTAAAGTGGTCAATAGTTCATCTGTGTTTTATAAGACTTATATGTCTGCTACTCTTCACATGCCTGTATTTGACATTTTTTTTATAAAATCATTTCTATTTAAGATACGAACAAAATTCGAACTGATCAATGACAAGCGAATTTACTTCTTTAACTTGATGCATGTTTTGAATTTGAATGGAAATATTTTAAGAAATTACATAATCAGATTAATTTGTTCCCCAGCTCAGTGATTTGACAAGTAGGTGTGAAAATTTAAACCACCAGTTTTACTGACATGTTATATAACAGCCTTTAACACCCTGACTGATCAATTTGAAACAGATTTTATGAAATAAAAAACCCAAAATTGGTATTTATTTTGTTAATTTATCTAAAATTAATGCTTAAATTTTCATGGTAAAACGACCATGTCGCATATCATTTAAGAGACAATTTAATTTGGAGTCCAATGATGTATACCACATTGATGTGGGATGAATATATTTTATGTTAGTACTGGAGTTGTAAAATTTAATTTTGCTTTTTTAAAATATGCTTCTGCACTTTTGGCATATATCCTTTATTGAAGAGTTTTGAGGCTATTATAAAACAGAAAATCTCAAGTCAATGTGTTCATAAGGAAATGTAATATTGCCGTTCAAAGTTTCAAAAATGTCAGAATTCGGTTGGCTATAAAACCCAGAAGTTGATATTTTTCATTCAATATTGTCATGTCTATAGACAGCTGAGGTCAAGGCCATTCTATATGGAAAATTTCAAGGTCATTGAAGGTGAAGGTCACAAGATATAGAATTTCAAATTTTCAAAAAATTCAAACGGGCATAAAATAAATTTATGTTCGAAAATCAAAATTCTGTTTCAAACATCCTTTAGATAAGGGAGCAAGGTTTTGATAGATACCAAAATCATACAAATCGGATAATAAATGACGGACTAATTAAATTTTAAAGAAAATTTGCCATTCTCGGAAAAATGGCGCATGCGGAACTAGCAATTGGAATTTTTTTCTTCTCGAGGGATGCAAATTATTTTGTATAGCTAATATATACTGTTTTTGCTTACATTCTTGAATTACACGGGATGTAGGGTCGCCTGAAATGAGATAAAAAAAACCGGAATCCCCACGCCCAAACCGAAAGTGATCAAAAAATTTTGATGATATATTTTTAATTGTGTTGCGTATCTATCTATATCCTGTAAATTTCAGATCGATCCGAACATTAGAGCCCGAAAGTGTAACATAACCGTCCAAAATTGCAAAATAGTCAGATTTCGGTGGGCTATAAAACCGGAAGTTAATATTTGTCATGCAATATCAGCACATCTATAGACAGCTGAGGTCAAGGACATTCTACATCTCAAATGTCAAGGTCATTGAAGGTCAAGGTCACGAGATATAGAGTTTTAAATTTTCGAAAAATTCGAACGGGCATAAAAAAAATTCAAATTCGAAAATCAAAATTCTGTTCCCAACATTTTTTAGATAAAATAGCAAGGTTTCGATAGACACCAAAATCATAAAAATCGGTTAATAATTGGCGGACTTATTAAATTTTTAAGAAAATTTGCTATTTTTGAAAACTGCGCATGCGCAACATTCAATTTAATTTTTCTGCATCTCAGGGGATTAAAATCATTTAGTATAGCTAAAATATACTGATTTTGTTTAGAATCTTGAATTACATGGGAAGCAGGGTCGCCCGACATGAGACGAAAAAACCGGAAGTCTCCACGCCCAAACCGGAAGTGATCAAAAAATTTTGATGATGTAGTTTTAATTGCGCTGCCTATCTATCCATATCCTGTAAATTTCAGACCGATGCGACTATTAGGGCCCGAGCTAGCTTGAAATCTTATTTGCATATTATGCAATTAGCCACTTTCGGGTTAGCGAAAATTTCATGTTAGACATTCAATTTTGATTCCAGCCCATATAAAGACCATTGGTGAAAACAGAAATAGTCTATCTTTTTCCGTTTGGGCTAGCGAGCTTCCCAAAAAAAAAAAAAAAAAAAAAAAAAAAAAAAAAAAAAAAAAAAAAAAAATCCGAACGAAAACAAAGCGTGACAAATTTTATTTGCCACGCAAATAATCCGAACGAAAACAAAGCGTGACAAATTTTATTTGCCACGCAAAAAAAAAAAAAAAAAAAAAAACTAGAATTGCTTACAATTATGAACGTATTTCGAGAGCCTTAAAATATTATGTAGGCTAAATTTGCAATTACCTACATCTAGACAATATATTAAATATCATTTGACCTAGTTTTCAAACTCATAAAATAATTAGGTCATACCTTCCGTAACGGTTAAAAATGGCGAAAATATGAAAATTATCAATTTTTGCTGCATTAAAGTACACTTATCTCTGTGAATTTTTTAAGTAAGCCAAATAAAAATATACCTACTCGTAGACAATATATTGAATATTATTTGACTTAATTTTCAAGGTCATAGATTAAGTGGGTCACACCTTCCGTAGCCGTTAAAGTGACCTAATTTTGAAAAAATCGAAATTTGAATAATTCGAAAAAAAAATACGAAATTTAAAAATCGGCCTCCAAGAAAAGGTAGATAATGATCCAATGTATCTATGTGCTAAATTTCATCGAAATCGGTCTATCAATAGTGTCTGAATTTCGGATTTAAGAATTGTAACGAAAATTCAAAATGGCGGCCGATATGGCAGCTTGACCTAATTTTTTAGGTCAAATCGATTACTATTGACAAGTTATTTATAAAACAGTTTTCACTTTTCACCTAGCTGTTATAGACCAGAAGTTACGTAATTACGTCATTTGAGACTAAATCGGAAGTGGAATTTTTTTTTTCAAAATTTTTCAAAAATTATAATCATATCGCCTATCAACTGGTAAAGTTTCACAATTTTACCATTTATATTAAACGAGAAATCACGGTCTGAAATTTTTGCCGATGACCCTTGAATATTGAATTGCAAATCGTGGGTAAAATATTTAACCTAATTGCATACAACCTATAATTGTTAGTTGACAAATACATTGAAGTTTTCAAATCTGAAAATCAGGTCAAAATCGAAGAGAAAATAAACTTGCTAACGAAAAAAAACCTCAACTTCCGGTTCTCACTTCCGGTCAGAGATAGAACTTCCGGTTTTGTTTTATTTGATAATAGAAATCATTCTAAGATCAACTGTAAATTTAGAATTTCTGTACCTTTTACCAGTTTGTCTACAAACTCATCCAAGAATCGCAAAAAAAAAAAAAAAAAAAAAACTAGAATTGCTTACAATTATGAACTATTTCGAGAGCCTTAAAATATTATGTAGGCTAAATTTGCAATTACCTACATCTAGACAATATATTGAATATCATTTTACCTAGTTTTCAAAGTCATTAAATAATTAGGTCACACCTTCCGTAACGGTTAATGAAGGCGAAAATATGAAAATTATCAATTTTTGCTGTATTTAAGTACACTTATCTCTATGAATTTTTTAAGTAAGCCAAATTAAAAAATATCTACTCGTAGACAATATATTGAATATTATTTGACCTAATTTTCAAGGTCATAGATTAAGTGGGTCACACCTTCCGTACCCGTTAAAGTGACCTAATTTTGAAAAAATCGAAATTTAAATAATTCGAAAGAAAATACGAAATTTGAAAATCGGTCTCCAAGAAAAGGTAGATAATGATCCAATGTATCTATGTGTTAAATTTCATCAAAATCGGTCTATCAGTAGTGTCTGAATTTCGGATTTAAGAATTGTAACGAAAATTCAAAATGGCGGCCGATATGGCAGCTTGACCTAATTATTTAGGTCAAATCAATTACTATTGACAAGTTATTTATAAAACAGTTTTCACTTTTCACCTAGCAGTTATAGACCGGAAGTTACGTAATTACGTCATTTGAGGCTAAACCGGAAGAGGAATTTTTTTTTCACATTTTTTCAAAAATTATAAACATATCGCCTATCAACTGGTAAAGTTTCAAAATTTTACCATCTATATTAAAGGAGAAATCACGGTCTGAAATTTTTGTTTTGCCGATGACCCTTGAATATTGAATTGCAAATCGTGGGTAAAATATTTAACCTAATTGCATAAAACCTATAATTGTTAGTTGACAAATACATTGAAGTTTTCAAATCTGAAAATCCGGTCAAAATCGAACTGAAAATAAACTTGCTAAAGCAAAAAAAAACCTGAACTTCCGGTTCTCACTTCCTGTCAGAGATAGAACTTCCGGTTTTGTTTTATTTGATAATAGAAATCATTCTAAGATCAACTGTAGATTTAGAATTTCTGCACCTTTTACCAGTTTGTCTGCAAACTCATCCAAGAATTACAAAAAAAAAAAAAAAAAAAAAAATAAAATAATCCGAACGATTACAATACGTTTTCGCCAAAGTCGAAATACGTAATAAAATAATCCGAACGATTACAATACGTTTTCGCCAAAGTCGAAATACGTAAAAAGACAAACCGAAAACAAACTGGGACTTTGCGGTAGTCCCACAAAAAAATATGAATGTTAAAATCGCTTATTTTCTTCTAGGCGTATTTTCATCAGTTTTCGGTCTATAGCTAAAATAAAGATATTGTTAGAAAGCTGATAAAAATCACATCACAATAATGTCAATTAGAATGTTGCCAAGAGTCTTGTTCATGAGATATAACCATCTGAAGATACGAGAAATATGCAAATTACCAATTTTTGGATCCCTATTAATCCAAATGTTCTTTACTAAAATTAGAAATCGAGGTATCATATGAACCTTTAGCCAATGAAGATGATTGTGCAGAAAAATAAAGGATGCATATTAGTAAGTTAGTCCTCTTCGTTCCTTGCGGAGAATAGGGCTGCTACAGACGTTCTCCATCTCACTCTGTTATGAGCTGTTCTTTTTGCTTCATTCCAGGTCTTGCCAATCCTTCCTAGCTCTTTCAGTCTTATTCTTTTCAAGCTATGTAAAGGTCTTCCTTGTCTTCTATGCCCTTGGGGATTCCAGTCCAGTGCCTCTCTGGTGATATTGTTTTGAGATCAAAAGGATGCATATGGTAGAGTTCGAAAGTTATGAACTTTCAGACGGAAGTCAGTTTTGAAAAACTTTGGCAGGACCGTAATAGGAACATGAAAGAAATTTCGACGCGATTTTCAAATGGCTGTAAAACCGGAAGTTGACATTGCACAACAAAAATGAAGACATCAATAGATAGGTCTTGACAAGGGCAATAACTTTTGTGCAGGTCATAAGGTCACCAAAGGTCAATGTCACGAGATATTGACCTTCGAAATTTAGGTACGTATTGAAAATATAGAACCGGAAATAAAGGAATAGCTAAATCGAAATTCAAAATTCGACTGCCTGATATTTGTTAGCAGTCGATTGAAGATGACATAGACATCAAAATTACAGTTGTCCGTTTAACCCCTAAGGCCCCATTTTTCGTTTTACAAAAGTTAGTCATTTCATGATAGCGGTTTAAGTGTTACTTCCGGTTCAAATTTTTTCACTTTATTATCTTTCTTTATCATGTTCTATCATATTTATTGACGAATTTGACGCCTTTCGTAAAAATACGTAATTTAAAAAAACACGTGCTCTTTTATTAATCACGCACAATTACTATAGAACTTAGAACAAAATTTTCAAATTCTCAAAAGCGCAATTTTGATCAAAATATCAAGTGTTATACATCATTGGAAAGAATAGATTACGTGTAATAAGGGCATGAAAGAAACATTGACGTATGTAAATTGGGTCACGTGACAGAGCTCTTCAAAGTTAAAAATTGTGATTTTCAAATGGCTGTAAAACCGGAAGTTGACATTGCACATCAAAAATGAAGACATCAATAGAAAGGTCTTGACAAGGGCAAGAACTTTTGTGCAGGTCACAAGGTCACCAAAGGTCAAGGTCACGAGATATTAACCTTCGAAAATTAGGCACTTGGTGAAAAAATATAACCGGAAATAAAGAAAAAGCAAAATCGAAATTCAAAATTCGGCTTCCTGAGAATTGTTAGCAATCAATTGAAGATTACATAGACATCAAAATTACAATTGTTAGATTAACCCCTAAGGCCCCATTTTTCGTTTTACAAAAGTAAGAAGTTTAATGATGGCGGCTGACCTGTTACTTCCGGGTCAATTTTTGTTAATTATTGAATCATTATGGGTTAATAGTAACTAATTGCAAAAAAAAAATTTCAAATATCTTAATTATTCCGGAAGTTGATTTTTCAAGTTTAGAGTCGAATGACGTCAAAACCGGAAGTGATGTTGTTATTTTGAAAACATATTTTAGTTGACAAACGCATTGTCTATCAACATATTAATTTTTATTTCGATCAGATCAAAATTCTGAAAGTTAGAAAAAGTGTTAAATTTAAAAATAAAAAAGTCAGCGACAAAAGTCAAAATTTTACATTTTTTAAATTGCTATCCTTTAGAGTTTAGTTCAAAGAAGTTAATAAGAAAAGTTTGAGCGAAATTCGATTTGAAATAGAGCTGTTATATGAGAAAAAACTAAAATACTTTGGGATGTTATACCTCATTTCCGGTTTGGCAAAATTGCGTCATTTTATATTTAAATAACAATGAGCACTAGTTTACGTTAGAATATCGCGTCAGATTATGTGAGACATTTACAGTTATAGCTGGGGAGCGTGACCAGAAAACGAAAAAAAAAAAACTAGAACCGTTAGACGGTACCAAGGCAGTGCGCGTCCCTTCTATTGCATGGGTGAAACGTTGCATTTATAATATCCAATTCCATAATAATAACTAGACCTGTTTGTAACAATTGTGCTGCTTCCGAGATATTTAGAATTTGTTATATCTCCTGGCTGTCATTTAAAGAGAACGTAACCACGCCTACTCAGTATAATGACTTGTTTTGATTGGTTGCGATACTTAAACTGGAAATGTCAAAATTTGTCTTGACCAAACATAAGAAATTAACACAATTTGACTTTATGACCTGTTACATTATCTTCTTAACTCTTCTTGTAACATTTATATCTATTTAATTAGTGTGTAAAACAAAACGGCGTAAAAACAAATTTGTGGTCTAAGGGACATAACACCTTATTTGAGATTACAAATTGATCTCGGATTAAATTAACTTTCCAGATCGTTGATACTTTTAATTTGTTTATTTATTTAGTAGTAGTAGGAACATTAGATCCTGCAATTTGTGGCAAGTTGCCATGGTATAACATAGAGCCATCAAATTAACAGCGCGGCTTTACATCTTAAAGGGATAATAGGCGTTAGAATACACTCGTCCTACGGCTTATATTTGTGTTTCATATTGACTATTAGTTAATAAGTATGCATCCCACACTTTACCAAATTTTAAAAAGCCACAATAAAAATATATTCGAAATTTTAAAAAAAAGTGAGCCAGCGACGATTCCATTCAGTTTGAGAATAAAAGCGTCTGGTAAATCAACACTAAAACATCATTGTGGAATTCAACAGTAGGGGTCAAGGACGCGTGAAAACTCACATGTTAGAGTTACTTCCCTCTATATTTACACGATTTGAAAATCGCTTGATGGATGGCTCAAGCGTTTTATGATTAACTACTTTATTTTGGGGATTTATCGGATTTTAGAGGGATTTTGATGTATAGGTAAGTCCACTGATGGATATATACTGTTATTGTCCAAATTTGAGTGAACTTAAAATTTTATGTTCGTTCTAACGCCTATTATCCCTTTAAGAGAGTATTTTATAGAGTTCCGTCCCTTATACCACTAGTCCTCTCAACTGTACATTATTTTTGCTTAAGAGAATATCATTTAAAATTCTAAAGGTTGTCATTTCCTTCCAAATATTCCATATCATACATCGCCCACAACGAGAAATGAACAATCATTCCTTTTATTTAAGATATATAATATCTTTGAATCATTTTAACTGGATTAATTTTTAATCGTAAAAAATCAAAATCAAAACAACAATTCAAAAATCGGCAATAGATTCTATATACATGTACATCAAAATAACACAAATTGAATTATCTTCCGAGACCCTATTTCAATTTAAAGAGTTAGTATAGAAGAAATTACAAAATTTGCAAATTTAAAACGTGCAATTTTGATCAAATATCAAGTGTTATACACCATTGGAAAGAATAACTAGACCGGTCTGTAACAGTTCTGCAGCTTTCGGGCTATTTAGAATTTGTTGGTCTCCTGGCTGTCATTTAAGGATAGAATGTAGATTGATTTTGCGATTATTGGGAGAGATGATTTATTCATGATTTAACACGTAACATTTGAGCTTGTTAATAGACTGGCAATCATTAAGGTTTGTGATGTAAAAATATCTGGGCTTAACCACGCCCACAAAGTCCATTGACTTGTTTTGGAAACTTCAACTGGAAATGTCAAAATTTATGAATTGACCGTTTTATAGGAAAAATTCGCAATTTTTAAATGCCGATAAACCGAAAGTTTACATTTTGCTATAAAGCTTAATATGTCATTGGATAGAACGTATCACATATGTACAGGTATAAAGATCGCCAAGGTCAACGTCACAATATACACCTTCGAAGTTTTTATAATTTTTAATCGTAATTAAATCAAAATCAAATTAAAAAATCAAAAATCAGTTTCCATATAAATTTCGGCAATCGGTTATAGATTCTATATACATGTCCATCAACATAACACATATTGACTGATCCTCCGAGACCCTATTTCGATTGAAAGAAAAATACACACAGTGATGTAAAATATCTGGGTTAAACCACGCCCACAAAGTCTAATGACTTGTTTTGATTGGTTGAGATACTTTAACTGGAAATGTCAAAATTTGTGTCTTGACCAAAAGACAAGAAATTAACACAATAAGACTTTATGACCTGTTGCATTTATATCTGTTTAATTAGAGTGTAATTTTATTCTTAAACTTTTCGCAATTTTTATTTATACATATTGATTTATATATTGCTTGAAAGCTGGGAATTTGCACATTATAAATCTGTTCGAATTTTGTTTTTAAGTTAAATAGAACTAAGTATAAAAAAAATATGAATGTTAAAATCGCTTATTTTCTACTAGGCGTATTCTCATCAGTTTTCGGTCTATAGCTAAAATAAAGATATTGTTAGAAAGCTGATAAACATCACATCACAATAATGTCAATTAGAATGTTGCCAAGAGTCTTGTTCATGAGATATAACCATCTGAAGATACGAGAAATATGCAAATTACCAATTTTTGGATCCCTATTA
Source organism: Nipponacmea schrenckii (assembly GCA_030562195.1). Taxonomy (NCBI): domain Eukaryota; kingdom Metazoa; phylum Mollusca; class Gastropoda; family Lottiidae; genus Nipponacmea; species Nipponacmea schrenckii. The sequence goes on from JAUJPP010000006.1 coordinate 241,662, forward strand.
ATCCAAATGTTCTTTACTAAAATTAGAAATCGAGGTATCATATGAACCTTTAGCCAATGAAGATAAAATAAAGGATGCATATTAGTAAGTTAGTCCTCTTCGTTCCTTGCGGGGAATAGGGCTGCTACAGACGTTCTCCATCTCACTCTGTTATGAGCTGTTCTTTTTGCTTCATTCCAGGTCTTGCCAATCCTTCCTAGCTCTTTCAGTCTTATTCTTTTCAAGCTATGTAAAGGTCTTCCTTGTCTTCTATGCCCTTGGGGATTCCAGTCCAGTGCCTCTCTGGTGATATTGTTTTGAGATCAAAAGGATGCATATGGTTGAGTTCGAAAGTTATGAACTTTCAGACGGAAGTCAGTTTTGAAAAACTTTGGCAGGACCGTAATAGGAACATGAAAGAAATTTCGACGTATGTAAATAAGGTCACGTGACAGAGCTCTTCAAAGTTTGAAATTGCGATTTTCAAATGGCTGTAAAACCGGAAGTTGACATTGCACAACAAAAATGAAGACATCAATAGATAGGTCTTGACAAGGGCAATAACTTTTGTGCAGGTCATAAGGTCACCAAAGGTCAATGTCACGAGATATTGACCTTCGAAATTTAGGTACGTATTGAAAATATAGAACCGGAAATAAAGGAATAGCTAAATCGAAATTCAAAATTCGACTGCCTGATATTTGTTAGCAGTCGATTGAAGATGACATAGACATCAAAATTACAGTTGTCCGTTTAACCCCTAAGGCCCCATTTTTCGTTTTACAAAAGTTAGTCATTTCATGATAGCGGTTTAAGTGTTACTTCCGGTTCAAATTTTTTCACTTTATTATCTTTCTTTATCATGTTCTATCATATCTATTGACGAATTTGACGACTTTCGTAAAAATACGTAATTTAAAAAAACACGTGCTCTTTTATAAATCACGCACAATTACTATAGAACTTAGAACAAAAGTTTCAAATTCTCAAAAGCGCAATTTTGATCAAAATATCAAGTGTTATACATCATTGGAAAGAATAGATTACGTGTAATAAGGGCATGAAAGAAACATTGACGTATGTAAATTGGGTCACGTGACAGAGCTCTTCAAAGTTAAAAATTGCGATTTTCAAATGGCTGTAAAACCGGAAGTTGAAATTGCACATCAAAAATGAAGACATCAATAGAAAGGTCTTGACAAGGGCAAGAACTTTGTGCAGGTCACAAGGTCACCAAAGGTCAAGGTCACGAGATATTAACCTTCGAAAATTAGGCACTTGGTGAAAAAATATAACCGGAAATAAAGAAAAAGCAAAATCGAAATTCAAAATTCGGCTTCCTGAGAATTGTTAGCAATCAATTGAAGATTACATAGACATCAAAATTACAATTGTTAGATTAACCCCTAAGGCCCCATTTTTCGTTTTACAAAAGTAAGTAGTTTAATGATGGCGGCTGACCTGTTACTTCCGGGTCAATTTTTGTTAATTATTGAATCATTATGGGTTAATAGTAACTAATTGCAAAAAAAAAAAAATTCAAATATCTTAATTATTCTGGAAGTTGATTTTTCAAGTTTAGAGTCGAATGACGTCAAAACCGGAAGTGATGTTGTTATTTTGAAAACATATTTTAGTTGACAAACGCATTGTCTATCAACATATTAATTTTTATTTCGATCAGATCAAAATTCTGAAAGTTAGAAAAAGTGTTAAATTTAAAAATAAAAAAGTCAGCGACAAAAGTCAAAATTTTACATTTTTTAAATTGCTATCCTTTAGAGTTTAGTTCAAAGAAGTTAATAAGAAAAGTTTGAGCGAAATTCGATTTGAAATAGAGCTGTTATATGAGAAAAAACTAAAATACTTTGGGATGTTATTCCTCATTTCCGGTTTGGCAAAATTGCGTCATTTTATATTTAATAACAATGAGCACTAGTTTACGTTAGAATATCGCGTCAGATTATGTGAGACATTTACAGTTATAGCTGGGGAGCGTGACCAGAAAACGAAAAAAAAAAAAAAATAGTCATTTCGAAAACAAAGCAGTGCGTTCGAAGAACGCACTGCAATAAACTCTTTATTTGACATGGGTCAGAAAAAAAAAAAATCGAACATAGATAATATCTCAATATACAATTCGTCTTAAAATACTAAAAATGCACAAGTACATGTGCATCAAATGGACAGATCTATGTTCCGGCGATCAAGTACATGACCACAAAATAAATATACAATACTCCACGTGCAATTTGTTTAAAAATACACAAGTACATGTGCATGAAATGGACAGATCTATGTTCCGGCGATCAAGTACATGACCACAAAAAAATAAATATACAATACTCCACGTACAATTTGTTTAAAAATACACAAGTACATGTGCATGAAATGGACAGATTTTCAACGTACAATTTGTTTATAAAATGGATATAATATATATAGAATGAACATGAAATTTTAAGAGCTCTATTCACCAGTAAATATACCTGCTACCATAAATAACATAAACAAAAATATCCAAAGCACTAAGTAATTATCGATAAAGATGCATTTGATAATTGAAAACGCTTGATAAATAGATTAAGCTTTTTTAAAAAAATGACTTAGTTTGGCGTGTTTTCATGATTTTAAGAAATTTATGACACCAGGTAAGTTCCCTGATGAATATACACTCATATTGACCTTTCTTGAGAACTAAAATTTTAGGTTCATGCTAAGACCTATTATCCTTTTAAATTAAGGCTATGATAGACGAAAGCAGAATTCTTCCAGCCAAAGGGTAAAGTATTACATACATTATAAATGTTATCCCAACAAAAACCTACAAGAGATTTCGACCTTTCATCCAGCAACACATGATTATATTCAGATTTATCATCAAGTTTGGACAAGAAGAATTCTTATTAATAACCCTAGTGTAAACGGAGTGTCAATTATCCAGCAATTCAAACATCTTAAATTGATGCACAATCTGGGTTTAGTAGGCTCTACTGTCAAGGGAGGGATCAGATAAGGTTTACAGGATTCGTTAACAATAGATTATTTATTTCTGAGCAAATGAAATCACTAAAGCCTTCGCAATGTTTTGAGTTGGAAAAGTGTTTTGAAGGTGGAAAAGAGCTAGAATAATCTATCCCGTCAAACAACCCCTTTAAAAGGGGCTGACATATTGAAATATATATATTTTGTTCTTAATAACATCTAAAATGTCAATGCCATCTGGATTATGATCTTTCGCTACAAGCTCCCATTCCGACAGGAAATTATGGAGATTACCCGCCTTAAATTATTCAGGACACCTAAAAGGGATCAAGTTTAAATTCGGATATATATTCCTTTCTGATTTACCTCCTCCGCCGAAGGATGTTGAAGAGTGTCTTTGGTTTGACCATCAAAGGATATGCGAGAAATTAACGAATCATCGAACGTCTATAATAAACAAATTACATAACTACACAAAATATTTTTTAACTGGACAGTATCTTGAAATATGACCCGTTACAACTATAGCATCTAACAGCGCTCGGAGTACGCATTTGAACAGGGAATGATCTTAAGAACTCTAATCCTCTCTTCAAAATTTTAGACTCTGCAGGTGTTGTTAACATTGCCACCGTTAGACTTCCCACTCTTGGATGAAACTTATTAAAGGGTTTAAAACCCTTTTCAAAACAAAAGAAAATGCTTCTGTGTCGGGATGATTGGATTTCTTGCCCGCTGTTCCAATGTTATAAGTTTCTGTAAAAATACATCGAGGTTGAAGTCAAATGTCCTGCTTCCATATTCTTTTACCTGCCGTAAGGCCGACTCTACAGATTCCTCATTTTGACATCTTTGTTGCTTTTCCACTGTTTTCCTTAAATCCTCTAACTCTTTCTCAATATCAGTCTGAAAATAATGAAATCATTGTCTATTACACCGAATCCAAACCTGACCAATTGCACATATTTGCACTCATTTCACTAACGTCCCCCGTCTCGACCCTATACGCATTCTCTGATAATAACTTAGCAGAGGCCGTGTTTTCCACAAGGGTTAAAGCAGTCGTATATCTGTCCAGCATTTTAGGTGACTTCCACCCAACATGATGTCAGATTTCATCAACAGGCACACCAAACAATTTAAGTGACATTGCACATGCCCACCTTGCACCATGGGGCGTTTCACCACTTTAAAGACCAGCGTTCTTAAGCGAGTTTTCATTGTAGATGACGTGATCGGCTTATTTGACTTTAAATCGGCAATAGATCTCTATGATCGAAATAACTACCCAGAATGCAGACCCAACTCTTTACTCTCGCACCAATCTACATATTCGGTTATCCCTCGCACAGGACAAATCTCGTCACTATTACCTTTCAAGATTACAAATATACGAGGGGTACCCCGGATAGTCTTCCTTTCCATCAGACGAACAATTTACATGTTCAGTCCTGAGATTAGCTAAATCCCCCGCCCTATTGCCAGAGAATCCTAAAAAACCTAAAAAAAAAACACGTCATCCTTTTGAAGCAAAAACGAGTCCCTAAGAGAGAGTTTTGGACTTACAACTGAAATTTTAAATATCTAGACAACTTCAAAATCTTTTCGAAGAATAACGGTCTAGTTTGCTTCGATACCACAAAAGCCAAAATTTGTTCAATCCTGGTAGCCTCCAAGTGCTGCTTAATAATAAAAGTTGCCATATGATTCCCCAAGCCCAGATCTTCATTCCACACTGACCCTCTTCCCCTATCTTTGAAAAAAGCTCACAATTGACCAATAAGACTATCCAAAAATGACCCTGCACGACGCACAGGACAAACTCACTCTTTTATAACCAAACTTCCTTTTAAAGGGCAATCCACGACATGAACATGGGTCTTGCAATCCTTATCTTTAAAGACTAAGAATTCTCTCATGTTATAAGCAGAGTTAATCGATTGTGGGGGGTATAAGAGAGTTCATAAAACACTCAAGCTCTGTCTCCAGCTTTCCCTTTTGCTCATTATATATTTTCGAACCCACAAAGCCGTCCAGTAGAACGATTCTGTTTCTGAATTCATTTCTATTGAAATTCTCTGAAGGCGATGATGCACTCTAAAAGAAAACAATCAAAAACCATGCAGTTATTGAATCACAGCACATCTAGAACAGAAACTTTAATTAAGGATTATGTCCCAAACCCAATGGTTCATACTGATATCTTAGTTGAGAAAATTCTAGCAAGTTCTATTAACTTTCTATCTCTACATATCCTCTCCACCGTCTACATCTACCCTATCCCTGCACGTGTCTCTACCCTCTTTCTCTACTCTCTATCTCAACTCCATCTTTCTATATTTTTAACTCAAAAACCCATGTTTCTATACCGATATATATATCTAATTCCATCTTATCTTTCTCATCATCCACCTCTCCTTCTATCGCTAACTCATTATACCTAATACGTCGCAGTGTAAAAATATATTGAGACTTCAATAAAATCATTTCATTTCCCCAATTAAGAAATGAAATGCGGTCTTAGACACCGCCAGTGTGCAATGAGGCATTTCTTCAGGACAGTCGTATTATCCTACACTTACTATCGATTTATCAAATTAAATTAAAGTTACATATATCAGCAAAATCGACCACCACCTTCCAATATCGACCTCGTTCTAGCCAATAACCCCAAAATATCTCAATTTAAACGTTTATCAGACGGCCATCCCCACAACCAAGACCGGTCCCACTACAATTTATATCAACTTTAATTAAATCTTGTCAAGATTTTATTGTTGATGCCTTAGAAGCTACAATTTTCAAAGGATTTTAATGACTTGGTGTGAGCATTGGATTTGATAAGACGCCGGTCAAGTGTGAATATTACGATTTTTCGATGAATGGTTTGCAAGTTATTGCCCTTGGTTTAGTTAAAACGCGTCAAAATTGTATTGTGGATAAAATAGAAGCTACAATTTTCAATGGATTTTGATGAAACTTCGTATGAGCATTGGAATTGATAAGGCGGTGGACACGTTAATCATGTTTGAAATTGACAATTTAGATGAAGGGTTTTATTTGGATGCTATAAATCAAAGAAAAAAATGATTTAACAATGCTAATGTGTTGACGTTACGTATGTTAACTTGCCTGACAACCTATCTTTGATTTTATCTAGGCTCGTAAAACAATCACCTTAAAGCCCTTCATCTTACAAATAGTGATTTATCAATTGTATATAAATTGTATTTTGTAAAAAAAAGCTTGACCTATTTGATCGATAATTAAAACTTTCAGAAAACCAGACACCATTAGAGATTGAGATGTTCCTGTATCATTTAGAATAGTAATAAGAATAGCAATAGAAACTCGAGCAAGTGATACAAAACCTTTACAAGTGAATGGCTTCAAAATACCCATGACAAAATTGGGTTCAGACAAAGCTACTTTAGAATGTGTTTTTAATGTACAAACTTTTGTACAATATCAGAACACAATCTGTTATCTTTCAAACAACAAAATATACCTTGTAAAATAATACATACTGCTACTTTAACAACAAATTGTATTATCTTTTTATTTTTTTTATTTTCAGTACTTGAGGTTTGATAACAAGACAATTAAGCACGTTTTAGACAAAGATGAGGCGGATGAGAAGTATGAGGAAGATGAGGCAGATGAGAAGTATGAGGAAGATGAGGCGGATAAGGCAGATGAGAAGTATGAGGAAGATGAGGCAGATGAGAAGTATGAGGAAGATGAGGCAAATGAGAAGGATGGGGAAGATAAGGAAGATGAGGCAAATGAGAAGGATGGGGAAGATAAGGAAGATGAGGAAGATGAGGCAAATGAGAAGGATGGGGAAGATAAGGAAGATGAGGAAGATGAGGCAGATAAGAAGTATAAGGAAGATGAGGAAGATGGGGCAAATGAGAAGGATGGGGAAGATAAGGAAGATGAGGAAGATGAGGCAAATGAGAAGGATGGGGAAGATAAGGAAGATGAGGAAGATGAGGCAGATAAGAAGTATAAGGAAGATGAGGAAGATGAGACAAATGAGAAGGATGGGGAAGATAAGGAAGATGAGGCAGATGAGAAGTATGAAGAAGATGAGGCTGGTGAGAAGGATGATGCAGAAAAGAAGTATGAGGAAGATGATGCAGATGAGAAGTATAAGGAAGATGGGGCAAATGAGAAGGATGGGGAAGATAAGGAAGATGAGGAAGAAGGGGCAAATGAGAAGTATGAGGAAGAGGAGGTTGATGAGAAGTATGAGGAAGAGGAGGTCGATGAGAAGTATGAGGAAGATGAGGCAAATGATAAGTATGAGGAAGATGAGAAGTATGAGGAAGATGAAGCAGGTGAGAAGGAAAAGGAAGATGAGGCAGGGGAGAAGTATGAGGAAGATGAGGCAAATGAGAGGTATGAGGAAGATGAAGCAGATGAGAAGTATGAGGCAGATCGGAAGTATGAGGACGTTGAGGCAGATGAGGCAAATGAGAGGTATGAGGAAGATGAAGCAGATGAGAAGTATGAGGCAGATGAGAAGTATGAGGACGTTGAGGCAGATGAGAAGTATGAGGCTCATGAAAAGGATGAGGCAGATGAGAAGTACGAGGCAGATGTGGCAGATGAGAAGTATGAGGCAGATGTGGCAGATGAGAAGTATGAGGAAGATGAAGCAGATGAAAAGCATGAGGAAGATGAGGCAGATGAGGAAGAGAAGGCTCATGAGAAGTATGAGGCATATGAGGAAGATAAGGCAGATGAGAAGTATGAGGAAGATGAGGCAGATGAGAAGTATGAGGCAGATGAGAAGTATATGGCAGATGAGGCGGGTGAGAGGTATGAAGCATATGAGGAAGATGAGGCAGATAAAAAGTATGAGGCAGGCGAGGCGAATGAGATACATAGGGCGGCTGAGGAAAATGAAGCAAATGAGGAAAAGAAGAAAGATGAAGCAGATAAGGACGATAAGGCAGAAAAGGCAAATCAAATGACAAGAAACAAGGTATGAATGTTTGTAGTTGTAAATTAGAGGTTATTCAGCCTTTGCCCTTTATAATGACAAAACGATTGAGACTTTCTTGTATCACTGATAAAAAACCTTTACAAGTGAATGGGTTCTAAATATCCATGACAGGATAAGGTTTTATTAGGGTACCACTTTAACAATAGATTCTATTCTCTTATTTTATTAGTCAGATTGAGCTTTTTAGTACCTATGATAAGGCAGATAGAGCGAAGCTGGAGGTTATATTCTCCTGGAGGTTATATTCTCCTGGAGGTTATATTCTCCTAGAGGTTATATTCTCCTGGAGGTTATATTCTCCTGGAGGTTATATTCTCCTGGAGGTTATATTCTCCTGGAGGTTATATTCTCCTGGAGGTTATATTTTCCTGGAGGTTATATTCTCCTGGAGGTTATATTTTCCTGGAGGTTATATTCTCCTAGAGGTTATATTCTCCTGGAGGTTATATTCTCCTGGAGGTAATATTTTCACCTGGAGGTTATATTATCCTGGAGGTTATAATCTCCTGGAGGTTATATTCTCATGGAGGTTATATTCTCCTGTAGGTTATATTCTCCTGGAGGTAATATTTTCACCTGGAGGTTATATTCTCCTGGAGGTTATATTCTCCTGGAGGTTATATTTTCCTGAAGGTTATATTCTCCTAGAGGTTATATTATCCTGGAGGTTATATTCTCCTGGAGGTAATATTTTCACCTGGAGGTTATATTCTCCTGGAGGTTATATTATCCTGGAGGTTATATTCTTCTGGAGGTTATATTCTTCTGGAGGTTATATTCTCCTAGAGGTTATATTCTCATGGAGGATATATTCTCCTAGAGGTTATATTCTCATGGAGGTTATATTCTCCCGGAGGTTATATTCTCCTGGAGGTTATATTCTCCTGGAGGTTATATTCTCCTCGAGGTTATATTCTCCTCGAGGATATATTCTCCTCGAGGTTATACTTTCGCCTGGAGGTTATATTCTCCTGGAGGTTATATTCTCCTGGAGGTTATATTCTGCTGGAGGTTTTATTTCCTGGAGGTTATATTCTCCTGGAGGTTATATTCTCATGGAGGTTATATTCTCAAGGGAGGCTTTATTCTCATGTTTATTTTCCCGGAGGTTATACTTTTCTTTAAGGATACAAAGATGACTATAATAATCGGAAAAGTCTAGTTGATTCGTATTTTTTCTATAAGGTATTTCGCCTACTACTGACAACGTTGGAATATATGCTGTACATGTATAGAGATATACGATTGACAGATAATATAATTTTAACCAAATTTTACACTCCAATGATATACTTGTACTTATGACGTCAGTATTAAATATGTTGATTAAGGTCGAAACTATTTTCTCTACTGATTCCCGAATGACACCATTTTGTTGCCATCTCGCTTATTTCAAGGTGCAGAACTTCGGTAGAGAGGCTACATTTACAAAAAAAAAACTTAATAAAAAGGGAACGAAAGTTTGATCGCATTTTAATTACAATGACTTCAAGAAAAAGTGTGTTTGTTCGTCATTTAATCTAGGCAAAGAACTACGTACTACCTTCAACTCTGTTTCAGTTTTATTCCAACCACTCAGATATTATAGTCGAAGAGGCTGAGATAAACTCGAGACCCAACGTGCTACACACTGTACTAGTTACAAAACTTCAAACAGAAGGACAAAACAAAGAATACACCGCTGCCGCAGCAAATCTTTCACCTTTACAAACTACATGGTGTGTTATGATATTGAGGTTGATAGTTGTAATATTATCTATCATACACCTCACTCAATGTAAGTTTATACAGGGCCTTAAACAGACCGTTAAATATCTCAAATCTAGGTATATTTTTAATGTTGCCTAATTAACCAAAAACTAGGCATAAATTAATTTTATTATATAATATTCACTTTACATTTCAAACAATAGTGTCGTAGAACATATGTTTAGTAGAAAAAATGGGAGAATAATTGTGTTATATATTTAATTTATAATAACCATTAAGATATGTTCAGTTCATAATTTATTAAAAGCGGTGTTAAGTTTGGACCAAGATTTTTCTCATCATTATGCTAAACAAATACGATATATTTTATAAAATATTTAATACAGGTGTTAAATTTGGACCTGATAATAGTTATTCCTGTCACTGTTTTAATGATGAACCATGTAATAAAGATACTGGTCATTGTGGTGGAGGTTGTGATATAGGATGGTCTGGTGCTACTTGTCAAAAACGTAAATTCCTTTAAGCTGCATTTAACCTGTATTTTGAGGATTACCACCCAATGTAGATGAGCTGAGATAAGAAATCGCAAACTAATAAATTCTGGTTTTGGTCCTATGATTATAAAACTCTATTTAGAATGGCTTTAGATGTGACAAACCAGAAACCATTTTATATTAACTCTTTGTTTTCAATAAAACCCACAAACTTAAAACACAAACCTATGAATATCTTCATGGAAATAGGCCTAAAAGGTTTTGTTAAAAAGGTTTTTTTTGTTGTTTTGAAGAAATGGTGTACAAGGTAGGGTTTGTGATATACACAAAAAGTATTTCAATAAATATATTAGATGTGGACGAATGACCTGAGGGGGATCCTTTCTGTCGGAAGAGACATTACTCTATGGGTGTGATATACAGGATAATAGTATTTTAATTTCTGTCATTTCAGTATGTTCTGTAGGAACGTTTGGTTCAGATTGTACCAACTTCTGTCATTGTTTAAATAATGAAAGATGTTCAGAGACTGGTGAATGTTCTAATGGTTGTTCTGATGGATGGAAAGGAACAACTTGTAGTCATAGTAAAGTTTCCTTTTTGTTTTCTTTTTTCCCACGAAACACCGTGTATTTGAAAATACACACCATATTTTTTACAATAGTAAGGGTAATTCCATTCATGCCACGATACGATACGTATGGCGATACAAGGGTCACAATACGATACGTATCGCGATATGGGGTAATAGATAAAAGTAACACTTGTTCTCAAACGCTTCAATATTTTATATTTTGAGGTAACAAAATCTTATTTCTAGTAATTTAACTTGTTTTCTGATTATTTAATCATGACCTTCAAATATTATTCTACATGTATTTGGAGAAATGTTTCGCAAAATTTGTTTAGCGAGATTTGTTATTGAACATTTGTTGGTAGAGTTTTGTGTTTGACAATTTTCAAGGGGAGATATGTTGAGCTAGATTTGCATTTGTAAATTTGTATTTGATGATATTTTTGGCAAGAATTCAAATGTTTATTGAAGAATTTTCATTTTAATACAAATAATAATATTTGTATTCAACTATAAATTTTCAACGACAAATGTTGAATTTAAGAGATAAGATTTTAGAATTAAGAAATTAAAAATATCAAGGAAGAACATCGAATACAAAGCCATTCCGCCTTCCATAGTACGGAAGCTGAAATAAGACATGCTTTTTGATTTCTGGATTTTGACTTTTTTGCACTTTTCTGGCAGCAAATGCAGTACCCTAAAGCCGAAATGCACAAGTGTTTTTGACAAACCAAACTACGGCAGTCTACAAACAACTGTCTACCTTGGCTACTCAAATGGACCCACCTAGAGACATTCACACATTGAAAATGGATGAGAGAACTTTATGAAAGAACAGTTTGATCCAAAACGTTTCATTGTGCGTGAACGATTCAAATTCTGGAGTGATATGCAACGGAAACCAGGGGAAACAATTCAAGAATGACAGCTCGTATACGTCAAGACGCAGCTTCATGTGATTTTCCATCTATAACGAATCGCCAGGACGCAGCACTACGACAACGATTCATATGTTCTGTTAACAATGAAGCGGTTCTTTAAGCACTCTTCAAAACACGCGACGATCAACTAGATTTTGGCAAGGCAGTCGAAGTCGCTGTCGAGACCGAAGATGCAGCAAAGGTTGCCAATGGAAACAGTACATGCTTCCAAACCAAAACCAGTGAACAAAGTTAAGCAGAACAACAAAATGAATCAACATAAAGGCCGTCAACAACCTAAACCCACACACCAGGAGGTCAAATGCTACCTATGTGGAAAAGGTCATAAAGCCCCAGAATGTCCTTACAAAGACTCTAAAAGTCACTTTTGTGAGAAGAAAAAACACCTTGAAGCTGTTTGCAAGAAGAAACAACAGCAATCGAAGCACACAGAAGCTTCAGTGAAGAAAATAAGGAAATCTGAGCTAATTAAAGCGATTCTGGGTGAAGTTTCAGATGATATACCCAAGTTGGATATACCAATCACAATTAAAGACCATGAGTTTACCATGGAACTAGACACAGCAACTTCGGGAAATTTTGTCTCGTTGCCGATCTGGAAACAACTTGGAAAACCTAAACTAGCAGAGGTCACACATAAATATGAATCTGCCAGTCAACACAACATGCCAGTGTTGGGAACCTTCAACGCCCAAACAGTAGATCCAAAAACTGGAAATGAAAGCTCAGTTTCTTACATTGTTACAAAGATCCCCGATCTAAACTTACTGGGACGGAATGCTATCCAGGCACTAGGAATTTCAGTGGACAATGCTCTGGGAATTAAAAGCATAAACAACCAAGATAAGAGTGCGAGTGTAAAAGTTCAACATTCAGCAACCTTGGACCAGACTTATGCTGCCCTTCAACGAGATTGCCGCACCATCTGTGACGAATTTCCAGATCTATTTAAAGATGAATTGGGATGCCTAAAGGATTTTGAACTAGATGTAAAGTTCAAATCTGATGCGAAACCGGTTTTTCACAATGCACGACCGGTTCCTTTTGCTCTTCGAGATGACCTAGCGAAAGGTTACGAGGAAGGTATCGCCAAAGGAGTTTGGAAGCCAGTCCAGTTTAACAGTTATGGAACACCAGTGGTACCAATAAGGAAAACAAGTTCTACAGGTACTTCAAAACCTAAGCTTCGAATTTGTGGTGACTACTCTGTTGGTGTTAATGATCAGTTAGAAGATCATCGTCATCCAATGCCACTCCCAGAGGAATTAATGCAGAAACTAGGAGGTGGATTTGGATATACCAAGATTGACCTTGCTGATGCCTACAACCAAATCATGTTGACTCCTGAGAGCCAAGAAAGGCTAGCCTTCAGCACTCACCATGGAGTACTAATTCAACAGCGACTACCATTTGGAATCAAGTCAGCACCTGGTTATTTTCAAGAAATCATGGAAAACCTTAAAAAAGATCTACCTGGAGTCTCAGTTTTCCAAGATAATTTGCTTGTCAGCGGATATAACGCCGAAGACCACCTAAGTAATCTGAAGGGTCTACTAAAATGTCTAAATGACAATGGTCTTAGATGTCGTCGTGACAAATGCAAATTTGCTCAACCATCTGTAGAATATCTTTGACACACCTTATCAGGAGAGGGAATCTCAAAAGGATCAAAGGTCGAGGCAGTAATTAATATGCCACCTCCTACAGATGTCAACTTGGGCTCAGTACAGTTTTATGGAAAGTTCATACCCAACCTATCTACCATAGCAGAGCCACTTTACAAGCTGACCAAGAAAACTACAACATGGCAATGGAAAGAAGAAGAACAGACAGCCTTTCAACAGTTGAAAACTATACTTGCTTCTGATCAAGTCCTTGTTCACTTCGATCCTAACAAACCTGTTGGACTAGCTTGTGATGCATCTAATGTTGGAATTGGAGCAGTTTTGTTTCATCGTTATCCAGACGGAAGCGAGCGCCCAATCGCCAATATGTCGAAGACTCTTACATAAGCAGAGCGGAACTACAGCCAAATTCACAAAGAAGACCTGGCTATCATATTCGGTTTAAGGAAATGCTATCAATTTCTTTATGGAAGAAAATTTATACTGGTAACAGATCACAAGCCATTGACAGCTCTATTTGGACCAAAGAAGGAAACACCACTCCTTGCAGCTAACAGACTAGCTCGATGGGCCCTATGGTTAAACCAATTCGACTACAAAATCGAATATCGGAAAACATCCGATCATGGAAATGCAGATGCACTTAGTCGCTTGCCAAGTGGAGGTGATTCTGATTTCGACAGGGAGGAAGGTGGTGAAGATATGGATATGGTTTGCGCTATCAAAGTTCTCAGCCTCCAAGTCGAACCTGTGGAATCCAACATCCTCCGACAAGAGTCCAGGAAGGATCCAGTAATAGCTACAGTGATGCGTTATGTACGTGAAGGATGGCCACCGAAGCACACTGAGAAAAATGAGAACATTGAAAAGTTCAGAAAGCTATCAGACTCACTTAACGTCTGTCATGGATGCCTTCTACACGGTGCAAGAATTGTAATTCCAGAAAGTTTGCAACCAAAGATCCTTGAATTTACAACATCTAGGCAATATATTGAATTTCATTTAAGTGATAAACTAATTAGGTCACACCTTCCGTGGCTGTATAGGATGGCGACAAATATGAACATGTTTGCTATGTTTAAGTACAAATATCTCTGTGAACTTTTTAAGTAGGACAAATTGAAAAATACCTACACGTATGAACATTATGTGATCTTATTTTTCAAGGTCATAGATTAAGTGTGTCAACCCTTCCGTAGGTGTTAAACTTATCTAAGTTTGAAAAAAATTCAAATTCGAATATTTCGATATAATATCCGAAATTCAAAATTCGCTCTTCATGGCCAATGATCAAATGAATCCATGTGCTAAATTTCATCGAAATCGGTCAATAAACATTGTCTGACTGGACTTGATAAGTTGTAACCAAAATAAAAAATGGCAGATGGAGCTAATTCTTTAGATCATATCGATTACTATTTACAACTTATTCATAAAACAGTTTGCATTTTTCACCTAGCTGTTATCGACTGGAAGTTACATAATTACGTCATTTGAGGCCAAACCGGAAGTTGAAATTTTTCTTCAAATTTTGTTAAAATTGGAATCATATCGTCTTTCAACTGGTGAAGATTTAAAATCCCATCATTTATATTAAGCGAGAAATCAGGATTTGAATTGTGTTCCGATGACCCTTCAACAAGTGCAAATCCTGGGTAGAGGATTTAACCGAACTGCATATAATCTATAATTGTTAGTTGACAAATACATTGAAGTTTTCAAATATGAAAATCCGATCGAAATCGAACTGACAATAAAGATGCAAGAGCAAAAAAACCCTCGATTTCCGGTTCTCACTTCCGGTCGGAGAAAGAACTTCATTATATTGTTCATCTTGTTTTATTAAATTATAGTCGATAGTTGTAATATTTTCTACCATAATCCTCCACAGGTTTAAGTTCTCTACACGAGCATACCAAATCTTGCCCCTAAACAAACAGTTTTATATGACCTCTTTACCCCCTAACCAGATATAGTCAACGCAAGTGTCTCAAAGCAAAGTTTAGCAGAACGCGTGGACATATTACATAGTTTATAACTCTTTAGTTTATAACTCTTTAATACAGGAGGTAAATTTGGACCTGATAACAGTTATACCTGTCACTGTTTTAATGATGAACCATGTAATAAAGATACCGGTTACTGTAGTGGAGCTTGTGCTGTAGGATGGTCTGGTGCTTCTTGTCAAAAACGTGAGATCTTTTTAAGTTACATAGTTATCTGAAACGATTCAAGATTCACCGCTGATATAAAACATCTCATCTTCTTCTCCCTATTTTGTCCATAATTAGCATGTTAATTTAAAAATGAGACGGTTTAGAAATACAATATAATATAAATCTATGAAAATCTCGCGCTATATTAATTAACTTTATAAATTAACTATAGCAATTTATATTCCTTCAACACGCCGTTAATGATATTATGAATATTTTACAGAGAATGTAGCTCTAAATAAACCATCAGGTCAGATTAAGATTAACAGAGCAAGAAGAGAACCTGGTGATAAAACAACTAATGTACTTGAACAATGTGCTAATACAGATATGACTCGTAAATGGTGGGGAATAGATCTACTAGAGGAATATCCTATTAAACATATTATAATCCAACGTAAGGATGAAGTTTTTCTTTAACATCTTCCAAAGTTTACAAATTTATCATATATCATCCCTTTAATGATAATGCCAATGTAAATTCTACTTAGAATTATTATACATCTTATCTTGAATATAAAAGTTTTACTCTTGACCAATGTCTGGTAATATAATTGTGAAATAAGACGAGGAATTGATTAATTGATTACCTATTGTAATTGTTTATTATATTTTATCTTTCAGCTAATCGGGGTGAGTTAATAAATATAGTTTATAAAGATAATTTACTTTGACTATAATATATTTTAGAGTTTAAAATAGTAAAATATATAGTTATATATAAAATACAATGTTATATGATTGAAGATATTGTGGTTATTTTCAAATCATGTTTTCAGATATACGCTCTGTAAATGGAATTTCACTATACGTTATTAAAGAGAATGAAGAACCAGAACTATGTTATAAAGAAAGAGTGGGTGTGTCGCCACCGGATGTTAAAGATATAGAGTGTAATCAGGTTATAAATGGTCGTTATGTTAATATGAGTAATGATATTCTTAGTATTAATGGGAGATATTTAACTTTCTGTCATGTGGAGATATATGGTAAGATTTTATTCTATTGAGATTATTATTCACAGTTTAACTTCTGCTTGGAGAAGAACAGAACATTTAATTGAAGAAATATTTTACAAGCTAGGGTTAGTGATATACACAAACAGTATTTAAATTAATATATTAGATATGGACGAATAACCCGAGGGTCAGAATGTCTATCGGAAGTCATGGTACCTTTTTAGCGTGACATACATAATAATTTATGATTCTACCATCTGTCATTTCCTAATATTACTTCATTTCAGTATGTTCTATAGGAACGTTTGGTTCAGATTGTACCAACTTCTGTCATTGTTTAAATAATGAAAGATGTTCAGAGACTGGTGAATGTCCTAATGGTTGTTCTGATGGATGGACAGGAACAACTTGTAGTCAAGGTAAAGGTTATTTTATAGAAAGGTGTAAACAGTCTGAGCTTAAAATGAAGCCCCATATAGAAGGTGTTAATTTAAGATATGTGTTTCTTGATAGTTTGTGTTTGACTGTATATGGCTTTACCGTCGTATGAACTGATATTTTCGTCGAATCACAAGACTATCGGACATCTAATTGAATATTGTAAGGATGTAAATTCATTCTATAACTATCCCTGATAAACATAAACAGTTTATAAGATCTCTTTACCATCCTTAACGCGTCTATCAGCAGATTATTTATATTGACTGTTTATACTAGTTTATTTACATTATAGTTTGTGATAATGGTACGTACGGTGCTGGATGTTTAAAACTATGTTCAGAAAGAAATTGTTTAGTAGAAACATCACCATGTAATCATATCAATGGTAGCTGTGAAGGGGGTTGTACAGAAGATTTTTATGGTGAAGTATGTGATATGAAATGTTCAGATAGAAAATGTAAAGATAGTAATTTACAATGTGAGAGTAAAACAGGAGAATGTATTGATGGATGTCAACCAGGATACCAGACAATAGATTGTTCAC
Source organism: Nipponacmea schrenckii (assembly GCA_030562195.1). NCBI lineage: Eukaryota > Metazoa > Mollusca > Gastropoda > Lottiidae > Nipponacmea > Nipponacmea schrenckii. Next base: position 259,150 of record JAUJPP010000006.1, read on the forward strand.
GAGGTAAAATACGTAACTTATTGAATTTTAATGAAGAAGAAAAATACCTCTTAGATCACGTGTATAGTTACTGATGTGCATGTATGTTTTACGTACGAGACAAACCCAAATTTCTTTCCCGATATATGCACCTCAGTTTCGAAATTGAATGACCATTACAATAAATTGAAAATTTACAACTTACGATAATATGTCCCTGACTGACATAACGTTTGATTTAAACAATATTGTATTTCTAGTATATACATTTTACAGATAGATATAAACAATATAGGTCGATACAGAGACAGGCCTAAACTTATATTAGTCTTTTTCGACTGTATATTCATTACAATTTTAATAATGATATTATTTATAATAATACGGAAAAGTGTTAAAAGAAAAGAAAGTCCCAATGGTACTAATAAGCTAAACTTTTGATGTTGTTCTGTTATTAGCTGGCTGGGTATATGTCATATAATTAAATAAAGATGTTATATAAAGTTCATTAGATTAATAAAATAGATGACATAACGTATATTGATACATGTATTTGACATTTTCGTTCTCTAGAATGTGATAATGGAACATACGGACCAAACTGTATGTTAGATTGTTCAGCAAGATTCTGTAACCTAGAAGCAGAATGTAATAATATTGATGGAGCTTGTAACTGTTCAGATGGATACCAAGGAATAGATTGTACCATTAAACAAGAGAGAGGCGACAATGGAGGTTAGCCGGTTAAATAATAATAATAATAAAGTCTTTATTTTACATTGGTCAGAATTATGTCTAATACACAAGGCCATAGTCATGTCTAACATTCTGCCCATGGAGACAAACATGGACTCTTTATTTTACATGGGTCAGAATTAGTACCAATACACATGGACATGGTCCTGTCTCACATTCAGCCCATGGAGACAAACATAGACTCCTTTATTCACATTGGTCAGAATTAGGTCCAATACACAAAGGCAAGTAACAATCATAATATAACCCAATAGATTTCGTCACATTACATGGTCCAATTGACAATACATGTAGATTAAAAGTTTCTTTCATCAATCATCATTTACATAAAATAGTAGTGGAAAACAATCGTTTTCTAAATTTAAGCAAAGATTTTTTATAATTGTTCATATTACTATAGTACTCAGAATGTTTCTAAATAAACGAAGAAATAACAGGGAAATATAAAAAGAAAAATAACATAAAACTTTAGTAACAAATGTTTTGATGCTATTAAAATTACTTTTTATCACTTAGATTGTTTTTCTACAAGGTTTGTATTTCTGTTTTCAACTGATTATTACTGGTCTGTTGTAGGTAAAATGTAATGTTGAGATTTCTACTTATAAGATTTGATTTGGCCCATTTTCAATACCTTAATTTTGTTCCAACTTGCAGGAACTGAAGATCAGAGTCAGATCACTGTTATGATTGTGGTTTCAATAATTGTACCAGTTATTATAACTGGAGTAATCGTGGTTCTGTTTATGATTTATAAGAAAAGGTAAGATTTCTATATTATCCATGAAGTAGTTCTGTTGTGAAACTTATTGTTGCCAGGACACCTATATCCACCAAGCTTCTCGGTGTTGGAGTATCCAGTAAATAGGTTATTGAAGTATATATAACTTAACAATAAAATATGATTGTAATTGCTTATCGCTATTCTCTATATGAATTGTAGGTCACGTGGTAACAGATCAAGTAACGATGTACCACAACAAGAGACAGAACTAGAGCAACTAAATACTGAACCCTAGTTATATAGTCATAGCCAATCTGATCAATTTGTTCATGGTTACCTATTAAGGAACGATTTACCCAATTTAATATTGTATGCAACATATAGAATTATATTGAATTTATTTGAAAATGATCTTTTTAATGTACACTTTCTCTTTTACCTTTTAAATTACAATCTAGGGTATATTCTACTTATTTTTTATTTTTGTTTTGAATTATCATTTTTGTAGTTAATTTTTTTTTTTGTTTTTATTGATTTTTTTTTTTTTTTTTTTTTGTTAGTTGAATTTTTTTTTTAGTTGTTTTTTTTGTTAGTAATTTTTATTTTTTAGTTGAATTTTATTTTATTGGTTAAATTTTCATTTTTTTTTTTTTAGTTAATTTTCATTTTTGTTAGTTAAATTTTCATTTTTGTTAGTTAAATTTTCATTTTTGTTAGTTAAATTTTCATTTTTGTTAGTTGAATTTTCATTTTTTGTTTTATTTTTGTTAACTGAAGCAAGATTTAGGTTTGGACATAAAACTGTTTCATTATGATTAATATGGTTTACTGCAGGTGTCCACTCGATAATTCTAATAACCGAAGAGATTGGCTCAAATATAAAGGTAAATAAATAACAATACATGAAACATGCACTTATATTCATACCACTCTTATAAATATCACACCTCTCATGTCCAACACAAAGTACAAACTTTTTTATAAATCTATTTGCGTTACAGTATACAAATAGTTATCTAAATATACGAAGTATTCTTTGGTGAGTTTAAATATATAACATAAATATATATAGCAAATTTACGGTAGGCGGACACACGATGTAATCGGGGCCATTTTCTGCGAATCTCTTACTCGTTTTATAATGGCTCAAATTTACAAGTAAATAATAATAATATTAATATAATAATAATTCTGTAGCACCTATAATCCAGCAATTGCTGCTCTTTAAATAACTCACACATACACATAAATACACACACATATAACAGTAATGAGTTGTCAGAAACAGGTTATGACATGCAGTGATATTGTTTGAAAAAAATAGGTGTGCAAAACAGATCAACATTTGTATCGCTTTTAATTTCCCTTAAATAATTTAAAGAGAGATGTTATTGATTTAAGATATCGATTAATTTAAATGTACATTTCAATGTCTAGAGAACTATGGAAACCCTACACAGTGCATCATAGGACAAAATCGACCCAACGTAATAGTCAAAAAGAAACATTTTCTGCTTAATGTCAACATTGCACAAATAAAAATGTCGAATAATTTCCACATAACCAGCCTAGAATAGTAGATTTTTGTTTTAACGTTAGTGCTTTATTATTAATGTTGCTGTTAGATGATGTTATTATGATTAAAGAATTGCTTATATAACTGTCTTGTTGTCATTTCACTGTTTAAGTTACATGTATGTATATGTGGGATAGTTGTGCATTAAAGATGAACCGAACTATGAGTAATGAGCAAATATACCATAAAGTGTAGAGTATGTTAATCGTCCTGGTTCCAAGCGGTCATTGACAATGTATAACTCGGCATTTTTATCTGACTGTAATCAATCCGTATTAGAATTGTCAGTATCAGAAAGGTTTAACGGGGTTATACCAAGTGTTTCAACATTTCTTTACTTTTCATTGTGATAACCCTCAAGATACAAACCTAAAGAATTTATAAGTTTAAATTACTTCCGGTCATTGTCGTCTATCCTTCATTTATTACCTTAATTATGACGTCCCATCTAGGTGGAAATACACTACAAGACATTCGAGTTATGCATAAAAATAAAAATTGGTTTGTTTAGGTGTGCTGAAAAGGCTTTTTACATTAACTGCCAATATATACACTCTTATTATCATGTAGACGTATATCTAGTTTTATCATACATGGGAGGGTATATAAAACTATTTTCAATTAATGTCTTTTTAACATTCATTTGGTACATTGCCAATTAAAACATTGTTGTAAGAAACATAGTGCAGACAAGTAGGACGTAAAACTCCATTCATTTCATTTCATTATGTTAGAAACATAAGTAAAATGAGAGAGCCATTTATATTTGAAAGTGTTCTATAATAATGATAATAAGATTTATTTTAAACTAATTAATATTCAATATATAGATATCTTTGTTAAAACAAATTTGGTTGTTTGTTTCAGTCTTATTGTCCGACCAGGAAGATTTAAAATTAATAAGTAGGTTGTTAAAACATTAAACAGAAGGGTTGATATTTAGATATTAATTATTGCCCGTTGTCATAAATTATACCTTAATATTTATACCTTTTATTGTTAGATTAAAGAATAATACAACACTAGGGGTTTAAAGAAGTACTTTTCTGGATTTAAATTATCTCGTGATCAGCATATTCTTTTAAAGTTATACTTTTTCTTACGATGGCCGAATAATAAAAAAAAGGACTTTTTTTTTGTGGACTTAGTCTGGTGTCAAAAACTACATGAGTGTTTCTATAATACAATAATTTGATAACACTAAATCATAATAAATTAAATTTTAAAGTATTTTGAAGGTTCGGTTGGTGGTTTTATCGTGTTCTCTTCAGACATAATTTTGAATACAACGGTTAGATGTTACATAACACACGTAATTTATCTGATCGGAAACATTGTAATAATTAATAGACTTTGAAACAAAATAATTAACACACTAACTATTGACATCATTACGATACATTTGGTCTTTATTTTCTATCTTATTCTTACTGAACAATAATCCGAACCACTGATATAATAGTCCCCTCAATAACAATAAGAACCTCTGATATAATAGGCTCATTCAGAACTATCCGAACATCTTATATAACCTTAACAACACTTATAAAGCGCAATCTTTCACAAAACGTGCTCAGATGAGCTGTACAATAACAATGATAAAAATGGACATGTAAATTGTATAAAATATAAATAAATAAAGTCCATCTAATAACACTCTAATAAACTAAAAACTTTCTTAAACAAAAACGTCTTAAGAAGAGATTTAAAAAATGACAAAAAAGTACGGCATCTTAAATCAAAAGGTTGGGTGTCTGGACGGTAAAAAGCGTTGACCGTAAGTTAAAAGCCTGAATGATTTGAGAACCTGAAGGCCCTGGGTTCAATCCCGGCAAAGGTTGAGATAAACCTTCGGACCCGGTTTCCACCTTGTCAGTGATGTAAGTCGGAGGGACTGAAATGGAAAAAGCGTCTAGTCGATTGGATGAGACAATAAACCGTGTGCTACAGGCTGTGCACGTTAAAGATCCCTCGACAGTTTGAAATCGAAAAAGAGCAGGCTAATCCCACTGTCCTCTCGGAATGTCCCTCATAGCTCAATGCATGACGTTGTTCGTCTTCTTTAGCCCATAAGGTGCAGAAAAGTAGGACGTAAAACTCCATTCATTTCATTTTCATTTTCTGAATGAGCAAATGGGAAACATTTTATATATTGTCTATAGGTAGTATGATTCATTCGAAACTAAATGGCAACAATTGACTATAATACGGTATATAGGAATAGTTGTCAAAACAAGTTCGGTGATTTGTTTCAGTATAATTGTCTTACCAGGTAGATTTTAAATAGTCGTTACGTTATTTACTATTGTACACCCACCATTTAAACCATTTAACTTTTTTCAATCGTTATATTTTGCTAGCAAGATGTTAGAGATATGTTGGAAAAAATTTTTTTTATCTGATTAAAAAGCAGTACGCCCACCTATAGAACATTTCTAAAGTCCGATGTTCTTTTGCTGATTTTAATAAAATAAAAAAAAATGAATTTTTTTCAATCATTAGATTTTGATAGTGCGATTATTGAGAAACGTCGACAAATTAATGGTATCTATCTGATTTAAAGCAGAAATAATTAAATAGGTATTGGTTGTTGGTTACCACTCTTCTTAGGTTTCTTAGGTCGTTAAAATTTTCCAAAATCATTTTACAGACAGACGTAAGCTGTTCTACAATAAAATACTTTAGTCAATCTTAAAATATTTCTTCTTACATCTTTTATTATCTAACAACATAGAGTCTTACAGAACTACATTCAATTCTACATTTTACAGTCTTACAGAACTACATTCAATTCTACATTTTACAGTCTTACAGAACTACATTCAATTCTACATTTTACAGTCTTACAGATCTACATTCAATTCTACATTTTACAGTCTTACAGAACTACATTCAATTCTACATTTTACAGTCTTACAGAACTACATTCAATTCTACATTTTACAGTCTTACAGAACTACATTCAATTCTACATTTTACAGTCTTACAGAACTACATTCAATTCTACATTTTACAGTCTTACAGATCTACATTCAATTCTACATTTTACAGTCTTACAGAACTACATTCAATTCTACATTTTACAGTCTTACAGAACTACATTCAATTCTACATTTTACAGTCTTACAGAACTACATTCAATTCTACGTTTTACAGTCTTACAGAACTACATTCAATTCTACATTTTACAGTCTTACAGAACTACATTCAATTCTACATTTTACAGTCTTACAGAACTACATTCAATTCTACATTTTACAGTCTTACAGAACTACATTCAATTCTACATTTTACAGTCTTACAGAACTACGTTCAATTCTACATTTTACAGTCTTACAGAACTACATTCAATTCTACATTTTACAGTCTTACAGAACTACATTCAATTCTACATTTTACAGTAATGAGTATTTTTAATTAAAGTACAACTAATGGGGTCTTCGTTAGAACTTCTCTAGCTCAAGCATAAAGACAGCTCAAATTCAACTATCCATACATCTTCACAATGTGTACTTATACCTTGACTACAATAGTCACTATTCCTTTACCATGTAATACAGAGGATTGATTATAACAATAACAATAATGTCTGCTGTTTTTCTGTCAATGATATCATGAAATACGAAAAGTGGCTATCGCAGTCAAGGTAATAGCTTGACATTCTGAAAATAGTAAAGTACATTATGCATTTCTCGGAAAGTTTAATAGTGACAACTTAAATACATGCAGATTACAATGAAATCAATCTACCGTGCCAAATATCTTTCCGCATTGTCTTGTCCACAGCTCTATAATATGTTTGACATTTAAATGGTTGTTATAGGCTTCATTGTTTGAGGTGTTTTAAAAAAGTATTTTCTCTTTGGTTGACATGCACAATTCGCACGTTATTCAAGGTAGGTGTTCTTTTATAGTTAAAATACGTTTACCCTCCATCCTAATATCCTGACAAATATCGTGAACTCCAAACTAAGGTAAAAAACCAATTGTAAAGGACTGAACATTATTCAGAACTTCGGATTCTCATAGATTCTAAATCGACGGCACATAGAGAGCACTGATATCCTGACAAATATTATGGACTCATAGCTAAACTGACGGGATATAGAGAACACTCGGCAACTCTTCTAGATGTTGTTAAGTGTCAAAGACCATAATATCTAGAGTATTGATATATACAAACTATGTATAGGAGCTATTATTATCAATCAATGATCTACTGGCAGTAATCGTCAGATGACAAGATACTTAATATACCTAGGGCTCGCGAACTCTTTACTAACAAGTCAGCTGTTATTATACATGGCCATTTACTATCATCCTCGCAATCTATGTTTGATGTCAGTAAAAATTTAAATCAAAGTGTGAATTCCTCAGTGAATGGTATATCTATACCTCGTATTGTTATTTAGGACTTTATTGTAACACTGTATCTGTGTCTGAGAGTACAATAAAATACACTTCACGGCAATAACTTAACTAAAAAAAAACAATCATTGAAAGTTTTTTCAATGCCAATTCCCGCACCACGTTTCCTCAAATCCAGTTAGAATTGCAGCTTCTGCTGCACCCATAATCCACAATACAATTTTATCGCGGTTTTACTAAGTCAAGGGCAATAACTAGAAAACTGTTCATTGAATAATCGTAAAATTCAGTCTTTACTTCCTCCTTATCTATCGAATGCTCACATCAATTTTCATAAAAATCCAGTTAAAATTGCAGCTTCTGCTGCACCCATAATCCACAATACAATTTTACACGGTTTTACAAGGGCAAAAACTCAAAAATTTAATATCAGCAATTTCAAACTTAACCGCTGTCTTATAAATTTCAATTCTCACTAAAAGTTTCATTTGATTCATTGTAAATTCTAGCTTCTTTTACATTCACAATACAATTTTGACGTGATTTGATTAAGTCAAAGGACAATAACAAAAAATTATTCATTGAAAAATCGTCAAATTCAAACCTCAGCACCGTCCTATCAATTCCAATGCTCATACCAAGTTTCATCAAAATCCATTATAAACTGTAGCTTCTATTGTACCAACAATATAATTTTGACTCGAGGGAAATAACTCGCGAACCAGACATTGGAAAAATTCGAACTTGACTACCGTCTTATATATTCGAATGCTCACACCAAAGTTTAACTAAAATCCATTGAAAATTGTAGCGTATATTTCATTTCCAAGTTACCAGTGGATAGATCTCGACAGGGGCTACAACTTTTGTTCAGGTCAGATGGTCGCGAAAAGTCAAGGTTACGAGAATATGGCCAATAAAGAAAAAAAAATGGATTAAATTTAATGCAGATGTGACACTTGGGATGACCAACTTTTCTTTAAATCAATATATTTGATCGGGTTATCATCCGATTTGCTTAATTTTGATGTCTGTTGATTTTTTAAGTCGATTGCTAACCAAATGACAAGGGTGGATTTTTAAATTTCGGTCAAGATTTTTTTTTATTCCCGGTCAAACCTCGTGACCTTGACCTATGACGACCTTATAACAATACAAAAGTTGTAGCACTTGTCCGAATCTACATTCTGTATCTCTTTGTTTTTCTATTTCGTGTATGCAGCATTTATTATGCAAATTCGGCAGTTATGTCTATACATGGTTTCCCTTACACTTTAAGAATATAAATCCCTTGTGTTTCCTTTCAAACTTTTCACTGGTCATGTTTTACAATTTTAAACGTACCTATAAAGTGTTTTCAAAACCTTAAAACTGACTTTTAAGAAGGAATCTTTTTTTGTGTGTGTAATTGTATCAATCTAAAGCTTAATTGATATTGACAGACTTTAACTTCCAGTTTTATAGGCATCTTGAAATAGACATTTCTAAATCTAACATACACAAAGAGTTGAATTTACAAAGTGTCAATGCTCATTTGGTTGGTTCTCATTTCAACAAAATATGACAATATAAAATAAAACAAAACCGGAAGTTCTATCTCTTACCGGAAGTGAGAACCGAAAGTTGAGGTTTTTTTTTTGCTTTAGCAAGTTTATTTTCAGTTCGATTTCGACCGGATTTTCAGATTTGAAAACTTCAATGTATTTGTCAACTAACAATTATAGGTTTTATGCAATTAGGTTAAATCTTTTACCCACGATTTGCAATTCAATATTCAAGGGTCATCGGCAAAAAATTCAGACTGTGATTTCTCGTTTAATATAAATGGTAAAATTTTGAAACTTTACCAGTTGATAGGCGATATGATTATAATTTTTGAAAAATTTTGAAAAAAAATTTCGACTTCCGGTTTAGCCTCAAATGGCGTAGTTACGTAACTTCCGGTCTATAACAGCTAGGTGAAAAGTGAAAACTGTTTTATAAATAACTTGTCAGTAGTAATCGATTTGCCTATATAATTTAGTCAAGCTGCCATATCGGCCGCCATTTTGAATTTTCTTTACAATTCTTAAAGCCGAAGTTCAGACACTATTGATAGACCGATTTCGATGAAATTTAGCACATTGATACATTTGATCATTATCTACCTTTTCTTGGAGGCCGATTTTTAAATTTCGTATTTTTTTTCGAATTATTCAAATTTCGATTTTTTTCAAAATTAGGTCACTTTAACGGCTACGAAAGGTGTGACCCACTTAATCTATGACCTTGAAAATTAAGTCAAATAATATTCAATATATTGTCTACGAGTAGGTATTTTTTAATTAGGCTTACTTAAAAAATTCATAGAGATAAGTGTACTTAAATATAGCAAAAATTGATAATTTTCATATTTTCGCCATTTTTAACCGTTACGGAAGGTGTGACCTAATTATTTTATGAGTGTGAAAACTAGGTCAAATGATATTCAATATATTGTCTAGATGTAGGTCATAGCAAATTTAGCCTACATAATATTTTAAGGCTCTGGAAATACGTTCATAATTGTAAGCAATTCTAGTTTTATTTGTTTTCTATGAAGGTATTTCACCGACTACTGACAATGTTTGAAGAATTTATGCTGTATAAAGATAAAGGTATGATAGATACTTTAACTGACGGTGTTCTAAAAACCTGGGAAATTTGGAGGAAAAAATATAAAAACCCATTAAAGGTAACCATTAATATATAAACTAAATGTTTCTTACAAATTAACCCTTCTTGTTGAAAGTCATTTTAAAAAAGCAAGAATCACTAAACACCATCAACCAAATTAAAACAATTATCTCGACGCTGACTCGCAGAGCCTATAACATCCGTGAAAATGACCTCTTAAGTGCAGAATTAGATCACTTACACAATGCGTTTCTAATGAAAAATAATTATCTACCGAAATTAGTGAATTACAAAAGAAATCACCCAAAACCACCCAACTAGAACCATGCACAAACCAGAATAATAATCCCGTATATTGGAACTGCTAGCTACAAGATCAAAAGAATTCTATTCTTTTGTCTATTTATATATTATAGTAGAACAGGCCTAGTGATCAAACGGTAAAATACCTCACTGACAGCTCATCCACTGCCTTTGCTTATTTACTATATATACCATTCTTGTTATCCCAAACCATCAGAATCACCTTATTTGAACCAATCCATCTACCAACTACTACGAATACCAACAACCTAGTTTGCGATATCAGCATTTGCTGGAATCAAATGTTTATTTGTCATCTTCCAATCAACTAACCTGTTTTTATCTACATGTACTTCTAAATGTCACTTCGTTAAATAAGCATGGTCGGCATTGTCTCATTATTATATATGTTTTGATAAACAGAGGGCATCAAGTGGTTGCCATTGTCTCATTATTATATATGTTTTGATAAACAGAGGGCATCAAGTTGTCGCCATTGTCTCATTAATATATTTGTTTTGATAAACAGAGGGCATCAAGTTGTCGCCATTGTCTCATTATAAGTGTTGTCTATTCACAGCATTGCCTTCTTCTACTGTCTTTAGCAACATCATAATGTTTTTATGGTTCATCAAACAATTTTGACCCCCGATTTGATAAACTACAGCCAGATTTTCATAAAAATATGTTGGTATTTAACATGAAAATTGAGTCACCAAAAAATTAACCTTGAAGAATACCATACCATTCTCAATTAGATGAAATTTATCAGAAAACACGAGAATAAAACGAAATGGCACCAGTGTTAGTAATCTTCCTCCTGGATTTGCACAAGCAGGATATACGTTCGGTACCTTGTCCATTTCTACTCTTACATTATAGTACCTGTGAAACTTTGATTTCATTAAAAAAACTTTATGTCTTTATTTTGTTTGTTTTGTAGGGTGTAAGTAATTTGTACGGAGACATCATAAACAACATTAATCTTCCAGTAACACATTCATTCCCAATGTAGGTAGACTTTTATCTCTAGTTCAATCATTTCTGTAACATATATTCTACTATTTAATAAAAGACCGTATTTTTAGGAAGCAGAATAATATATCAGAATGTATAAATGACATCATATCGTTCCCCAGAATCATTAAACATCTTTATAACCAGATTGTAAACTCCGATGATGACAAGCTACAGAAAGCCAGAGAATTACTGGAAGTAAGTGAAGCATCAATTCTTTAATTTCTTCAGGGTATTTCATTTTGGTTCGTGAACACTCTACAAGGCTCAATTCTATTGCCTAAAGTGCCTACGATCACTTTTAAAGAACCGAGGGAGATGTTTACGTGGTCGACAGAGCCACATGTAATGTCGAGCATATATTGCCGTCAACCATGCCCATCCGTCTGTCCGTCCACCAGCAATTACTAGTACACCATCTAGAAGGCACAATTTTTTGACTGACTTTTAAGTCACTTTGTGTGTTTGTGTTCGTAATCACCCAGAGATGAACCCTATTTAAAAATCAGCGAAATGAAAAAAAAAAAAAAATTTTAATATGAGTTATTGTCTTGTTCTCATAAACACGTTCGATTTTAGAACACAAACACTCTAGAAACACAATTCTTAATGGATTTTAGAACACAAACACTCTAGAAATACAATTCTTAATAGATTTAAGAACACAAACACTCTAGAAACACAATTCTTAATGGATTTAAGAACACAAACACTCTAGAAATACAATTCTTAATGGATTTTAGAACACAAACACTCTAGAAACACAATTCTTAATGGATTTTAGTACACAAACACTCTAGAAACACAATTCTTAATGGATTTTAGAACACAAACACTCTAGAAACACAATTCTTAATGGATTTTAGAACACAAACACTCTAGAAATACAATTCTTAATGGATTTAAGAACACAAACAGTCTAGAAATACAATTCTTAATGGATTTTAGAACACAAACACTCTAGAAACACAATTCTTAATGGATTTTAGTACACAAACACTCTAGAAACACAATTCTTAATGGATTTTAGAACACAGAACACTCTAGAAACACAATTCTTAATGGATTTTAGAACACAAACACTCTAGAAACACAATTCTTAATGGATTTTAGAACACAAACACTCTAGAAACACAATTCTTAATGGATTTTAGAACACAAACACTCTAGAAACACAATTCTTAATGGATTTTAGAACACAAACACTCTAGAAACACAATTCTTAATGGATTTTGATGAAACTTGCGCATTTTTAATCACGAAGAAAACTACAAAATACTGTAAACCAAATAAGCCGAAGATCTAGACATATTTAGTTTCAGTTATTATCCTTTTTTGAATATTCGTTCAATTTAGCGTTCGAGAAAAACTTCGATTTTGGTTCGTGAACACTCTACAAGGCTCAATTCTATTGGTGATTTTGACGAAACTTCCTGAAATTGTTTTGTTCCCACTAAAGTATGAACCCTGTTGAAAAGATAAATATTAAATATAAATTAATTCCCTTGATCTTTAAGCGCATTCGATATTTTGCTCCTAAACACTTTACATAGCACAATTCTTTACAGATTTTTACGAAACTTGTAGAAATTGTGAATAATCATCCATAACGGATTTTAAACGGGAAATAACCGAGAAATATTTCTTGAATTATTGTCCTGTAACAAGTTACTTCTGGACAGATTTTAATGAAACTTAGTAATATAAATATTAAATTATAATTATTAATCACCCCGGAAATAAAAACGGGTCCCAGAAAAGAAGTTTTTGACTGAAGGTTTAATTTCATTTCATTCTGGTGTTTGTTACTGTTCTGTCAAGTTATTGTTTAAATTCAAATGCCAATGTTACTAGCTTGTTTGCAATAGAGATGTAGTGTAATTGAATCGAACCGAGTTTGGTCCTAACGATTTTGACGAAACTTGCTGAAATTGATTATTATCATAGGATAAACCGAAAAAGAAGTGTATGATTGAAGGTTGAATATATCATTCTGGTGATTGTAACTGTATTTTCAAGTTTTTATGCAAATTCAATTCTGTCAGTGGACGTATATTACCTTGCCTTGGCGTAACTGAATCGAACCACGCCAGGTCCTTACGATACTACAGTTCTTAACAGTTCTTCTAGTTTTATATTATTAGGAATCAGTGGAGTGGCTACATTCAAATTACAACGAAAGTTTGATCTTATTATTTCACTCCGACTGACTTCAAGGATGGATTAACATGTTCAATATTTGTAATCCAGGAATACATACTACCTTCAACTCTGTTTCAGCTTTATTCCAACCTATCAGATATTCCAGTCGAAGAGGCTGAGATAAAAACAAGATCCGACGTGCTACAGACTGTACTAGTTACAAAACCTCCAACTGATGGACAGAAAAAAGAATACACCGCTGCCCCAGCAAATCTTTCATCTTTACAAACTACATGGTGTGTTACGATATTGAGGTGGATAGTTCTAATATTATCTATTATACACCTCACTCAATGTAAGTTTATTCAGGGCCTTGGACAGACCGTTAAACATCTCCATTTACGGTCTAATATACCGAAATGACCAAATTATCTTGAATACATTCGTATGTTTCCTGTTTTCCATCAAAACTAGACATATTACTTAAATATTATCATATATAATATTGACTTAGCATATCACAGATCATATTTTAACTTGAACAAATGGAAGAATAATTGTGTTTGATAAATGTCAACGTGTTTTTAGTTTAATTATTTATTAATTACAGGTGTTAAGTTTGGACCTGATAACAGTTATACCTGTCACTGTTTTAATGATGAACCATGTAATAAAGATACTGGTTACTGTGGTGGAGGTTGTGCTATAGGATGGTCTGGTGCTACTTGTCAAAAACGTAAGCTCCTTTAAGCTGTATTTTATGGATTATCACCCAATGTAGATGAGCTGAGATAAGAAATCGCAAACTAATAAATTCTGGTTTTGGTCCAATAATTATAAGACTGTATTAAAAATGGCTATAGATGTGACAAACCAGAATTTACCATATTATATAAACACTTTTTTCAATAAAACCCACAAACTTGAAATACATTCCATTCAATGATTACATTAATATTTTACAGAGAATGTAGCTCTAAATAAACCATCAGGTCAGATTAAGTTTAACAGAACAAGAAGAGAACCTGGTGATAAAACAACTAACGTACCTAAACAATGTGCTAATACAGATATGACTCGTAAATGGTGGGGAATAGATCTACTAGAGGAATATCCTATTAAACATATTATCATCCAACGTAAGAATGACGTTTTTTTTTTTAATTTTCAAATATTTATAAATTTCTCAACTATTATTCCTTATGTTATTGCCAAGCCAATATAAATTGTACTAATTATAAACCTTATCTTGGATGTTGAGGTTTTACTCTTGACCAATCTCTTGTAATAATTTTGGCCTCAGTTGTTACACAATATAATTAATTGTATTTATCTCTTGTTATTGTTCATTATATTTTATCTTTCAGCTAATCAGGGTGAGTTAGTAAATATAGTTTATAAAGATAATTAACTTAGACTATATTATATTTTAGAATAGTAAAATATATAGTTATATTGCAATCACCCGAAATCTAAGTATATTATAGTATAAGGGAGGGATTGATTCCCCCAGATGTACAGGCTTAGGGTGGAACAAATATTTTAGTGAGAAATTGGGATAAAGGGTCTGGATCTGCTGTATGGCCTCTTCTGTTCTGATCTGAAATAAGAAACAATACTAACTCGCCCCAGGTCCATAACCGTAACTGGTTGGGGGGTATAGAATTTTTTAATAAATTAACTTTAAAACCAATAGAATTCAAATCACCCATGTATGTTAATTATGTAGGATTATACACATTACATTCTGTAAAGCTCAACTAGCTTGTAAAACACCGATTGAAAGAATTAAACATTATTAAATTTAAAAGTGCCCAATTCACACCCCGGTATGAAAGAATTTTACCAAACAAAATTATCATAATGGCAAACGCGTGTGTCTTTGTGTCATCTGGTAATGCCATTTCTGGATCATTCATCAAGGCAGTTAACGTATTCGTCGGGTTTTGTTTACCTGCCTAACTATCGGAGCCCGTTGCTGTCGTGTTCCTGGGCTTTTTTTGAGATTTTTTTTTTTTTTAGAAATTTGTACATATTTCCGTAGAGCTTCCAGCTGTAGAATAAGAATTTTTGATTTAAATTCCTGATACACCTTAGACAAGGAAAGTGAAAGTAAAATATTCACTGGAACTGTTTACCTGTTGATAGTTCCTAGTCTTCAATCTTCAATCAAACTAGTGATTTGAGTTTTAGGCCTACTTCTATTTTATTGGTATTACCTTTCACTGTCATTATAACTTTGTATTGGCCTTATTACCCCTAAATACAAAACTATGGCTATTTTTTTAATACCGACGAAATTATTATCTATGCTAGGTCTGTCTCTTTTGTGAGCCAATGACAATTATATTGATTCATGACTTTTTCGCTACTCAATGTTAATAAAGGTGGATACCATCAGGCTAGACGACTACTCTACACTCACAGTCGTCCGCTTGATGATAACGATGTGGGATTTTTAGTTTTGGTGTGCTGTGATGATATGAGTGATGGGTCGGACGTTTTATTGGGAAATTATTTGTGGAGGTGGGGGGGGGGGGAATCAACTTTTTTGACAATGGACGTCGAATATTTGGAACTGCAGTCTCAGAAGAATCAGAAAAAAGATGTTGGTGAGTAGGCTAGTCTACGGCACAGGTTAGTATTATTATTTAAAAGTCTAGTGCAACCTAGTATCGCGTGACAAGGCGAATTGGAATTGGATATTTAAAGGTTGACTCTAATAATTGAAATACGCATGGAAGGCATAGACCTAACTAATAAAAACACGGCTGATTGGTTGGTAGATGACAAGTTAATATTCGCTTCCAGCAAATACTGATATTGCAAATTTATAACAATGTCTTTATACTCCAGCATGAAATGGGGGCGTATATTGTCGTTACCCATGTCCGTCCGTCCGCCAAAAATTAGTCGTTTAACGTCTGGGAGGCACAATTTTTGAGGGATTTTGAAGAAATATTAAATGAGTGTTTGTAACCACTCAATAATGAATCCTATTTAAAATCAACTACAATATAATCAGTACGAGTTATTGCCCTTGTTCTTGAAAACACGTTCAATTTTTAACTCGAAAACACTCTGAAAGGCATTATTCTTGACTGATTTTGACGAAACTTGATGCATATGTTCGCAATCATCCAAGGATGAACTCTATTTATTGGGTTAATTCCCTTGTTCTTGAAAACATGTTCAATTCTAGAGTGTAACACTCTAGAAGGCACAATCCTTGACGGATTTTTATAAAACAAACATGGCTATAGTGTTGACTCTAATAAGGTGTATAACTGAAGGTTGAATTATTTTATTGTTATGTATGCCATTTATTTAGAATCAAAGCAGTCAGTGGTCGTATATTACCTTACCTGGCAAGCTATCTTTTATTTTGATATCCCGCACTTGTTAGAGTTAGTAGGCTAAGCCTACCTGTATGAAATTCAAAACGCAGACTGATAACAAGAACAATTTAGATCTACAATTTGTTTAAAATTGGGTGATAATGTAATTGTTCAATCTCTCGTTATAGGCACTATTTCTATTATTTCCAGTATTGACTAGCTTTCATTAGTGCTTAGAAGCCTATACTAGTACTATTATACTGTTATTGGTCAAGGGAACCTTTATCCTAATTTTTTGGTATTCCAGAAACGGAAGGATTATAACTCAGTTGGCGAAATTTTAAAGCAAATTTTCCATTTTTGAATGAGAATCAAATAAAGTGTCAGAAGTAGACTTTAAAAAATATAGGTGTAATAGACATAGAAGATTCGAAATACCTGGAGATTAAAGACTTAATGGGTTCAGGATTTTCGATTATACAAGTTCTGAAAAGTCTATGAGATATTGGTGACAATGGCAGGTGAGCACATTTTAACCCTTTAAACACTGAGTGTAAATGAAATAAAACATCATATACTCTGACTCTCAAGTAATAAAACTTTGTGCAGTATGAATATGTTACTCTCAAAATATTCCATTTACTGATAGCTGCTGTCCTGATGACTCGGCTGCTATTACAATGGTGGACATATTAAGATGGGCATTTTTTTTTCATTTTTTTTCCAGAAACAATAGTTCAGCATCAATAGCAGGCTCTTCAAGTGGATCCTACTTCTGTCGCTATTGTCTGCATTCCCAGAATGATAGTGATATGGGACCAAAAGGAAGTCGAACTGTACAGAACTATAATGAGCTACTTGACTACTTGAAAGTGAATCATCAACAAATAGCTATATATGAATTAAAGTTGATTCAATGTTAATTTCAAATTTTCATACATGCAGTGGATTTCCTTCCTGTCTTGCGCATGTGCGCATGGTATATTTTGAAGGAGTGGTTAGCTATCTATGATATGCAACTGATGCAATAGATAGGTCATACCCCTTGAAGCCTGGCCTAAATAACATGGTAGGATATATTATGCAATTGTGGTGCTTTTTGAGGCTATTCACTATCCCTTTGTCTTAAAAAATTAAAATAAGAATGCTGAGATCTAGGTATGGAGACTATTTGTTTGAAAGAAACTGTAGAATGTATTTGTGTTCCGCAATTTAGTATTGCACAGGTAATTCACATGAATGATATTATAGAGTCTTATTCAAGTTTTTTCAAAAAATCGTTCAAACCGAAGTCACTCTCTGCTTCATTATGCCTCATTCCCAGCTGTAAATGGGTACGGATAATCCGGGAAAGATCAATGCCAAGTGGCTTGGCTAAGGACCAGCTGGTCGAAAGGATCCCTGTCACGGCGGACTTGTGAACCTAAGTTGTATCCTTGTTAAATGTAGTTGTTTCTTTCTTTCTTTTAACATTAAGATGAGGATCATTGATACGTATTTGTACGATGCGAATAGAATCAAAACATTCCTATTCCAAAAGAAATGTCAGACGTTTCCAAAATTTTAAAAATATTTGCAAAACATTTCATGTTCTATAGGTTCTAAAGCACAACAGTTAGAGCTAGGAGTATAGATTGACTGGAGGTGGCATCATGTCATTTGCTCTTCACGTCAAAGTGAAGCCACTCGACCAGCTCGGCCGCCTTCTTGGTAAACCCAAAATGGCCATGTTAGTGCAAAGGCAACACACTTATCAACCGAAAAAATTGAAATCTAAAACACATATAGAATTTTGCGATCACTAGATTATATTTTAAGACCTTAAATCAACAACATATGTCATTTTAAAGAATAAATATACATTGTCTTTAAGAACCGTATTTCTACGATCACTTCGAAGATTTTATTGACCAGAAAAAATGACCAATCTATTTAAAGTCTGACGACTTTTGGATGAAATTTCTCTCTAATTTTCTTACAATTTTCTCAGACATAGGCCTAGTTTAATTAAAATCGTACCGATAGTGCCTTTGACGAAAATAAGTCTATATCCAAACAAGATCTTGATTCTTATTTTGAGTAGGCAGTGTAGGGTGAGTAGGCGTAGCCTAGATCTTGATTCATGATCCTAAAAAAAGAGAATTAAAACAACTTACGTATGAAAGGTGATTGAACGTCGTCTATCTCTAATTGGTCTGTTAGTGCAGCCATATGCAACAGAAGAGGGCATTATGCACAATAATAATAACTTAAGTAGAAATGCTAATTATAAGAAAGCGTTGACGTCGTTTTCTTTTGGATTGACCAAGATGGCGAACCGCAGGGTGACGTGACGTCAAGCAAATGATGTCATGCCGTCTCCAGTCTATGTTGGTTCTTAACGTCATGACGTCATTTGCTTGGATACGTTGAAAATGTCGGACGTGGGTTCTAATCTCGATCGGTGTGTGAAAGTTCGATGACCTTGAATAAGTCACCTTCACTCATAATTCCAGTTCACCCAGCTGTAAATGGGTACGGATAATCCGGGAAAGATCAATGCCAAGAGGTTTGGCCAAAGACCAGCTGGTAGACAGTATCCCTTTCTTTCTTTTCTTTCTTTTTTGAGCAACAGCAACTGGCTTATGATAGTAGTGGTCCCCTCTTTAATAAATATCTTTTATTTAATGATGCAAGTCCATACTGCCCCACTGATTGTTCAAAAGAAGTAGAACATCGCTTGCAAAGTAGGAATTTTTCATCAGGGAAATAACTTATTTGCAATGACTAATCCTATAATAGGGGTATGTCCTATTGTAAAGTTCAATATCTCATGCTACTAGATACAAGGGATAGCTTGTGTTATAAAAGTCAATTTACAATACTGTACAACGGAAATGTTTGAAGCTGTCAGTCTACAAAGGATATCTTGGTGGAGTCTGAGAACAATTTACAGCTTTTGAAGTCAGACCATGATATATTTGACTATTACCCATAATACAATGTATTTGGTGGGAACTGCATATTATATATTACATATCGCTTTCCTGTACCTATCGAGATATAACCTCAAAAAATGGCTTATAGTCACAACATAATTTTATTTAGATCAAGGCTACTGTTTTTTCTCCTACCTTGACAGAACTTTTATATGTATTGATAAGATCTCGGTCAAGTTAAAATTTGTGAACTGATTAGGGTTTGGTTCTGGTTGAAAATTGTGTTAAGAACGGTAACACATATAGAAGACTATTGTTGTAGTTATTGTCCTCTTCGGTAAGCTGCTAAGGAATGTTGGAATAAAAACAAACTTATTTGGTCTTGCCAATTCTTTACAAAATGTAGGACTACATGTAAAATACTGTTTCTTTTAAATATTTCATTATCAGAATCAACAATGGCTAACCAGAATATAATAAAAGATACATGTACAAGTAGAAAACCTTACAAGATAATTTATAATGGAGGGAACTGTGTTGTATATGGACAGAACTTTGAGGAGTTGATGGCTAATCCTGCAGAAAATTTGAAGTTGAAACTCTTACTCTTGTTTGTGAAGATCGAACGGAAGTTGAAGTGAAGATGTTTTATTTTATGCTAAAGATCATACTGTCAGAACTGGTAAGAACGAAGTCAAAATAATATGCATTATCAAGTCACTATGTTGTTTTTTTGGTTAACCTACTGAATGAACCATTTTTCCAATTGGCCTTGAAAAAACAATTTGTTATGTAAGTGTCAGTAGAAATTGGTTAATGTTATACTCAACTAGATTCAACAACAATTTAAAAATTATTTTTCAATATGATACTATGTTCAAAAGGATTGATGTCCTGGTATCTAATGTACCAAAAACAGAATTTAAATCATTTATGGCTAGTTAAGTTTAAAGAGACAGTAATACGCCACTCCATTATAAAAAAATTACACAAAATTTACAAATCAAGTGTTTTTCATTTTAGTCAGTTCCTGTGACGCGTGTATCGAAGCTGGAATAGAAGGAAGTCCAAAATAAAACAACGGTAAAAACTCTTCGTTAATTTTGCGCATTTTCTCACTTTAATCTTCTGTAACCAGTCAATATATTGGACTTTAACCTAATTTTTTATGAAATTTCAAACTTACATGGGCAGAAAAAATAACAGCTTTCAATTACATTTAAGCTTTGATTAAAATCCAGAAATAAAAGCAAGAACAATTAATGCACCTGTCGTTTACCTCCATATTGCTGCCCTGTCCATTCGTCAATATTTCTTTTTTACATATTTACATCAGTTTTCTTCTGATTTAGATTAAACCTGGTATGCAGTGAGAAATTACAATATTTTTGGCAGAATATTTGTCAACAAATAATATATAATATATTTATATACACTCAATCAAACAAGACAGAGAACAACACCTAACAATTTATAAGTTGACAAATATTCTGCCAAAAATATTGTAATTTCTCACTGATGCTGTGGAAGTATTTCTCAAGTATTGCTTGATGAAATCAGTGACCAGAAACTTGCAAGGCATCAGCCACGAAAGGTAGAAACTCAATTGTTAACCGGAATCCAGCATCATTTGCAAAATATATTGATGGAGAAAAATTCTCTGATGGTATCTTAGAATTGATGTCCTCTTTGGAAAATACAATGCTAACTGCAAGGCAACAACTGGTGAAATCCCAAAAAGAAGAGCAAGATCGAAGGGAGAGGGGTGATATAGGCTAAAGTCTGTTCTTTGATCCATTTCATTACTATATAAATAAAATATTGTTTACGGAAAAAGAAGGTTTCATCGAAAATGATTTGAAAAATTTAGAAGGAATTCAAGGTGAGTTGGTCCAGATTAAACTAAAAGAAGTTTTAATAGAAGAAGATTCGCGATTTCTTAAATATATCATGGGCCTTGATCTTACATTCACTGAAAGAAATAGATGGTAAATAAACTGTACCAATAGTTTTAGATTCCTGGTCTTTTTTATTGAAGGACATTATTTTTGTGAAATATTTCTGTCAATTGACAGGATTTGATTTGGATTTGGATTCTGATAAATACTTGGAAACTATTTCCAAAATTGGTAAATAGGTCTCAGTGTACCAGACAACCAGATTCATTTTCTAGCTACACAGTTTTTAGGAAGATGTGTCACAACTTATTATATGCTAGATAAGAATTTAGAATGATACTTTTTCCAGGTTTTCAAAAAATTGTTTGAAGGATATAGTTTCATATTTATAGACCCGACTTTCAGAATCAACATCAAATATTCTGTTTGCCTACAATTTATCTTTCTTGATAATTGATTCCAATTATTTCATTGTTAGGGGCCTTGATACGCTACAGTTAACTGAAAGTTGACTCATATATTAACTATTGAAGCTTTGCTTGAAGTATCTATTCTCTTGATTGTACTAAGAAGTTTTGTACCTTTCTTTATTATGACATGGTCTCATTGTCTCTTTTCAGAATGCCTTAAATATTGTTAAGTTAATGTTCACCTATAATTGTAGCCATTGGTAAGTTTGTTTCATCATACTGACCAAGAAATAACTTTTATTTTGCACTTTTCTGTTTTTTATATATGCGATATTTGCTATCCAAATAAAGAAAATGTTCTTGAATGTTTCCAGAGGTATGTTGTTTATAGATATATGTTAACCAATAATAGTAAATAATTGATACTATTTCATTATAATGTTTCCACTGCTCATGTTACTTTGTAATCAAATTACTGCATATTAACTTTTTTGACTTTTTAAAATTGATTTTTTATTTTCAGATTTATTCTCCGATTGAAATCTCCAAAAAGGGGGGGGGGGGCGGGGTTGGGGGTAGAATTTCGGAGGGTTCATCAGAGTGTAGCAGTATTTCAAATATGAATTCCAAAAAGTTTTTTCTTTGAACTTTTTTTTATTCATATATAGTTATTTATATATTATCTTCTCTTGTATACAATTGTTCCAATAAAGTAAACATTGTGTTAAATCGTGTGTTATTCAATCAAACTATATGACAATTATCATGTAAGTATTTAGTTAAACATTAAGGATTTTGTTGCATTTTATACGAGTTTCAGATAACATGTAAATAATAACAATAATCAATTCATTATTGTTATCTCCTTTTCAGCTACCATTTGCACGACTTTTCTGTATTTCAACTCAACTGATTTTTAACAGAGATGTATATCAACGGAAATGTTTGGCAGCTACAATTTTTCTGTCAATGAGTGATAACATTACATTTTATTCTGTTTTTAAACATATCTGTAAGTTTCTGTTGATATGCAGAAAAGTCTAACAAATGGCACCTTCTGGTTTTATTGGTTAAGGAAAGACCACAATTTCTACAGTGATTGCAGATATTGTCATTTTCAAATCATGTTTTCAGATTTTGCCTCAGTGGATGCATTTTTTCTATACGTTATTAAAGAGAATGAAGAACCACAACTATGTTATAAAGAAAGAGTGGGTTTTTCCCCACCGAATGTTAAAGATATAGAGTGTAATCAGGTTATAACTGGTCGTTATGTTAATATTAGTAATGATTATGCCAGCCATAGTGGCAGATATTTAACTTTCTTTTCATGTGGAGATATATGGTAAGATTTTATTCATTCAAATTCTTTCCGTTCAAAATCACGCTCCTTGAAATAATCGTTTACATAACCACACTGTTCTACATAAAGCTACATTATTTTCATCAGTCCTTCTGCAGTGAAAGCTATAATATCGTCCACGTTACTAGCCTCAAATGCATCCTCCAAAACGTTATATAACAGATAGCTATGTTGCCTTGGCTATGGCAATGGGGCTGGTGGACTGTATTGGAAAATGGAATATGAATCTGTGGGTACCCGTTCTGTAACTGTATGTCAGATCGTTCCATATGTAACGTCTGGAGGGGTATCGGCCTATTACCCTGTGACTTCCCAGTTCTACGTCGTCCTCTTCAATTTGCAAATTATTTTCTTTTGCATTTTGTCTGATTAGAGTCAATATCTTTCTTTCCAATGTATAGTGCCCCGAGTTGCCTTCACAGTCTGCCATTGTAATTAATTGTTAGTATGACTAGGGGCGCTGCCATTTTGATTGTGACTATAACAAAATCTATCACTATCAGTTGACATTTCCAGTTCGGGTCCCATTCCAGCGCGGTTTATTTATTCCTCCATGGGTAAATACCTGAGTGAATTGTTTTCTTCTGCCCAAACGACAGTCATAAAAACTGTGTGGGGTTTCGTAAAAGTTTTGCTACTGAGTTGTGTATTTATCTTAAACTTAATTTATAAAGTTTTATTCATTAATTTATTAGAGAAGAACAGTTTTAATTCGTCATTTTAGTGAAACATATTGTACAAGCTAGGTGATATACACAAACAGTATTTCAATAACAAATATTAGATGAGGACGAATGACATGAAGGGAGACTATCCATCAGAAGAGTCAGTGCCCTCTTACATACAGGATAATACTATCTCAATTTCTGGCATTTCCTAATATTACTTCATTTCAGTATGTTCTGTGGGAACGTTTGGTTCAGATTGTACCAACTTCTGTCATTGTTTAAATAATGAAAGATGTTCAGAGACTGGTGAATGTTCTAATGGTTGTTCTGACGGATGGACAGGAACTACTTGTAGTCAAAGTAAAGTTTTTTCGATTTTCCATTTGCACCATCTATCGTGTATATCAGGTTACCACACAACAGTACTGTTCCTAGGTTCATAAAAACAATATGATATGAAAACTATGCGAATATGGTCTTGTATTGTAGTCAAGGTAAAGGTTATTTTATAGAAAAGTGTAAAAAAAGTCTGAGCTTAAATTGAAGCGCTATATAAAAGGCGTTTCTTGACAGTTTGTTTTTGTATATGGCTTTACCGTCGTATGAACTGATATTATGCGTCGAATCACAAGACCAATGAACGTCTAATTGAATATTGTAAGGATGTAAATTCATTCTATAAGTATCCCTGATAAACATTATTATTTATATTGACTGTTTATACTAGTTTATTTACATTAATAGCTTGTGATAATGGTACGTACGGTGCTAGATGTTTAAAACTATGTTCAGAAAGAAATTGTTTAGTAGAAACATCACCATGTAATCATATCAATGGTAGCTGTGAAGGGGGTTGTATAGAAGGTTTTTATGGTGAAGTATGTGATATGAAATGTTCAGATAGAAAATGTAAAGATAGTAATTTACAATGTGAGAGTAAAACAGGAGAATGTATTGGTGGATGTCAACCAGGATACCAGACAATAGATTGTACACAAGGTAAAATATTGATCTTATTGATTTGGGAGGCGGAGATGGTAGTTTATTGTTTATAGAAAGAAAAAAATGAAGTATTTGTTCTACCATACACCGAGACCATATCTTTCAGTTATTAACTGAAGTAAATGTATTTGTTCCGTATGAGGCCTCGACAGCAAACATTTAGATGAATCGAATTTCTTGCCCGATATATGCAGCATGTACAAGTAGAACCTCCTCGACTGATATAACGTTTATTGATATTTGACTCCATCGTTCTCTAGAATGTGATAATGGAACATACGGACCAAACTGTGGTAAGAATTGTTCAGCAAGATTCTGTAACCTAGAAGCAGAATGTAATAATATTGATGGAGCTTGTAACTGTTCAGATGGATACCAAGGAATAGATTGTACCGTTAAACAAGCGATTGTATTACTGAGTGACGGCAATGGAGGTTAGACGTTTTAAAACCAGATTGTCAACAATAATAATAAAACCCAATTAATTTCATCATATTACATGGTCCGAAAGTAACGAATAGTTTCAGAGCAACAAACGGTTCCTTTCACCCCTTCTTTGTTATTTATTAATAATTGCAACCTGTTCTTATAACTGAATAATCAGAACTTTTTTATTAGCAGGAATAAAAGTGAAATGTGTTAGGATAAAATAACTTAGAATATAACATGTAAATGTTTTAAATAATTTTTCATTACTTCCTCCTTTCGACTGATTATTACTGATCTGTTTTTAAAATATAATGTTGAGAGTTCTACTAGTAAGTGTTAACTATACACCTCATGCTTTAATTTGGTTCCAATTTGCAGGAAGTGAAGACCAGAGTTTGACAATAATTGTAACGATTGTGGTAGTAATAGTTGTATTAGCTATTGTGACTGGAATAGTCATAGCTGTGAAGTATAAGATCCAAAGGTAAGACTCAATAATACTGTTGCTAAGACTCTTGTTAACACGAGGCTTCAGAAAAGGGTAACAAGGGTTGAAATTGTTTAACAATTAAAATTCATTTATGTAATTGTTGCTTAGAAAATATTCTTTGTGTCAATTTTAGGACTCAATCAAGAAACACCGTACCCCAACAAGAAACAACAGAGCCACTAGTTACTCAACCATCCTGTAACAACCATTATAATTATTCTGGTTCAGTTTAAATTAAACAACAGAGCTACTAGTAACTCCACCATCCTGTAACAACCATTATAATTATTCTGGTTCAGTTTAAATTAAACAATAGAGCTACTAGTTACTCAACCATCCTGTAACAACCATTATAATTATTCTGGTTCAGTTTAAATTAAACAATAGAGCTACTAGTTACTCCACCATCCGGTAACAACCATTATAATTATTCTGGTTCAGTTTAAATTAAACAATAGAGCTACTAGTTACTCCACCATCCTGTAACAACCATTATAATTATTCTGGTTCAGTTTAAATTAAACAATAGAGCTACTAGTTACTCCACCATCCTGTAACAACCATTATAATTATTCTGGTTCAGTTTAAATTAAACAACAGAGCTACTAGTTACTCAACCATCCTGTAACAACCATTATAATTATTCTGGTTCAGTTTAAATTAAACAATAGAGCTACTAGTTACTCAACCATCCTGTAACAACCATTATAATTATTCTGGTTCAGTTTAAATTAAACAATAGAGCTACTAGTTACTCCACCACCCTGTAACAACCATTATAATTATTCTGGTTCAGTTTAAATTAAACAATAGAGCTACTAGTTACTCCACCATCCTGTAACAACCATTATAATTATTCTGGTTCAGTTTAAATTAAACAATAGAGCTACTAGTTACTCCACCACCCTGTAACAACCATTATAATTAATCTGGTTCAGTTTAAATTAAACAATAGAGCTACTAGTTACTCCACCATCCTGTAACAACCATTATAATTATTCTGGTTCAGTTTAAATTAAACAATAGAGCTACTAGTTACTCCACCATCCTGGTAACAACCATTATAATTATTCTGGTTCAGTTTAAATTAAACAATAGAGCTACTAGTTACTCAACCATCCTGTAACAACCATTATAATTATTCTGGTTCAGTTTAAATTAAACAATAGAGCTACTAGTTACTCCACCACCCTGTAACAACCATTATAATTATTCTAGTTCAGTTTAAATTAAACAATATAGCTACTAGTTACTCAACCATCCTGTAACAACCATTATAATTATTCTGGTTCAGTTTAAATTAAACAATAGAGCTACTAGTTACTCCACCATCCGGTAACAACCATTATAATTATTCTGGTTCAGTTTAAATTAAACAATAGAGCTACTAGTTACTCAACCATCATGTAACAACCATTATAATTATTCTGATTCAGTTTAAATTAAACAATAGAGCTACTAGTTACTCCACCATCCGGTAACAACCATTATAATTATTCTGGTTCAGTTTAAATTAAACAATAGAGCTACTAGTTACTCCACCATCCTGTAACAACCATTATAATTATTCTGGTTCAGTTTAAATTAAACAATAGAGCTACTAGTTACTCCACCATCCTGTAACAACCATTATAATTATTCTGGTTTAGTTTAAATTAAACAATAGAGCTACTAGTTACTCCACCATCATGTAACAACCATATTATACCAACATAACGAACATTTGGTAACCTTTAAGATATGTAAAACGTAAGATGGAATTAATAAGACTAGTTTACACTCATTGTTAAAATTAATGTATTAGAAGAAAACTATTTCATTCATGTATCTAAAAATACTTTACGTAAAAAAACGTAGTTATTATCTTCCTGTTAACAGCTTAGTTTGTTTTATGTTATATTTTGAGTAGTTTTAGCACTGTAGTAATGTTTAACTATTTAATATTTTAAAACTCATTATTAAAATTAACGATGATATTAAAAGGAACTTATTTTATTTTAAACTTAAGATGGAATTAATAAAACTAGTTAAAACTCATTTTTAAAATTAATGATGATATTAAAAGGAAATTATTTTATTCATGTATAATTATTAACCTCTAATATCAGCCACTGATTATTTTAACTTCATTATGGACAATCTAAAAATTGATCTAGACAAATTCTTGTTTTTGTTATGATCTCACTGTTTAATTGTATAAGGTTGGTTGTTTTATATTAATATTGCAAAACCAAACGTTCACCAACGTTACTTTTTATTGTTGCTTTAAGTCAGATCGTTATGAAATTTTTGGTACAGTCAAAGTTTTTTGGGGGCCCTTTTTTCTCCCCAAAATTTTTTTTTTGAAAAAAACCAAAAAAAGGAAAAATTTTCCAACAAAAAAATTTTTTTTAACCTATTTTATTAAAAAGGGGAAAAATGAAATTTTTTTCCATTTTAAAAAATTCACTTTTTAAGATAATATTTTTAATTTGGAATTTTATTTTTTTAAATATTTTATTTTAAAAAAATTTTTAAGTAAAAAAAAGGTTAAAACCCCTTTATAAATAATTTTTCCCTTAATGAACTTTAACAAAAATTTTTTAATTTAAATTTTTTTATTTTGTTTTTTTTTTTTTTAAAGTTATTTTTTTAAACGGGGTTTTTTGGATGTTTATTTATAAAAAAAAACCTTTTTTTTTGGTTTTTTTTTTAAAAATTTAAAAATCCCCCTTTAAAAATTACCAAGGACTCACTATGACCCGTAACAGGATGGAAAATTTCTAATTACAAGATATATGATATAATTAATGATTAGTTTTTTATATAAACAATATTTGATTACACTGGATTGGGCAGCAGGCTACACCTCTAATATTTATTTACCAACCACAGTCGAGTGGATCAGATCATATCAATCAGATCATCAGATAACCACCACCACAACTTAAATACAAAATTAATAAATGGGTTAAAGAGACTACAGATACAACCACAGACTCAAAATCTCCTACAGACAGCAAATCTTATAAAAGAGGCCTCATAATATAGGAGAAGCTGGTCGGTCTGGTTTTCAATTGGGTTCACCCTTGGGATATTAAAAACTCTCACAACACGTTTCATCAAATCCACAATAAATGAAACACGTTTTCAAGAACAAGGGCAATAACTACTAAAAAATATTTTTGATTGCTTATCCTTGAGTGATTACAAACATTCAGACCAAATTTCATCAAAAAGAATCAAGAAACCAGCTCTCTATCGTCTCCACAAAGAATTCAAGAACAAGGGCAATAACTCATAGTAAATAATTTTCGATTAGTTTGATTACCAATCCTTGGGTTATAACAAACACTCACACCAAGCTCATCAAAATCGATCCAGAAACTGGCTCTCTATCATGTCTAAATAGAATTCAATAAAAAGGGCATTAACTCATAGAAAATATTTTTCCATTTATTCTATTTTAATAGGGTTCATCCTTAAGTGATTACAAAGACTCACACCAAGTTTCGTCAAAATCCATCAAGAAACCATTTGTGTGGTCGAATAACAAATTGTCATTTTCAAACTAGCTATTAGACCACACCAAACAAAACAATTGGTCTACGGATTTTCAGCTGGAAAAAAGAAAGCGAGCGAGCGATTTTTTTTTTTTTTTTTTGGATATTGTTTTTGTTCCTCGGATTCTGGTGTATCAAAATAGAAGCGCGAATTTTTATTTATTTTTTTAAAATTAATTTTGCTCTGTGGATTATAGTTCGTCAAAATACACGCGATTTTATATTTATTTTTATTTTTATAAACATGTTTGTTCTGTGTATTCTTTAATAGTGTATAATTCAAGAAAAAAAATCTAAAACATGAAACTAAAATATTACCAAGAGCCAATAAAATCAGCACTTCATGAAAACGAAACCGAAGATTACTGTTTATCCGTTATTCACTATCTTAGTCAATAATAGAATCACCTCCGGTCAGACCAGAATATGTGTTTGATCATACATACGACAGGGTTCGAAATAAGCAGTATCGATACAAAGCGATGCATTTTTCGTGCAGAAGTGCAGTATTTTTAGCGATACATACGATTTTCGAATTAATGCAAGATTTGGAAATAAACTACTTGTCCGGTGCCCTAGTAATGCAATTAACTTTGCCGGCACATTTTATGAATAGCGTTGCACTTGTTTGATTGTCTGTTTGGACTTTTGGGTGCGTTCGATGAGTGTCGTGTCGTTTTCTATAGAAATCACCCCGGGAGCAAAAATTGAATGCAACCACCTCGCAGATTCTCGTAAATATGCACTGTTCACGTGATGCTTCGATTTTTACAAATCACAAAAAGCCCATATTAAAGAAATACATAAATAGTTTCCATAGCCTCAGTACGGTAGAGACAATATCTTAGAATAAACATATTTAGCACTAAAATTTAAGGTGTCACTGTTTTGTCAACGTTTTGTTATTCTCAGAGACAAACTGTTCCACAAATTCTAAATTGCTATCCAATTTTGTTCTATAGAGCAAAACACTGCCATGCAAAAAAATAAATTAATTCGGACCGTGAACGACCTTGTTATATCTATGACAATCTTTATCATGTGGCTGGGAACATCTCTAGGTCGAATTGTCTAAGAATAAAATGTAAAGTCATTATTTGCGGTCCAATTGATCGGGTTTCCGGTGGGCGAGTTAATACACACGTATAGAAGATTAATACCTCTTTGCACATACGAGAAGGGACATAGGCCTATTTCTTCAGATGACGATAAGAAAAAAAACCTAAAAAAATTAGATAACATTGAATTTAGCAATCAAGTACCACAAAAAAACATGATCGTATGAAAATTTTCGGACGTCGGATTTTGAGACAGAAAATTACGTGCGGCAATTTAAAAAAAAAAAAAAAATTGTATTTTTGATTATTTCCGTGCGGCGAATCCGTCGACCAATCAATCCATTTGGTGTGGCCATACTGGTACAAGGCCGTATCATTCATTGCTTTGCTATTTCAATGTATACAGAACCACTAGACATTTTACACCTGATTATAACTTATCATATCATTGATGTATACTCGTCCTTCAAATTTTAGACAAGATTAGATAATACTCGTTCTTGTCAATATCGGCAGTCAGTTGTAACACTATACGTTTAATCGGTGTTTAATAAAGAGACTGTTGTTGGTATATATTGGTGGTACAAAAAAAACAAAACAAAAAAAAAACAATTCATGTCGTGTTTCGTTGGTTATGTTGATTTAAACAATATTTTATTTCTTCTATACATATAATTATTTACATAGCATAAATAAGGTTTCGGAAACAAACCGGGGCTTATGTTAATCCGTCACCAAATACAATTTATCGAAACTTAAGTGAATAGATGAAAAAATGAATAAATGAGCATATTAATATATGTGTTATATTCAGAATAAATAGTGTTAAAGATACCAAGATTAATTATGTATATAAAAATATGAAAGAAAATGTGCAAAAGTAAAAAGGGTCTTCACACCAGACAGGGGTCGTCATCACACAGGAATTCCGTCCGTCCACAAGCACAAACCAAGAGACAAAGATAGCCCGGTCGGGCAGTTTGAGACTGTGTTGGCTTTAGATAGATGATTTAATCAAAATAAATTTAGGAAAGAAAGAAGAATATGGTGTTTGTGGGGGTATGTATGTGGACTAGAGAGGATCGACGAGTATGTAAACAAGATTAATAGCTATGGCTCCATAATTAAGGGGAAATATACAAGGTTAACATTTAATATAGGTGGACAAGGCTTAAAATTAAGGTAGGTAAAATCCCGATCCGCAACTATAATAAGGGTATATACGAACGGAATTTAGTGAATGTTTGCAAGACAAACAACTCGGGTAACTAAGGTAGGTATGTAAGGTAAGATCAAATCAATAGCTAAAAAGGATTTGCAACAGACAAGGGAATGTTCACACGATCAAATACACCATGGACTCATATTTATACATGTTAAAATTGTTGATAGTTGGATAATTTGGTATTTGTCAGTAATGATAAAGGATTTGAAATTAAAGTTCAATTCAAAGATTAAAATTATATCAAAATATATTCTTTAAAAAAACATCTCTTACGTAATAGAAACTACAATTATTTCCTCAGGGAAGAGATAAAAGATAACACTTTAATTGACTCACTTTATTTCGTGAACCAGCTACTGTCCAAAAAGGTAACTCATTTTCTTCTTTCTGTGACTAGAATCAAACCAGTGTTTCTCATACCATCATTTCCAATTACTTTGAACCACTGTTTATGTACCAGTAGTAGTAGATTACTTTGAACCTATAGAACGTGTAAGGAGTATAAAATAATATTTACCCTGTTGTTTACATGCACAATTGATACGTTATTCAAGGTAGGTGTTCTTTTATTGTTAAAATACGTTTACTTTCCATCCTGATATCCATATCGTGTAAACTCATCAAGCCAACGGTATCTAAGGCAAAAGACACAAAACGACTGATTTTTTATTGGGACTAGATTAAAAGAAATAAATTAATGAATATTATTTCAGCACTTCGGATTGACATAGATTATAGCTAAACTGACGGGACATAGAGAACACTCGGAAAGTCTTCTAGATGTTGTTAAGTGTCAGAGACCATAGTATCTGAAGCAGGTATTGATATATACAAACTATGTATAGGAGCTATTATTATCAATCCATGATCTACTGGCAGTAATCGTCAGATGACAAGATACTTACTATACCGAGGGCTCGTGAACTCTTTACTAACAAGTTGGTTGTTATTAAACATGACCATTTACTATCATCCTCACAATCTATGATTGATTGTCAGTAAGTATCTTAATCAAAGTGTGAATCCCTCAGATACAATGGAATATCTATACTAGTGCTGGCACGATATATCGTTGAATCGATGTATCGCAATATGACATGCACAAAATGAGGTTTCATTACCGGTTATAGAGGTAAGAATGTTTGTAGTTGTAAATTGTACAAGAATCAGTACTTACTCTTTCTACACCCTACTCAGCCATTTGTCGGTCTTTAACACCCTTACCCATAATGTAATGATACATTTAAAGTCACATTTCATCACTGAAGTGTTATGAGAAGTTAAAATGAACCGTCTATCTGACCCGTCAAGTTGCACATCAATATTCCTGCTATTAATCTGAAGTGGTGGCTGAGATTCATCAAAACCAAATAGTGTACGGAAATACTCATCTCTTATCATGCTTTTTAGTTTAACCCTGTTATCTAGTCACAATGGTTATGGTCGGTTCTAATGTTAGTCAGATCGGCTAACCTCATCATGTTTCATCGGATTTGTTCCGTTCCCTGTCAATCAATTATCTCCGCTGTTTTTTTTCGTTCCTTGTCAATCAATTATCTCCACCATATGTTCTGTTCCCTGTCAATCAATTATCTCCACTATTTGTTCTTTTCCCTGTCAATCTATTATCTCCACTATTTGTTCTGTTCCCTGTCAATCAATTATCTCCACTATTTGTTCTGTTCCCTGTCAATCAATTATCTCCACTGTTTGCTCTGTATCCTGTCAAGGTGCTTAATCCACGTTGAAGTACTAATTCCCGATTGACACCACTTTAGTCGCCATTGCGCCTAATTCACTTTACAGTTAAAAAGCTTTAAAGCTTTTAACAACACAACGAAATTTTGATCGTATTTAAATTAGAATTTAAGTATATTTTGAAAACCAAGACACTACCTTTAACTCTGTTTCAGTGTTATTCAATCATGTCAGATATTAAAGTCGGAATAGTTGAGATAAAAACAAGATCCGACGTGCTGCAGACTTTACCAGCTATAAAACCTCAAACTGATGGACAGAGAAAAGAATACATCGCTGCCCCAACAAATCTTTCATCTTTACAAACGTCATGCTGTGTTATGATATTGAGGTGGATAGTTGTAATATTATATATTATACACCTCACTCAATGTAAGTTATTTGGGCCTTACACTTTAAGAACGTTAATTATTTCAAATCAGAGACAAAATAAAGCCCAAGCTATCATCTCTACATTTTTATGTTATTTACCTTCAATACTAGACATCATTAATGATACTGCGCCTCAGAATAGACATAAAAAATATGTTCTCAAGAATGGCCAATATAAGTACATAGTGTATATATAATTTACATTAGTGAATTTACCTATGGTGTAAAATCTGGAAAAATCACAAAACTAAGTATTTATTGAAAAACACTTAATCAATTTATTATCAATTTATTATCAATTAATTCAGCGTTTTTCAATAAACAATTGCATTTTTGTCGATAATTACTAAGCGTTTGGGATTATAGGATTACATAAGGATTGTGTTATGCTATATATGTCAGCAGGTTTATCTACGGAAGAATATATGCTCTTATTGGCCATGTTTAAATTTTTTATAGTTTATTTTAAAACGCAGTATTCTTTTAATTATTGAATTTAGGTGTCACGGAGCACATTTCTGGTGGGATAATGATTGCATTTGTTACATATTAAAAACTAATAACAAAACTGAACAAAATGATTTTGTTTATCATATATGAAATACAGGTGTTAAGTTTGGACCTGATAACAGTTATACCTGTCACTGTTTTAATGATGAACCATGTAATAAAGATACTGGTTACTGTAGTGGAGGTTGTGCTACAGGATGGTCTGGTGCTTCTTGTCAAAAACGTGAGACCTTTAAGCTGCATTTATGGATTACCACCCAATCCAGAAAACTCTACAGCTGAGACAAGACATCACAAATTAACATCTTCTCTCTTTGGCCATAATGATAAAACTGTATGAGAATGGCTATAGTTGTGAATAACCAGAAATTAGTATATTATATTAACACTTGGTTTTCAATCAAACCCACAAACTTAAAACACAAATCTACACATATCTTCAGTGTTATATCAATTGCACCAAATGTGCTAAAACGTTTTATTAATATGTCTTTTTGATGAACATTTATGATTTTTCTGACCTAGGGAATTTTAGAATCGACATGCTTTGCTAAGACATTCCTTACCAACCCCTTTAATGACGATATAAATATTTTACAGAGAATGTAGCTCTAAATAAACCATCAGGTCAGATTAAGTTTAACAGGGCAAGAGGAGAAGCTGGTGATAAAACTACTCATGTACCTGAAAAATGTGCCAATACAGATATGACTCGTAAATGGTGGGGAATAGATCTACTAGAGGAATATCCTATTAAACATTTTATCATCCAACGTAAGAATGAAGTTTTTCTCTAACATCTTCCAAAGTTAATTTATTAATTTCTCAAATACTATCCCTTAATTGATAAAGCCATGTTAATTCTACTAAGAACTTATTATGGACCTAAGCTTGAATATTGAATATATCCTTTATTTTGAAATAAGACGAGAACTAACTGATTATCTATTGTAATTGTTCATCATATTTTATCTTTCAGCTAATCAGGGTGTGTAAATAAATATTGATTATAAAGATAATTTACTTTGGCAATCATACTATAATCTACTTTATATCACGATATTGGCTATTTCTTTTGATCCTTTCGTGTAGAAACGCGTGGGCGGCGCATAAGCATGCTTTAAGGAGGGGCTATATTTGTCTGCACAGAGCACCACTGGCATAGTAGCCTTTCTTCGGACTCGACGTTTAAATCGGTTTGTAACGTAGTGACAATCGAAGTACGCTGTTTGTCCCAGTCTTCACTTCAACTCTAGTCACTGGCTTGCAGGTCATCTCCATTGTCTTATGTATCAGCATAGGCGTACGGGAGGTTTTGAAACTGGGGGTGCGGGAGAGATTTGCACCAAATGTGCTAAAACGTTTTATTAATTTGTCTTTTTGATGAACATTTATGATTTTTCTGACCTAGGGAATTTTAGAATCGACATGCTTTGCTAAGACATTCCTTACCAACCCCTTTAATGACGATATAAATATTTTACAGAGAATGTAGCTCTAAATAAACCATCAGGTCAGATTAAGATTAACAGAGCAGGAGAAGCTGGTGATAAAACTACTAATGTACCTGAACATTGTGCCAATACAGATATGACTTGTAAATGGTGGGGAATAGATCTACTAGAGGAATATCCTATTAAACATATTATCATCCAACGTAAGAATTACGTATTTCTTGAACATATTCAAATATTTATAAATTTCTCAACTATTATTCCATTTATTGCCAATGTAAATTCTACTTACTATTAACCTTAACGTGGGTTTTACTCTTGATCAATCTCTTGTAACAAATGTACTGACCTCGGTTGTTATAATATCTTTAATTTTGAAATTAGACGAGGAACTGATTAACTGATTATCTATTGTAATTGTTCATTATATTTTATCTTTCAGCTAATCGGGGTGAGTTAATAAATAATGTTTATAAAGGCAAAATACCCTCGGTTGGACGACACAAAACCGTTGTATAAATCGTTTAGATTAAAATTATAGCACGATTTACCCTGTAAATGTTTAGAGAGAGGAGAGGGACTAATGTTGTCTTCGCAGAGCACCATTTCGGTGCTCGATAATGTAACTCAGTTTGCTGGCAAAATAATATCATCGTCAAACACGCGACACGAAGGCCATTCACCCTCACCAATTCGAACCCTGTCAATCGCATTAAAAGTTATTTAAAGCACATTTTCATTCGTTAGCCGATTTGTGATAAATGTTACTTAGGAGGTCAATATAGTAAAATATATATTATCAAATACAATATTTTATTATTGCAGATATTGTTGTTATTCTCCAAACAATGTTTTCAGATATACTCTCAGTGAATGGAATTTTACTATACGTTATTAAAGAGAATGAAGAACCAGAACTATGTTATAAAGAAAGAGTGGGTGTGTCGCCACCGATTGTAAAAGATATAGAGTGTAATCAGGTTATAACTGGTCGTTATGTCAATATCAGTTCTATTCTTAGTAATAGTGGCAGATATTTAACTTTTTGTCATGTGGAGATATATGGTAAGATTTTATTCTATGAAGTTATTAACTTCTTCATTGGAGAAGAACAGAACATTTTATTTAAGTCATATTGTACAAGCTAGGGTTTGTGATATACACAAACACTATTTCAATAAATATATTAGATATGGACGAATAACCACAGAGTCAGAATTTCTATCGGAAGAGGCGGTACCCTTTTAGCGTGACAGACAAAACAGGATAATATATAATTCTACCATCTACCATTTCTTATTATTGCTTTTTTTCAGTATGTTCTGTAGGAACGTTTGGCTCAGATTGTACCAACTCCTGTCATTGTTTAAATAATGAAAGATGTTCAGAGACTGGTGAATGTCCTAATGGTTGTTCTGATGGATGGACAGGAACAACCTGCAGTCAAGGTAAAGTTTATTTTATAGAAAGGTGTAAACAGTCTGACCTTAAATTGAAGCCCCGTATATAAGGTGTTAATTTAAGATATTCGTTTTGTGACAGTTTGTGTTTGACTGTATATTGCTTTACCATCGTATGAACTGATAATTTTTAAGGGGCTTTACGATCATTATCTGATTTAATAGATGTAAATTCATTTATAACTGTCCCTGATAAACATATACAATCTCTTAATACGATCTCTTTACCATCCTCAACGCGTCTATCAGCAGATTATTTATATTGACTGTTTATACTAGTTTATTTACATTAATAGTTTGTGATAATGGTACGTACGGTGCTGGATTTTTAAAAAATATGTTCAGAAAGAAATTGTTTAGGAGAAACATCAACATGTAATCATATCAATGGTAGCTGTGAAGGGGGTTGTACAGAAGGTTTTATGGTGAAGTATGTGATATGAAATGTTCAGATAGAAAATGTAAAGATAGTAAAACAGGAGAATGTATTGATGGATGTCAACCAGGATACCAGACAATAGATTGTACACGAGGTAAAATATTGAATTTTGGAGGTCGATGTGGTAGTTTATTGTTTATAGAAGAAAAGTGCCCCTTAGATCACGTCTATCAATTGCTAACTGAAGTGCATGTATGTATTACGTACGAGACAAACACCCCAAATCTCTACCGATATATGCACCTTGTAATCTTGAACTTACGATAATATGAAGAACGTCCCTGACTGACATAAGTTTAATGATATTTGACACTTTCGTTCTCTAGAATGTGATAATGGAACATAGGACCAAACTGTGGGAAAAATTGTTCAGCAAGATCTGTACCAGAAGCAGAATGTAATAATATTGATGGAGCTTGTAACTGTTCAGATGGATACCAAGGAATAGATTGTACCTTAAAAAAAAGATGTATCACCGAGAGGCGACAATGGAGGTTAGCAGGTTTACTAATAATAATAAAGTCTTATTTTACATTGATCAGAATTTTGTCTTATACACAAGAACATAGTCCTGTCTAGCATTCACAAACATGGACTCTTTATTTTACATAAGTCAGAATTAGGTCCAATACACAAAGGCATGATCACATGTAACAGATCTATGTTGCTGCGATCAAGTACATGACCACAAAAGAAACATACATACACACGAGTACATGTGTATGGGATGAAAAGACATTAAAATACATACACATTCATACGGGGAAAAGATAAATTGAACTGTTGACAATCATAATATAACCCAACTGATTTCGTCACATTACATGGTCCAATTGACAATAGGTTAAAAGTTTCTTTCATCAATCATTATTTACATAAAATAGTGTA
Organism: Nipponacmea schrenckii; assembly: GCA_030562195.1. Lineage (NCBI taxonomy): Eukaryota > Metazoa > Mollusca > Gastropoda > Lottiidae > Nipponacmea > Nipponacmea schrenckii. The sequence goes on from JAUJPP010000006.1 coordinate 297,892, forward strand.
GTGGAAATCAATTGTTCTCTAAATTTAAGCAAAGGTTTTTTATAATTGTTCATATTACTGATTATTCAGCATTTTTCTAAATAAACGAAGAAATAACAGGGAAATATAAAAAGAAAAATAACATAAAACTTTAGTTATATTTTGGATGCTTTTAAAATTAATTTTAATCTCATAGATTGTTTTTTTTTTCAAGGTTTGTATTTCTGTTTTCAACTAATTATTACTGGTCTGTTTTTAGGCAACTGCAAAATGTAATGTTGAGATTTCTACTTAAAAGATTTGATTTGGCCCATTTTCAATACCTTAATTGTGTTCCAAATTGCAGGAACTGAAGATCAGAGTTCGATCATTGTAATGATTGTGGATTCAATTATTGTATCAGCTATTATAGCTGGAGTAATCGTGGTTCTGTTGTATAAGAAAAGGTAAGATTTCTATAAGAAGATGTTCTGTTGTGAAACTTATTGTTGCCAGGACACCTATATCCACCAGGCTTCTCGGTGCTATTGGAGTATATATAACTTAACAATAAAATATTATCGTGATTTATTGTTGCTTATCGCTATTCTCTATATGAATTCTAGGTCACGTGGTAACAAATCAAGTAACGATTTTCCACAAGAGAAAGCACTAAAGCTACTAGCTCCTGAACCATCATCCTTCAGAAACGTTCAATCTGATCCCCTTGTTCAACGTCCTATGATTTACCAAATTTAATATTGTATGCAACACAAAGAATTATATTGAATTTAATTGCAAATGAGCTTTTCTAACATGTTAATTGTTTTATTATTTTTGTTTGATTCTAGTCAGAGTCCACAGCCATAACTGCATTTGTGCCCAACCGGAAGTGACGTACCTTAAAATACGCATTTTCGGTTTTTTGCCTCTACCGATCTAATTCTGAACCGATTTTGACTGCGTTTTTTTATTCCATGTTTTAGGGATAATCGCTACATTATAGCAGTTTCACAAAATAAAAATTTTGACTGTTGTCGCTGATTTTTTTGTAATTTAAATTTCACACTTTTTTTTAACTTCTACAATTTTGATTAGATCAAAATAAAAATTTGCAGGTAGATAGACATTTTGTTTGTAAACATATTTCCGTTTTCAAAGTTTCGACATCACTTCCAGTTTTGACGTCATTCGACTCTAAACTTGAAATTTCAACTTCCGGAATTATTAAGATATTTGAATTTTTTTTTTTTTTTTTTTTTTGCAATTAGTTACTATTAACCCATAATGAATTAATAATTAACAAAAATTGACCCGGAAGTAACAGGTCAGCCGCTATCATTAAACAACTTACTTTTGTAAAACGAAAAATTGGGCCTTAGGGGTTAATCGGACAATTGTAATTTTGATGTCGATGTAATCTTCAATCGATTGCTAACAAATCTCAGGAAGCCGAATTTTGAATTTCGATTTAGCTTTCTTTTTATTTCCGGTTCTATTTTTTCACAAAGTGCCTAATTTTCGAATGTTCATATATCGTGACCTTGACCTTTGGTGAACATGTGACCTGCACAAAAGTTGTTGCCCTTGTCGAGACCTATCCATTGATGTTTTCATTTTTGTTGTGAAATGTCAACTTCCGGTTTTACAGCCATTCGAAAATGCAATTTCTAACTCTAGCTCTGTCACGTGACCTAATTTACATACGTCAAAATTTCTTTCATGTCCTTATTACACGTAATTTATTCTTTCCAATGGTGTATAACACTTGATATTTTGATCAAAATTGCGCTTCTTAATATTTGAAAATTTTGTTCTTAGTTCTATAGTAATTGTGTTTCTTTAAATTACGTCTTTTTTTTCACAAAAATTGGAAGATGAGTAGACCAAAAACTATTATTAAAGATTCCGAAAAAACATATTTCGAAATTAGCCGGAAACGTCCGAAAATAACAAAAAATGTCGCAAATCATAGAAATCGGAATTTTCGGATTAAATTTTTGCAAAAACTTGCAATTTTATTATTCCACAGAATTAGTATCATCAATATCTTCATTTTGTATGTATGCCGAAATATGCAAATTCCTAACCGTTTCATCTCCATCTTGAAATATGCAAATTATCAGAAAAATACTACTCGTCCGCTATTTTTAATCCGATTTTTTCAAACCAAATATAATTTGGATAATTATCTAGGTCCTCTAGTGGCTTTTTTTTTCAATTTCAAATTTGTTTTTGAACTAGGTCCTGTCGTAGTTTTTGCGAACCAGCTTCCGTTTGAAAGTTCGTAACTTTTGAACTCTACCATCTGCATGTCTTTTTTTTCTGCACAATCATCTTCACTGGCTAAAGGTTCATATGATACATTGATTTCAAATTTTGGTCAAGAACATTTGGTTTAATAGGGCTCTGAAAATGGGTAATTTGCATATTTCTCGTATTTTCAGATGTTCATATGTTATGAACAAGACTCTTGGCAACATTCTTATTAACATTATTGTAATGTGCTTTTCATTAGCTATCTAACAATATCTTTATTTTAGCTATAGACCGGAAATTGTTGAAAATACGCCTTGTGGAAAATTAGCGATTTTAGCATTCATATTTTTTTATTTTTAGATCTATTTAACTTAAAAACAAAATTCGAACAGATTTATAATGTGCAAATTCACAGCTTTAAAGCAATATATAAATCAATATGTATAAATAAAATTTGCGAAAATTTTTAGAATAAAATTACACACTAATTAAACAGATATAAATGTTACAAGAAGAGTTAAGAAGATAATGTAACAGGTCATAAAGTCAAATTGTGTTAATTTCTTATCGTTTGGTCAAGACACAAATTTTGACATGTCCAGTTTAAGTATCGCAACCAATCAAAACAAGTCATTAGACTGAGCAGGTGTGGCTACGTCATCTTAAATGACAGCCAGGAGTTGTAACAAATTCTAAATATCTCGGAAGCTGCACAATTGTTACAAACAGGTCTAATTTTTATTATGGAATTGGATATTATAAACGCAACGTTTCACCCATGCAATAGAAGGGACGCGCACTGCTTTGGTACCGTCTAACGGTTCTATTTTTTTTTTTTTTTTTTTTTGAAATTTACACAATAGTTGCAGCATTTTTACGACTTATCTAGACCTTCTGTAGTGGCAACGTTCCTATTAAATATATTATGGAACATTTTTGCAAAACCGGAAGTGCTACATGCAAATGGGCAAAAAGTAGAAAATTGGTTCTAGAAGTAGCATTTTTGGATCGAATTTCTTCGGATTTGCATTTTCGGAAACTTGAAATAACTCCAATCAGATAGCAATTTAAAAAAAAAATCAAAATTAGAAAATTCATAGAATACTTTTTGTGTTTCTCCTCCTTCCCCCTCTCCCAAGACATATTAAAAACAACCTATTTGAGTGAGATACTGCCATTTATTTAAATGACTAAAGGAATGAAAAATAAATGATATAAAAATACATAACAATAAACAATAAACATTAAAGCATAAAAATTCCTTAACTAACAAAGACTAGTTGGGCTTAACAACCCTTCTATGCGCCCAATAAACAGTAAAGCATAAAAATAAAAAACATACCAAAAAATAAAGCGGTGGAAGAAAGGGGAGGAGGTGGGTTTGTCAACCGCAAATTGAACGAAGTTTTCAATGGCGGGTTGAAGTAAAACGATAGAGCAACGTACCGGAAACAGATCTAGAACGGATCTAAAAATAAATACAAAACAATGATTGGACAACACAAAACCTATTATTTTTCAATAATATTTATTTGTGTTTCTCCTCCTTCCCCCTCTCCCAAGACATATTAAAAACAACCTATTTGAGTGAGATACTGCCATTTATTTAAATGACTAAAGGAATGAAAAATAAATGATATAAAAATACATAACAATAAACAATAAACATTAAGCATAAAAACTCCTTAACTAACAAAGACTAGTTGGGCTTAACAACCCTTCTATGCGCCAAACACATCACTGACAAAGTGATGTCTAGCCCAACCCAAACCACAGTATCACACTCAAATTAAGGACGGAATAATTCAATTAGAAAAATTAATCACCTTCTTCGTCAGACTCTGATTGATTTACACATAAATATCAAAATTAGAAAATTCATAGAATACTTTTTTTGCCTTATTTCGCTCTGTTTTTGCAACTTTTCTATTTTAAGGGGGTTGGCAACCTTATCGTTCGAGGTGTATTTCATCAAGAAACGTATTAAGTTTATATCCATTCTATTTGGCATTAAAAAAAAAACTCATTTAGTAAAACTTTTAGCTCAATCGCTTCAGTGGTTTGTCAGATATCAGTCCGTAAAGATACTCTATTTAAAGAACACAATGGGGTATTCCTCTATGTAGACGTACAAATTACGTTGTCAGTTGACATTTTTGAGTACTACGTCATAGACTAAATAAACCTTTTGTACGTTTGTCGTTCAGATTTGTATTGGGGGAAATCCAGAAGTCACGTGATGTCCCATAAATCATTACGTCACATGTAAACAGAGAAATTTTATGATTGGTGGGTAGGGGGGTTTTGACATGTGCTAATCCATTGTTATTATTATGTGGTTATCGGTGCATATCGATGCCTAAAAGGTGCTTAAAGATTTCTACAGCATGAAAGACAATCTTTTAACAACATGATCGTTAATTACGTAAGGTTTACATGTGTTTGCAAAATGTTGAAAAAAACTGCCTTTTTTCCAAAAGCATATCTCGCTTACAATTTATCCGATTTTTACAAACTTTGATTTCAGCTAAAGCTTACGATGTCCTCTATAACTTTAAGTTAGCTTTTTTTTCTAAAATGAATAGTTTTTTAAAGATTCAATTTTTCGTAAATGCACACGCAAAATTTTGATTTCTATCAACATCATCAAAACAAAACAAAATTTTCCAAAAAGCCAAAGTTTCTTTGTAGAGATACATATAGACTTGTGTTGTGCAAAATTTCAACCTTCTTTCTATATTAATAGTCTAGTAGATATGCTAATTTTAAGGGAATAATTGACATTTTTTCGTTCATCTTTCATACCCTATTTCTCAAAGTTGAAATGCCATAAAGAAATCAATTTTATATTTTTGGGTAGCTGAAAGTCCACTCTTTCCATTGATATTTAAATATTTCAGATAGGTGGTAAAGAAGTGGTTGAAATCGTCTATTTTTTTTGTGCATAGGTTTTGGGTAGTCAACCCCCTTAAGACCGATTGATCGATTGCAAAGAAGTGTCGTCAATTTGAAAACATTGTCAGAGTGAAAATTCTCGCTTCATTTCCGGTTTAAACACAAAGACGAATTTCACTTCCCGTTGACCTACTTCCGAGGTAATTGATTTATCGCAAAAACATAAACGGTTTAGGTACCCATCGTTATGGCAAAAAAAAAAGAAAAAAAAACCTAAACAGGAAGTAACTACTGCCGCCATTTTGATATTCCTGAAATGCGTCGATTTTTATTCCGACATTACGGCTAATCCGACTTCACTGATTTTGGTGCCAAATGAAAGATCATAAAAATTGTCACTAAAACTGGGAAGCTGATGTTTGAATCTCGATTTTGCTTTCTTGCAAAATCCGGTTGAATTGTTTCAAAGTTTGAGGCTTATTTCTCGTGATCTTGACCTTTGATGACTTTGACCTTTATTAATTTAAAGATCATTGACCTTTGGTATCAGTTGATACTTTGATATTTGACCTCCTACGTCTACTTCCGGTTTTATAGCTGTCCGAATACAGCTAAATTCACAACTTTGGACTGCACTTGACTTAATTAATTTAGAGGTTTTTTTTTCAGATTCGTAAGTTGCTTCTTGCACTCTTTACAAATATGTATTACAAAAGATTTCAAAACAAAAATTTTTTGGATAAAGGCAATATTTTCTTTTTTTGTTTGCTGAATTTTGATTTTATTCTACTTATTTGTTATTTTTGTTTGCTGAGATTTGATTTATTCTACTTATTTGTTATTTTTGTTTGCTGAGATTTGATTTATGTTTATGTGTTTCTATCTATTGTAAATACAGATAAGACAAATTCTTTTGGAAGGATAAATTTTGTTAAATCTAATTATTGCGGTTTTACACGTTGTAAACAAGAGCAGGAGATCTGTAATATAGATTATATATTTTATTTGAAATATCTAGATAGATAAGACGCATTCTTTTAGAAGGATACATTTTGTTAAATCTAATTATTGCGGTTTTACACGTTGTAAAGAAGAGCAGGAGATCTGTAATATAGATTATATATTTTTTGAAAAAATTAGATAGATAAGACGAATTCTTTTGGAAGGATAAATTTGTATTAAAATTAGTGTTCTTATAACTAAAAAGAACTCTTGATTATCGGTTACCAGCAAGAGTTCTGTAATATAGATAATAGAGATGAAGCTTGAGATCAAATTAAATAAAGGAACATTACACCTAATTTATTGAAACGTTATTAAATAAAATTCAGAATTATTTGGGGTGGGGGGGGGGGGCTGTGTACACCAGGTTCAAAGGAAGTTCTTTGAACCTCTGTTCCTTACCAGGACCCGTCAATTCTTTTACTATAAAACTTCGTCCAGTGGTGTATTTTGTGATCGAAGGATATTTAATGTTTAATATTTAATTTAGTAACAAATTATTTTGATTGTAGAATGATGTATTTTTGATTTTTTTCCTGTATTTAATCCTAGGTCCAGGTTAATTATAAAGCACTTCAAACCCGAATTATAAAGTTTTGTGCTACTTTCCGTTCTGTAATTCAATTGATAATGTATTTCTATACTTAAATGATATATTGTTATATTACTTATTGATTATTAATTATTGTTTATTTTAATAAAATATATTATTTATTTCAGTTCTTTTCTTTCGCTTCAGACCACAAAGATCCAGGGCTTTGTTTTCCAATTTAGTTAGCAGCCTATCCTCCAATAATCTTAATCAGAACTCCAGGATTTCACACGAATACACAATAATGACAAGACATAACAAATATTTACAAATAAACAACCTCCGTCTGAATACCTCTGCACCATTGTTAGTCAGGTTCATTTCTAAACAGGAAAGCTTAAGTTCTGATGGATTACCTACTAAACAACCCGTAAGACCTAGTTCCTACCCCTATCTCCATGACAATTGGTTCCATGGTAAAGAGTCAGATAGAGATTCAAGGGTCTACAGACTTGATGTAATTTGTACATGAGCTTCAGTAGCGAATCGAGGAAGTGATAATAAACAGTCGATTTCATTATCAGGAAAGCGCCTTTGGGACATTATAAAGCAGAAAGGGACCGAATATCTGTAAGTGAATTCTACATCGAAGACGCGCTTTAAGGAATGCTGTACTGAAGTTGTTGGATTATCTACTAAACAACCCGTAAGACCTAGTTCCTACCCCTATCTCCTTGACAATTGGTTCCATGGTAAAGAGTCAGATAGAGATTCAAGGGTCTACAGACATTTGATTTGGACATGAGCTTCAGTAGCGAATCGAGGAAGTGATAATAAACAGTCGATTTCATTATCAGGCAGGAAGCGAATATCTGCAAGTGAATTCTACGCTTTAAGGTTTAATTTAATAATAAATTGTTCTGAAATACTTAAACTGGCCCAGACTCAGTGATTTTATGTCCTGCAAATATTTCCGCTTTAGATTGCAATATAATGTACTAAAAACCAAAAATAATTATAGAACAATTGGTATTAAGGTAATAGGTCTCGAGACAGAAAAGCTTTAAGTTAAAAGTCATAAGAAATATTTTTCCAACACTACCAGGAACTTTCGGGTGACAACTGTATTACATTGGTTGTTTAGATTTAAAATAAGACGGAAAACTTCAATTTCAATTTTTTCATTACGAATTTAGGTTAACGGGATTCCGGAAACAATGTATTTTGGTTATTATTACGGAGTTATTTTATTAACCTGCTCAGCATCGCATCGGATATATTTTACTTGTTGTTGTCAAGTCGGCTTCCGAATTATTTACTAAAATTGTAAGACATACACTAACAGTCGGAATTTAATATATGTCCTAAATTGCAACAATTGCAGGTAAGACATTGAACCAGGCGGGCCCTTGATTTACCAAAAGCGTCTAGTCGTTCGGATAGGACAATAAACCAAGCCCCGAGATGCTTTCTCACTAACCTCAGGGTACAGGATTCAAACAAGGCAATTGGACATAATGAACGTTCCTCCTGTCAGTGAAACAGGTTTGAGGGGCTGACGTCGAAAAAAGTGTTTACTCGAACAGATGGGACAATTAACCGCGACCTTATGAGCTGCAGAAAGTGCACGTTAAAGATCTCTCGATAGTTGGAAATTGTAAAAAAGAGGAGGCTTATGCCGCTGACCTGACAAAATTTCCTTCAATGCACACTGCAAGGCGTTGCCTGTTTTCATTAGCCTTTAAGATGCAGAAGAGTAGGACGTAAAACTCCATTCATTTCATTTTCTTGAACTACAACTTGAATGACTACAGGAGAAATTTTAAACACCCAGAAACAACACCATTTACAATCTGCAAATATTTATATTTGTTTATCCTCTTTTATTCCTCCTAAAATTAAAGATGACAATAGATAAGACGCCATAAAATATCGTGGTTTTTTAACAAGTGTAAACTCAATGTATAATTATATTCTTATTTGTATTGTATTCTATTGCTATTTATTTATCTTATCCCTAGCCACGCTCGGTGCTGTTCACAGCTTTAGTATTGTATTGTTATTTATTTATCTTATCTAAAGGTCTTGTAGCTATGGAGAACAATATCACGAGCCACGCTCGGTGCTGTTCACAGCTTTAGTATTGTATTGTTATTTATTTATCTTAACCAAAAAGGGCTTGTAGCTATGGAGACAATATCACTAGCCCGCTCGGTGCTGTTCACAGCTTTAGTATTTATTTTTTTAATTTATCCAAATCTTTTTATGGAAAAATTATTTTGTTACACGTTTTTTTTTATTTATTTTTCATAAAAGGCTTGTACTATGGGGGCAATTTTTCTTTAATTTATATTTATTGTTTTTTTTTTCTTAAAAATCGAGTTGGGGGCAAAATGGGCCCGGGTGTTTCCGGTTTTTTTTAATTTTTTTATTTTTCCAAAACACTATAACAATTACTCCCCCCGGTTGTTGAAATTTTTATTTTTTATCTTATCCCAAAATTTTTAGTTGGGGGAATATAATTGCTTTTAATTTGTTTTATTTTATTTATTTATTTTTCCAAAACTTGTGTATGGGGGGAAATACTGGGCCGGGGCGTTAAGCAATTTTTTGTTTTTTTTTAATTTTAAAACTTGAGCATGGGGAACAAAAATTCCCGTCCCAATTTTTATTTTTTGTTAAACACCCAAAACGTAATAACAAATACTAATTTTTTAACTTTTTAAAATTTTTTTCAAATTTTTTTTCCCAAAATCCCAAAAAAGGTTTTTTTTAAATCGGGGTTTTTTTTTTTAAATGAAAAAAGTTACTTTTAATTTTTTTTAAATTTATAAAGTTTGACCCAAAGTATTTATAAAAGGGGGGGGGGTTCCTTTAAACCCTTTAAATTTTTTGGGGTGAAATGATTTTTTACAAAAATTCAAAATTGGTTTTATAATTTTAAAACAATTAAAAATACCCCAAAAATTGGGTTTTGTCAAAAAACTTGGGGGTTTCCCCCCAATTAAAATTAAAGAACACCTACCCCAAATATTGTTAAAAAAAAAGTAATAAAAAACGTAATGCAAAAAATGTTATCTAGTGACCAAAAATAACAGAAAAATAATTATATAAAAGTAGAAAAATTTTTTTTAAATTTTTTTTTGCTTTATAAATCTTGGATTTTTTAAAATTTTTTTAAATTTTTTTTTTAACAGAGATTCCTTAACAAATTTCCGTTTTTCTAAAATCAAAAATCCCAAAGGGAAACTTTTCACCTTTTTTTAAAGCCAAAAAACAAATTTTTATAAATAATTAAAAAAACTAATTTTTTAAAATTTTATTTTATTTACTCTTTACAAATTAAACAGAAAAATTATATGGATTCTAACATCCATATCATAAGGTAGATTATCAAGTTATTTCTTTGGCTCTTAATAATCAATTGGATCTTTAAGTTTTCGAATTTCAACAAGAGAATTGCCATTGGCAACAAATCCGTACTGAAATTTTCGAAACATTTCTCCAGGAGAAACTTTTCCACCTTTTTTATTGGCGGGAAAACAAATTTATAATTAGACATAAATCTAGAGCAAAATACTAGTGGTAAATTTTATTCTAATTTAAACTTCTATCAGCAAATTTATAACACCTTCTATTTGAACAGCCACTATCTTGAAAGGTTTACGCTCTAAATCATTACCTGGTTTTATGACTTCAAGTCTTGGCCACTCTTCTTCTACTAACAACAGATATTTTCGTCCTGGATTTCAGTAACACAAACTCCTACATATGATTTAAAAGAATCAACTAATCTTGACAAAGGTAAAAAACCCGTAAATTCCAAAAAACCCATAAATTCCAAACAAGGAACTCATTGTCGTTTTAACGAAGTTACAAAAGACCTCGCTGCAACTAAATGGCATCCTATCTGGCCATTAATTAAGAACCATCTTACGAAAACACAGGATCCATATCAATCTTCACAACCATCGGCAAATCCATGTAACTATGTTAAACCAATCGTAGTAACTGGTTACTACTTCTATACGTCTAGGATTTCAAAATAGTTAGCAATTTATCCAATAAACTTCCCATCTGGCAGTAATAATTACAAGTAAAACTCCAACCCATGTTAATCATGCAAACCATAAATTCTACATCTCAAGTTTAAACTTGATCATAACGGGGAGGATTGGGCAAATACAGAAACTTTCGGACGCCTTTTATTTCAATTCTAGCCTATCTTTCATGTTATCCCAAGACTGACTTAAACTGAACAAACAAGATCTGGAGCGGATTTATCGCCAGAACTTCCTTCTACAGAAATTTATTGAATGGTTGATCATCGCTATGAATGCTATCATATTGAACATTTTACAAATATCTCCACAATACCCAACTATTTCTTTTCTATAACCAATTAAAACATTAAATAAATTATAAATAGACCTATTTCCAGGGCATCATTTAAACATATTGTTTTTATAAACAATATTTTATTCACACAGTGAAAGAGATCGGAAAGTCATAATATATGACCATGACCCAAACAAAAATAATATTTTTACCTTGTCTTCGTTATCAGCCTAAGACGTTAGCAGATATTATAAAAGTAGTAATAAGACTAATTTATTACATAAGCAAGAGTCTAATAAATTTTAAATGAGAGTAACACAGCATATAAAATATAGATACTTCCTTAGGGGCTTTAAAAACGAATATAGAGGATACAGTGAACAAGTCACATCAATCAGGTAAAATTATTTTTGATATTTTTTTTTAAATAGAATGAGACTTGAGTATACTATTATGTCTTACAAACCAGAAACAGTAGATTGATTGACAGGGGCGTAGCGTGACCATTTTGACTGGGGGGGGGGGGGGGGTAACGTCTAAGTTTTACCGACGAACCGGGGGTAACGTCTAAGTTTTACCGACGAAACGGTTTTTGGGGGTCTTCCGAATTTTTACATTTTAAGAAAGAAATCCCTCTTTGCAAAATTAAACCCTTTCCATTCAAATTATTTAAAAATTTTAGGGGGGGGGGGAAATGGTTTTTCCAAAAAAACCTCGGCCAAACCCCTTTTCCCGCATGGCGGGGGGTTCGGGGGTCCCCGGAAATTTTTACAACTAGGAAACCCGGAGAATACATCTGTCGCGATTTTGGAAGTTTTTTCCACTGGTCCAAATTATAAATTTTCATCGGAAAACCAATGTTTTCTATGTCCTTTTTCGACTATTCTGCGTTTTACCGACATGGCGGGGGGTTCGGTGGTTTCCCCCCCGGGAAAAATTTTACAAACTAGGAAACCGGAGAATACATCTGACGTGATTTTGGAAGTCGTTTCCACCGGTCAAAATGATCAAGTTTCTTTTTCATGAAACAAAATTAAAAGTTACCTTTCACACATTATTCTGTTTATTTTTTTTTTTCACATTAAACAGGATAAGTTTATAATTTAAAATTTGATCGGACACGTTACAGGGACTGGTGGAACAAATGTTTATCTCTAATAAACAGATAGATAACATATAATGTTAAAGTTGTAGCTGTAATTTATTTTTTAACAACGATTCAATGTAAGTACACTACTTGTCAATAAGATCAATTAAGATTGTTTTTTAAATTTTTTTTTTTAAAAAAAGTAAGTTACGATGTTAAGTTTGGACCGCGTGGTTTCTAATTATAAAATTAAAAAATTATTTTAGTTATATATATAAAACAGGTGTTAAGTTTGGACCTGATAACAGTTATACCTGTCACTGTTTTAATGATGAACCATGTAATAAAGATACGGTGACTGTAGTGGAGGTTGTGCTACAGGATGGTTTGGTGTTCTTGTCAAAAACGTGAGATCTTTTAAGCTACATTTTTAGGATAAACACCCAATTTAGAAAGATCCACGGCTGAGATAAGACAACGAAAATAAAAAATTTTTGGTTTTGGTCCAATAATTATAGACTGTATTAAAAAAGGCTATAGATGTGACAAACCAGAAATTACCATATAATATAAACACAAATAATTCTATGAATATCTCTATAGATGTACTTTGAAGCAGCAGTAATGGGGCAAAAAAGGTTTCAGTAATGTTTGCAAAAGAAGCAAAATACGTAAATTTTAAAATCGCCATCTTGACGTTAATCGATATCGACACCTTTATAGAGTGAAAAAAGATAACATGAAAAACTAAAAAAAAACAAGTTTAAATGATGATATAAATATTTTACAGAGAATGTAGCTTAAATAAACCATCAGGTCAGATTAAGTTTAAAAGAACAAGAAGAGAATCTGGTGATAAAACTACTAATGACCTGAAAAATGTGCCAATACAGATATGACTCGTAAATGGTGGGGAATAGATCTACTAGAGGAATATCCTATTAAACATTTTATCATCCAACGTAAGAATGAAGTTTTTCTCTAACATCTTCCAAAGTTAATTTATTAATTTCTCAAATACTATCCCTTAATTGATAAAGCCATGTTAATTCTACTAAGAACTTATTATGGACCTAAGCTTGAATATTGAATATATCCTTTATTTTGAAATAAGACGAGAACTAACTGATTATCTATTGTAATTGTTCATCATATTTTATCTTTCAGCTAATCAGGGTGTGTAAATAAATATTGATTATAAAGATAATTTACTTTGGCAATCATACTATAATCTACTTTATATCACGATATTGGCTATTTCTTTTGATCCTTTCGTGTAGAAACGCGTGGGCGGCGCATAAGCATGCTTTAAGGAGGGGCTATATTTGTCTGCACAGAGCACCACTGGCATAGTAGCCTTTCTTCGGACTCGACGTTTAAATCGGTTTGTAACGTAGTGACAATCGAAGTACGCTGTTTGTCCCAGTCTTCACTTCAACTCTAGTCACTGGCTTGCAGGTCATCTCCATTGTCTTATGTATCAGCATAGGCGTACGGGAGGTTTTGAAACTGGGGGGTGCGGGAGAGATTTGCACCAAATGTGCTAAAACGTTTTATTAATATGTCTTTTTTGATGAACATTTATGATTTTTCTGACCTAGGGAATTTTAGAATCGACATGCTTTGCTAAGACATTCCTTACCAACCCCTTTAATGACGATATAAATATTTTACAGAGAATGTAGCTCTAAATAAACCATCAGGTCAGATTAAGATTAACAGAGCAGGAGAAGCTGGTGATAAAACTACTAATGTACCTGAACAATGTGCTAACACAGATATGACTTGTAAATGGTGGGGAATAGATCTACTAGAGGAATATCCTATTAAACATATTATCATCCAACGTAAGAATTACGTATTTCTTGAACATATTCAAATATTTATAAATTTCTCAACTATTATTCCTTTTATTGCCAATGTAAATTCTACTTATTATTAACCTTAACGTGGGTTTTACTCTTGATCAATCTCTTGTAACAAATGTACTGACCTCGGTTGTTATAATATCTTTAATTTTGAAATTAGACGAGGAACTGATTAACTGATTATCTATTGTAATTGTTCATTATATTTTATCTTTCAGCTAATCGGGGTGAGTTAATAAATAATGTTTATAAAGGCAAAATACCCTCGGTTGGACGACACAAAACCGTTGTATAAATCGTTTAGATTAAAATTATAGCACGATTTACCCTGTAAATGTTTAGAGAGAGGAGAGGGACTAATGTTGTCTTCGCAGAGCACCATTTCGGTGCTCGATAATGTAACTCAGTTTGCTGGCAAAATAATATCATCGTCAAACACGCGACACGAAGGCCATTCACCCTCACCAATTCGAACCCTGTCAATCGCATTAAAAGTTATTTAAAGCACATTTTCATTCGTTAGCCGATTTTTGATAAATGTTACTTAGGAGGTCAATATAGTAAAATATATATTATCAAATACAATATTTTATTATTGCAGATATTGTTGTTATTCTCCAAACAATGTTTTCAGATATACTCTCAGTGAATGGAATTTTACTATACGTTATTAAAGAGAATGAAGAACCAGAACTATGTTATAAAGAAAGAGTGGGTGTGTCGCCACCGGATGTTAAAGATATAGAGTGTAATCAGGTTATAACTGGTCGTTATGTCAATATCAGTTCTATTCTTAGTAATAGTGGCAGATATTTAACATTTTGTCATGTGGAGATATATGGTAAGATTTTATTCTATGAAGTTATTAACTTCTTCATTGGAGAAGAACAGAACATTTTATTTAAGTCATATTGTACAAGCTAGGGTTTGTGATATACACAAACACTATTTCAATAACTAGAATTGCTTACAATTATGAACGTATTTCGAGAGCCTTAAAATATTATGTAGGCTGAATTTGCAATTACCTACATCTAGACAATATATTGAATATCATTTGACCTAGTTTTCAAAGTCATAAAATAATTAGGTCACACCTTCCGTAACGGTTAATGATGGCGAAAATATGAAAATTATCAATTTTTGCTGTATTTAAGTACACTTATCTCCATGAATTTTTTAAGTAAGCCAAATTAAAAAAATATCTACTCGTAGACAATATATTGAATATTATTTGACCTAATTTTCAAGGTCATAGATTAAGTGGGTCACACCTTCCGTACCCGTTAAAGTGACCTAATTTTGAAAAAATCGAAATTTAAATAATTCGAAAGAAAATACGAAATTTGAAAATCGGTCTCCAAGAAAAGGTAGATAATGATCCATTGTATCTATGTGCTAAATTTCATCAAAATCGGTCTATCAGTAGTGTCTGAATTTCGGATTTAAGAATTGTAACGAAAATTCAAAATGGCGGCCGATATGGCAGCTTGACCTAATTATTTAGGTCAAATCAATTACTATTGACAAGTTATTTATAAAACAGTTTTCACTTTTCACCTAGCAGTTATAGACCGGAAGTTACGTAATTACGTCATTTGAGGCTAAACCGGAAGTGAAATTTTTATTTTCACATTTTTTCAAAAATCATAAACATATCGCCTATCAACTGGTGAAGTTTCAAAATTTTACCATTTATATTAAAGGAGAAATCACGGTCTGAAATTTTTGCTGATGACCCTTGAATATTGAATTGCAAATCGTGGGTAAAATATTTAACCTAATTGCAATAAAACCTATAATTGTTAGTTGACAAATACATTGAAGTTTTCAAATCTGAAAATCCGGTCAAAATCGAACTGAAAATAAACTTGCTAAAGCAAAAAAACCTGAACTTCCGGTTCTCACTTCCTGTCAGAGATAGAACTTCCGGTTTTGTTTTATTTGATAATAGAAATCATTCTAAGATCAACTGTAGATTTAGAATTTCTGCACCTTTTACCAGTTTGTCTGCAAACTCATCCAAGAATTACAAAAAAAAAAAAAAAAAAAATAAAATAATCCGAACGATTACAATACGTTTTCGCCAAAGTCGAAATACGTAAATATATTAGATATGGACGAATAACCACAGAGTCAGAATTTCTATCGGAAGAGGCGGTACCCTTTTAGCGTGACAGACAAAACAGGATAATATATAATTCTACCATCTACCATTTCTTATTATTGCTTTTTTTCAGTATGTTCTGTAGGAACGTTTGGCTCAGATTGTACCAACTCCTGTCATTGTTTAAATAATGAAAGATGTTCAGAGACTGGTGAATGTCCTAATGGTTGTTCTGACGGATGGACAGGAACTACTTGTAGTCAAGGTAAAGTTTATTTTATAGAAAGGTGTAAACAGTCTGACCTTAAAATGAAGCCCCATATATAAGGTGTTAATTTAAGATATGTGTTTCTTGATAGTTTGTGTTTGACTGTATATGGCAGATTATTTATATTGACTGTTTATACTAGTTTATTTCCATTTTTAGTTTGTAATAATGGTACGTACGGTGCTGGATGTTTAAAACTATGTTCAGAAAGAAATTGTTTAGTAGAAACATCACCATGTAATCATATCAATGGTAGCTGTGAAGGGGGTTGTACAGAAGGTTTTTATGGTGAAGTATGTGATATGAAATGTTCAGATAGAAAATGTAAAGATAGTAATTTACAATGTGAGAGTAAAACAGGAGAATGTATTGATGGATGTCAACCAGGATACCAGACAATAGATTGTACACGAGGTAAAATATTGAATTTTGGAGGTCGATGTGGTAGTTGGAGAATTGTTTATAGAAGAAAAGTGCCCCTTAGATCACGTCTATCAATTGCTAACTGAAGTGCATGTATGTTTTACATTCGAGGCAAACACCCCAAATCTCTATCCCGATATATGCACCTTAATCTTGAAATTACAATAAATTGAAAATTTACAACTTACGAGAATATGTAGAACGTCCCTGACTGACATAAGTTTAATGATATTTGACACTTTCGTTCTCTAGAATGTGATAATGGAACATACGGACCAAACTGTAAGTTAGATTGTTCAGCAAGATTCTGTAACCTAGAAGCAGAATGTAATAATATTGATGGAGCTTGTAACTGTTCAGATGGATACCAAGGAATAGATTGTACCGTTAAACAAGCGATTGTATTACTGAGTGACGGCAATGGAGGTTTGACGTTTTAAAACCAGATTGTCAACAATCATAACTAGATTTCTTTCAACCCATCATAATTGGAAAAAAATTCTGGTTTTTTATAAATAATTGTCACCTCTTCTCAATAATAATTAATCAGAACAGCGGAAATAAAAAGTTTAATACAATAAAGTAGAATATAACATGTAAACATCATAATATAATTTTCATTACTTCTTTTTTTTTTGACTATTTATTATTGGTCTGTTTTTAAAATATAATATTGAGAATCCTACTAGTAAGTTTTAACTATACACCCCATGCTTTAATTTGGTTCCAATTTGCAGGAAGTAAAGACCTGAGTTTGACAATAATTGTAACGATTGTGGTAGTAATAGTTGTATTAGCTATTGTGACTGGAATAGTCATAGCTGTGAAGTATCGGATCCAAAGGTAAGACTCAATAATACGGTTGCTAAGACTCTTGTTAACCCGAGGCTTTAAATTGATTAACAATTAAAATGTATCCGATTCATTTATATTATTGTCGCTTAGAAAAACATTCTTTGTGTCAATTTTAGGACTCAATCAAGAAACAATAGATCCACTAGTTACTCCACCATCCTGTAACAACCATTATAATTATTCTGGTTCAGTTTAAATTAAACAATAGAGCTACTAGTTACTCCACCATCCTGTAACAACCATTATAATTATTCTGGTTCAGTTTAAATTAAACAATAGAGCTACTAGTTACTCAACCATCCTGTAACAACCATTATAATTATTCTGGTTCAGTTTAAATTAAACAATAGAGCTACTAGTTACTCCACCATCCTGTAACAACCATTATAATTATTCTGGTTCAGTTTAAATTAAACAATAGAGCTACTAGTTACTCCACCATCCTGTAACAACCATTATAATTATTCTGGTTCAGTTTTAAATTAAACAATAGAGCTACTAATTACTCCACCATCCGGTAACAACCATTATAATTATTCTGGTTCAGTTTAAATTAAACAATAGAGCTACTAGTTACTCCACCATCCTGTAACAACCATTATAATTATTCTGGTTCAGTTTAAATTAAACAATAGAGCTACTAGTTACTCCACCATCCTGTAACAACCATTATAATTATTCTGGTTCAGTTTAAATTAAACAATAGAGCTACTAGTTACTCCACCATCCTGTAACAACCATTATAATTATTCTGGTTCAGTTTAAATTAAACAATAGAGCTACTAGTTACTCCACCATCCTGTAACAACCATTATAATTATTCTGGTTCAGTTTAAATTAAACAATAGACCTACTAGTTACTCCACCATCCTGTAACAACCATTATAATTATTCTGGTTCAGTTTAAATTAAACAATAGAGCTACTAGTTACTCAACCATCCTGTAACAACCATTATAATTATTCTGGTTCAGTTTAAATTAAACAATAGACCTACTAGTTACTCCACCATCCTATAACAACCATTATAATTATTCTGGTTCAGTTTAAATTAAACAATAGAGCTACTAGTTACTCCACCATCCTGTAACAACCATTATAATTATTCTGGTTCAGTTTAAATTAAACAATAGAGCTACTAGTTACTCCACTATCCTGTAACAACCATTATAATTATTCTGGTTCAGTTTAAATTAAACAATAGAGCTACTAATTACTCCACCATCCTGTAACAACCATTATAATTATTCTGGTTCAGTTTAAATTAAACAATAGAGCTACTAGTTACTCCACCATCCTGTAACAACCATTATAATTATTCTGGTTCAGTTTAAATTAAACAATAGAGCTACTAGTTACTCAACCATCCTGTAGCAAACCATTATAATTATTCTGGTTTAGTTTAAATTAAACAATAGAGCTACTAGTTACTCCACCATCCTGTAACAACCATTATAATTATTCTGGTTCAGTTTAAATTAAACAATATAGCTACTAGTTACTCCACTATCCTGTAACAACCATTATAATTATTCTGGTTCAGTTTAAATTAAACAATAGAGCTACTAGTTACTCCACCATCCTGTAACAACCATTATAATTATTCTGGTTCAGTTTAAATTAAACAATAGAGCTACTAGTTACTCCACCATCCTGTAACAACCATTATAATTATTCTGGTTTAGTTTAAATTAAACAATAGAGCTACTAGTTACTCCACCATCCTGTAACAACCATTATAATTATTCTGGTTCAGTTTAAATTAAACAATAGAGCTACTAGTTACTCCACCATCCTGTAACAACCATTATAATTATTCTGGTTTAGTTTAAATTAAACAATAGAGCTACTAGTTACTCCACCATCCTGTAACAACCATTATAATTATTCTGGTTTAGTTTAAATTAAACAATAGAGCTACTAGTTAGTCCACCATCCTGTAACAACCATTATAATTATTCTGGTTCAGTTTAAATTAAACAATAGAGCCACTAGTTTACTCCACCATCCGGTAACAGCCATTAAAATCATTCTGGTTCAGTTTAAATTAAACAATAGAGCTACTAGTTACACCACCATCCTGTAACAACCATTATAATTATTCTGGTTCAGTTTAAATTAAACAATAGAGCTACTAGTTACTCCACCATCCTGTAACAACCATTATAATTATTCTGGTTCAGTTTAAATTAAACAATAGAGCTACTAGTTACACCACCATCCTGTAACAACCATTATAATTATTCTGGTTCAGTTTAAATTAAACAATAGAGCTACTAGTTACACCACCATCCTGTAACAACCATTATAATTATTCTGGTTCAGTTTAAATTAAACAATAGAGCCACTAGTTACTCCACCATCCTGTAACAACCATTATAATTATTCTGGTTCACTTTAAATTAAACAATAGAGCTACTAGTTACTCCACCATCCTGTAACAACCATTATAATTATTCTGGTTCAGTTTAAATTAAACAATAGAGCTACTAGTTACACCACCATCCTGTAACAACCATTATAATTATTCTGGTTCAGTTTAAATAAAACAATAGAGCCACTAGTTACTCCACCATCCTGTAACAACCATTATAATTATTCTGGTTTATTTATTTATTACAAAGCATTTATAAAGCGCTTATCTAATAGAAAAATTACTCTAAGCGCTGAACAAAAGTTCAAGCAGAATGCACAAAATAAAATAGAACAATATAATAACAAAAAAATAAAAACCAGTGGATGAAGTAAAACAATTCCAAGGGCAATAATTGTTGCATATCGACACCTACTAAAAATAAGAAAATAGACTAATAGATTAATAAAACGGCAATTAAAAGGGAGAGCTTATCTGATTGACAAAATCAAATATATATAAATGAAAATAATAAAAATATTATCACAGCAATTCAAACATCACAGTACGCTAGTCTAAAAATATGAGTTTTTAAGCCTTTTTTAAAAGTAGAGAGCGATTTTTCTTTACGTAAATGTAATGGAAGGTCATTCCAGAATGTGGCACCAGCACTATCAAACCGCCGTGCACCGTAAGTTTTAGTTTTTACATCATTTGGTTGTTGTATTAGACCTTCGTTAGCCGACCTAAGTACTCTACCAGGTGTATAAGGTATGATCAGTTCTTCCAAATACTTAGGTGCTATTCCATGCAACGACTTAAACACGTACAGTAAAATTTTATATTGAGGTCTATATTTCACAGGAAGCCAGTGAAGTTGTTTAAGAACGGGAGTTATTGAGTCAAACTTCTTTGTTTTACTAATAAGTCTTGCTGCCGTGTTTTGAACGCGTTGCAGTCTTGATAATAATGAGCAGTTCACGTTACATAACAAAGCGTTCCCGTAATCTAGTCTGGATGTTACTAGGGAGCTGACTAATGTTTTACATGCATTCCCTGTAATGTATGGTCTGATACGCCCGATGTTCCTTATCTGATAAAAACACGATTTGGAAACGGCACTGACTTGTTGTTCCATACTCAGAGTTTTATCGAAGAATACGCCTAGGTTCTTCACACAGTTTGACTCACTTAAGATAGTGCCGTCAAAAGGAAGATTGTACAATGATATGTGTTTAACGCAGTGTTTTGGAGCGAAGACCACAAGCTCTGTTTTGTCTTGATTCAGTTTTAACAAGTTTGTGGACATCCAATCCTTGATATCCGATAAACAAGCCTTTAAACGTTCTGATAAATTGTCCCAATCACCATCTGGTTTGATTACTTGATATACCTGTGTATCATCAGCGTAAGAGTGGTATAGCATTTTATGTCTTTTGCATATTTCACTGACTGGCTTCGCATACATGCAATATAATTTCGGTCCTAATACAGAGCCTTGCGGAACACCATATTGAAGACGAAGATCATCAGATTGAGTGGTACCAATAGCCACGCGTTGAGTTCTATTTTTCAAGTAGGATCCGATCCATTTCAACGCATTATCAGAGACTCCAAAGGAATGATTAAGACGCTCCAACAGTATATCGTGGTCGATAACATCGAATGCAGCAGACAAATCGAGCATTAGAAGTACAACACAATAGTTTTTGTCAAGCGCAGATGCAATGTCATGATGCACGCGCAGAAGAGCAGTTTCTGTAGAATGCTTTGGTCGGTATGCAGATTGCATATTGTCATATAAGCTATTCGTTTCAATGTGGTGATCAAGTCGATACGCAACAACTTTCTCTAAAACTTTAGACAAAAAAGACAGATTTGAAACTGGGCGATAATTTTTGAAAACTTCCCTGTCCAGTGTTGGTTTTTTCAGCAACGGCCTAACTATAGCCTTTTTGAAATCTGATGGCACGTTTGATTCAGATAAGGAGCGGTTGACGATGTTCAAAATAGCTGGGAGCAATTCATTTGAGCATGATTTTAATAAATGTGTAGGCATGGGATCAAGTTCACACTGTTTCGATGGAGCGGACTGTACGATTTTTACAAGTTCTGTATGAGATGTCGGCTCGAAAGATGATAAGTAATCACCTACAAACTTCTTGTCGAATCTCATTACTTCGAACATATTTTCCGGCTTATTTTTAGCTGCGCTTAGATTAGTCCGAATAGTTTCAATCTTGTTCAGAAAGAACTGACAAAATGTGTTAGCAAGATGGTTCAGTTTAAATTAAACAATAGAGCTACTAGTTACACCACCATCCTGTAACAACCATTATAATCATTCTGGTTCAGTTTAAATTAAACAATAGAGCTACTAGTTACTCCACCATCCTGTAACAACCATTATAATTATTCTGGTTCAGTTTAAATTAACAATAGAGCTACTAGTTACTCCACCATCCTGTAACAACCATTATAATTATTCTGGTTCAGTTTAAATTAAACAATAGAGCTACTAGTTACTCAACCATCCTGTAACAACCATTATAATTATTCGGGTTCAGTTTAAATTAAACAATAGAGCTACTAGTTACTCAACCATCCTGTAACAACCATTATAATTATTCTGGTTCAGTTTAAATTAAACAATAGAGCTACTAGTTACTCAACCATCCTGTAATAACCATTATAATTATTCTGGTTCAGTTTGAATTAAACAATAGAGCTACTAGTTACTCCACCATCCTGTAACAACCATTATAATCATTCTGGTTCAGTTTAAATTGAACAATAGAGCTACTAATTACTCCACCATCCTGTAACAACCATTATAATCATTCTGGTTCAGTTTAAATTAAACAATAGAGCTACTAGTTACTCCACCATCCTGTAACAACCATTATAATCATTCTGGTTCAGTTTAAATAAAACAATAGAGCTACTAGTTACTCCACCATCCGGTAACAACCATTATAATTATTCTGGTTCAGTTTAAATAAAACAATAGAGCTACTAGTTACTCCACCATCCTGTAACAACCATTATAATTATTCTGGTTCAGTTTAAATTAAACAATAGAGCTACTAGTTACTCAACCATCCTGTAACAACCATTATAATTATTCTGGTTCAGTTTAAATTAAACAATAGGTTCAGTTTAAATTAAACAATAGAGCTACTAGTTACTCCACCATCCTGTAACAACCATTATAATTATTCTGGTTCAGTTTAAATTAAACAATAGAGCCACTAGTTACTCCACCATCCTGTAACAACCATTATAATTATTCTGGTTCAGTTTAAATTAAACAATAGAGCTACTAGTTACTCAACCATCCTGTAACAACCATTATAATTATTCTGGTTCAGTTTAAATTAAACAATAGGTTCAGTTTAAATTAAACAATAGAGCTACTAGTTACTCCACCATCCTGTAACAACCATTATAATTATTCTGGTTCAGTTTAAATTAAACAATAGATCCACTAGTTACTCCACCATCCTGTAACAACCATTATAATTATTCTGGTTCAGTTTAAATTAAACAATAGATCCACTAGTTACTCCACCATCCTGTAACAACCATTATAATTATTCTGGTTCAGTTTAAATTAAACAATAGATCCACTAGTTACTCCACCATCCGGTAACAACCATTATACTCATTCTGATTTAGTTATAAATATCTAAACACAACGAAACTATGGTAACCTATTAGATATGTAAATATAGATTTCAAATTTAATAGCAAAATGGAATTAATAAAAGTCTTGTTTTTGTTATGATCTCACTGTTCAATTGTAAAAGCTTGGTTGTTTTATATTAATATTTCAAAACCCAAACGTTCACAGATTGTTAGATTGTTATGAAATTTTTGGTGCAAAGATCAGTAAACTAAGCAATATGGTACAGTCAAGGTTTTTGCTGCTCTCAATCGACAACGAGTATATTTTTTACGTAGTGTATTATATTGAGGGCAACAATATTGAGGAAAATGAAATTCGTCCTCCACGTAAACAGAATTGCAGCATAAGCATAATATTTTTTATTTTGGAATTATATTGTAAATAGTAGTAATAGAACTTACAGATATCCGGCACCCCTCCGCTTCGCTCCGAGCTACCGGATATCTGTAAGTTCTATAACTACTATTTGCCCACCCGCCCTCCCTTTTAAATAACCAAAAAATGTATTTTATAAACATTCACTCCCCTACAACTTATTTCGGATCAGGAGACATTCAAAAATCTCTAACTAAACTTCCCGGTTTCCCATGGGCTAAATATAAAGGTGAGAAACATCTTCCAGGTCATAATTACACTGGTCCGGGAACTAGGTTAGATTTACGATTGGATGAAAATGATAATCCAAAACCAGGTGAAGAACCAGTTAATAGAGTTGATGCTGCTGCGCTTAAACACGACAAACTATACAGAAATGAAGACTTACAATTTCGACACGAAGCAGACAAACAAATGATTAAAGAATTAGAATCCATTCCAAATCCCACTTTTAGAGAAAAAGTTGAAAGAGCATTAATCATAAGATTATTAAAATCAAAAATGAAATTAGGTATGGGATTAGCAGATGAAATTCATAAAGAATTCAGAAAAACTAAAAACTTTTTAAAAGTTAAAGTATTTGCCAAAGACGATATATGGTCAGCAGATTTAATTAATATGCCCCCAGAAAGAGGTTATAAATATTGCTTAACAGTTATAGATTTATATACAAGATACGCTTGGGTTATTCCTCTAAAAAACAAAACAGGTCTAACTGTTAAAAAAGCATTTGAAACAATAATGAAACATAGAAAACCCAAAAAGTTATGGGTAGATCAAGGAACAGAATTTTATAATAAAAATATGAAATCTTTAGGGTTTGAAATTTACAGTACATATAACGAAGGTAAAGCTGTAGTAATTGAGAGATTTAACAGAACTTTGAAAAACAAATTATTCAAAAAGTTCACAGAATTGAATTCTCAAAAATGGCTTAAAATATTACCTATTGTTGTCGATGAATATAATAATAAAATTCATTCATCTATAAAAGTTACTCCTACAGAAGCTTCAAAAAATCCAGATATTATAAAATCGATTAACACACAAAACAATTTTGAAAATGAGAATTTAAATATTAAACTCAAATTTAAAGTTGGTGATAGAGTTCGTATTTATAAATATAAAAGTAAATTTGAAAAAGGTTATGTTGGATATTGGACGAATGAAATCTTTATTATTGATAAAGTTAATAAAACTTCACCACCAACTTACAGTTTAGTAGATTTACATGGTGAAGAAATCTTGGGTAGATTTTATCAAAACGAACTTCAAAAAACTGATTTTTAAATAATGATTTCTTTCGAAGAATTCTTACAAAAATACGGAACTGATACTACCACAAATTTTCAATTAATCAGATGGGCAGAAGAATTAAACATAAAACCCTTTTACTACTGTATGCGTGATGAAATATCATCTCTTAAAAATAAAACAAAGTTTTATGCTATAACTAATATCCATACTTCAGATCAAAAAGGCGTCCATCATTCTGCTTTATTCAAAGGGGATTCAATGTATTTTTTTGATTCATATGGATTAGATCCAACTAAAGAAATTATTGATTTGAATTATGGTCCAATAAAATGTTCTACTTTTCAAATTCAAAAACCAGGAGATAAATTTTGTGGACAACTTTCACTTTGGGTTTTATATCAATTAAGTTTAGGTAAACCATTTGAACAAATAGTATTAAATCTTGTTTAAAAAAATGGCAAATAAATTTGGTCTAGGAAACTTAAAGAATGAAGTTCCTACATTAACGCTTAGTAAATTCAAACCCTATTTTGTAGATCAAACTGGAGACACACTTCAAGGTGATATAGATATGAATAATTTCAAAATAACTAATTTAAGATTTCCTCAACATAAAAAAGATGCAATAAATAAAGGTTATTTAACTCAAACAACTAAAAGTTTACATAAAAAAATAACTGTATTAGATAAAGATAGTAAAAACCAATTAGAAAACCATCAAAAACTTTTAAACTCACATCATAAAAAACTAGAAAGTTATCAACAACAATTAGCTAATATAGTTGATAAAACTCAGTTGGACAGAATAAATTTATTAATATCACAACTAGACGAAAAAATTACAAAACAAAAATCAGATATTAAACAACTGATAGGTAACATTAAACCAGGTATAAATGAGGAAAGATTGAAACAAGAATTAGCTAATCTTGAAACGAAACTAAATCATGATAATGAACTATCAGAAATTAAAACCTATATTCAACAACAATTAGTTAATGTGGTTGATAAATCTCAATTACAAAATTTAAATTTATTAATATCTCAACTAGACGATAAAATTACAAAGCAAAAATTAAATATTAAACAACTGACAAGTAACATTAAACCAGGTATAAGCGAAGAAAAATTAAAACAAGAAT
This sequence comes from Nipponacmea schrenckii, assembly GCA_030562195.1. Lineage (NCBI taxonomy): Eukaryota > Metazoa > Mollusca > Gastropoda > Lottiidae > Nipponacmea > Nipponacmea schrenckii. The sequence continues at coordinate 324,298 of JAUJPP010000006.1, forward strand.
TAATTAATCTAGAGACGAAACTTAATGATGACAGTAAACTAACAGAAATTAAAACTTATGTTCAACAACAATTAGTTAATATGGTTGATAAAACTCGGTTACAGAATTTTATTTCATTAATATCCAAATTAGATGACAGAATTACAAAAGAGAAAATAGATTTGAAACAACTAATAGATAATATTAAACCAGGTATTAGCGAAGAGAGACTGAAACAAGAATTGTCTAAATTAGAAACAAATAATAACAACGAGCTAACAGAAATTAAAACCTATATTCAACAACAATTAGTTAGTGTAGCCGATAAAACTCAATTACAAAATTTAAATTTATTAATATCTCAACTAGACGATAAAATTACCAAACAAAAATCAAATGTAAAACAACTAATAGCTAATATCAAACCAGGTATAAGCGAAGAAAAATTAAAACAAGAATTATCTGATTTAGAAACTAAACTTAATGATAACAATGAACTAACAGAAATTAAAACCTATATCGAACAGCAATTAGCTAATGTAGTAGACAAAGCGGAGTTAGAGAGATTAAAATCATCCATATCTGAATTAAATAAAAAAATTGAGTCAAGTGAAAAGATGTTTCAAAAAATCAATAAAAGATTACTACCGATAGAAAAGCCTTATTGTTTTAGTTTACCCTTTAATGATGGTATTTTAGAAAAGTATGGATTTGTTGCAACATATGAAGGAAGATTAGTTGACCTATCTCGATTTAAATCTATGTTTGCGAAGAAATACGCATTTCCAAATCATAAAATTACATCAAACTTTTCAATATTTGAAATTACGTCTTCAACTGAAGCAGTCATTACTATATTGTTTCCTTTTAAATTAAAAATAAAAACATTTGTGTATAAACAAATGGATCGAAATGGTATGACATTTAATTATGATGTTAGACTATTTAAAAGAACAATTTCCACAATAACCAAGGGTGGAAAAATTAAAGAGATTCATGGATCTTTAATACGTCCTTATAATATGGATAATGTACCACTAAATACAGATTTTGTCGATGGAGTGGAAATTACGGATCAAGATTCTTTTATAAATGACTTACCATTTGTCATCACTGAGTGTGGTATATATTTCCTGGATTTGATATTAATGACAAATGAAAAACCACAAATTGTAAATTTGATAAATGATAAAAAATTACATAACGATGGAAGAAAAAAATATACATTTTTGAAATGGAAAGAATTTGAACACATAAGATGTTATTTTGATTTTGGTAATATTTTTACTTCATTTGATGTTCATAAATCTCAAGTACATAAAGTATTTAAAACACCTCCCGTACTTCTGATGGAAGATAACGATAATGTAGATTACTTTGCACGTTTTAAAATAGAAAGTATAACAGAATTGCCACGGTCAAATCATTTACCTAAAAATGTTCATTATATACCTCAATTAGAGATATCAATTATTATAGAATATATTGGTTATAAAAACGAAGACAATGAAATATTTTGGTCTACGAAAAACATTGGTTTATCACTAATACAGTTAATTTAATTCTTAAAAAATGAATACCGAAGAGTTAAACACACAGAATTTACAAGATGTTATGATGCGTAAACAAAAAGAGTTAGAAGGAGAATTCAATCATTACAAAAAGTTAACAAAATGTTGGAGTAGGATAGACACTACTTTTAAAACTGTAAGTGTTATATCAGCTTGTCTTATAGCAACAGCAACTACTATAACAGCAAGTATTTCTCTTCCAATATTTATTCCAACTATCCTAGGAGCTCTAACAGCTATTCAAACATCTTCATGTGGTTTAATTACTATTGGGTTTACCTCTAAAAAGAAATTATATTACAAAACCATATCAAATTTAATAAGAACATATTTAGATAAATTATTTATTTTTTTCGAAAGAAGCAAATCTGATAAAATAATTACCATAGAAGAACTCGAAGAATTTAATGAAATATTCGATGAATTGTTAACAAAAATTGAATCATTAAAAATAGAACATAAAAAATTGAAAAAGAAGCATGACTAAATTAATTAAAAAAAAGAACCTAATGCTGTAAAACCGAAGAAAAAAATTGACAATGAATTATTTGAAAATGTGGTTTCTGATATAATTGAAGAGTTTAATACTTTTAATGGACAAATTGAAATCGATGGAAAAATTTTTGAAGATGGTGAATTCAAACAAAATATGAATTTATCTTTCTTTAATGTTGCAATGATTTCTAGAGTTGTCAATAATATGAGTGAAAAATCAGATAGTTCAGATTGGTATTTTACTGGTCATATAATATATCGTAAAGATGATTTCAAACCAATCAAAAGATCAAATATAGGAAAAGGAACTCAATTGCTATTTACAATCGAAGAATATGTTGGAAAATATTGTTATATTCCAACTGACGGAGCTTGTTTTATCAAGTGTGTAAATTATGTTTTGAAACGAGATTTAACAAACGAATTTAATAAATTTATTTATTCCTATTCAAAACATAACAGAAAGGGAATTATGACTCAAGCTCGAATCGGAGAATTCAATGAAAAAAATGAAACTTCGTTCCAAATTTATAACCCTAAAGACATAACTTTATATCCTAGAAAAATAAACACTCCATCAGAATGGGTTTTGTATTTACACAATAATCATTTCTGTTTGATAAAAAGAGATAACAAAAGTTTAGGAATAAATGAAATAGAAAACAATTATAAACAAGTATGGAAATCCTGTGTTAACGAAAACATTAAACTTTTTTCAGAATTTAATCCAGCTTCCATGTCACAAAACTCCGAACCTGAAACTCTTTATTCTTGGGATTCCGAGACCTATACAGAAAAAGAAACTGGTAAAACAATACCATATGCATGCTCTTTAGTCAATTTGGAAAAGCTACGAAAAATATTAGAACGAATAAATTGTCGTTTTCCAGATCTAAAACCCACAGATAATGTTCCTGAAGAATTTTATGAAAAAATAATGAATATAGTTCATATATTTGTAGGTACAGATTGTATAGATCAAATGTTAAAATATTTAGGAAATGTTGATCAAAAACAATTAACTTTAGTTTCTCATAATGGTAGTGGTTTTGATAATTGGATTATTATTAAAAATATGTCAAAATTAACTCACTGTCCTCTCAAAACCACAAGAGGCATACTTCGTTTACCAATATCTAATATATATACAGAAAAGTCTTTACAGAAAAAATGGAATAATGAAATGAAGTTTAACAATAACAATTATCTTCAAAAAATAAATTTCACTTGTTCATATCAACATGTAGCAAGAAGTTTAAAAGATTGGGGAAAATCATCAGAATTACCAATGAATTTAAGAAAGATTGATTTAGATATTGCGTCTATAAACGAATCAAATTGGGAGTCCCGAAGAGAAGAATGGGAACCTTATGCTAAAAGAGATACTATATGTTTAGGTATATGTTTGATCAAATACAACGGCTGTCCTATATACCGGAAAATACCGAAAAATACCGAAAAGAACCGAATAGAACCGAAAAAACTCCGAAAAATACCGAAAAAACTCCGAAAAGTACCGAAAAATACCGAAAATACACCGAAAAAATACCAAAAAACACCGAAAAAACTTTTCTGATACTAATTGCCGAAAAAAACCGAAAAAACCTAAATACCGAAAAAATCCTATATACCGAAAAAACTGACACTAATTACCGAAAAAACCCTGAAATCCCCCAATCGGCAAACCTCGGGTGACTGCTTCTCTCCATCTATTCCTCGGCTATAACACTGTAGAAATGAACGGTGAGCGTTCCACAGACGCAGCAAGGAAGCACAAAGGGTAAAGCTGCTGAACTTTCAATACGACTGATCGTTGCTGAAGTCTAATTAAAATATAGACCCAACATTCTCTTTTGTGTGTTATAAGTTTCGTACCGAATGTTTTATTAGCTATCTAGTGGTTACTTACAAAGCTGACAGCTAATAAAACACGAACGAAAGTTGGGTCTATATTTGATTTCGGGGAAGGGAGGGGTTGTAGATAACTGTAATAATATGTACTAATCTTTCAATATACCTTTTATTTTTTAATAATTTTAATGTTTTCAATTATAAGTAAACGAAAAAAAACAATATAAAGATTCAAAATACACAAACTGTTTTCATTTCACTTAAATGACCAAAAAAAAAAAAAATAAAAAATTTCGTGATGATTTTAAAGATCACATCGGCTCAATTTTTTAGTGAAACTTGAAAATAAAGTCTTTGGACAATATCAGTTTTTCGAAACTAAACGATTTTATTTTCTGAAGTAACCTAAATTTTTTGGTTTGGTTTATCATATTAAAGTAATGTGTGTACAAATTTGCGTCAAATCTCCACTTCTTCCAATCGTCAGAAACATTTAGGGGCCCGCGATCTCACCTATCCCCGGGGCCCATTCTGTCTCTTTAAAACTTTTCCGACGTTTGAGCGCCTAATATTATTAGTTTTTAAAGGGGGAGGGACGACCACAGAGAATAACTCGAGAGAAAACACGGGCCTTGGCATCGGAATTTTTTTCTGTCCAGAGCGGGGCAAGGCACCAAATCGCATTGCAGCTAATAGTCCAACGCCGTTCCACTGAGCCACCGCACACCAATAAAATGGAGATTGGCAACTCAGTGTCCTGATGAATATCTACCAACAAACAGTTGAGGGAAATATTTTTTCTATAAGTCAAATTTCTGTTTAATTTATAAGTGGTCAGATTGTTCGGTATTTAGCGATTTTTTCGGTAATTAGTGTCAGTTTTTTCGGTATATAGGATTTTTTCGGTATTTAGGTTTTTTCGGTTTTTTTCGGTAATTAGCACCAGAAAAGTTTTTTCGGTTTTTTTTTGGGATTTTTTCGGTGTATTTTCGGTATTTTTCGGTACTTTTCGGAGTTTTTTCGGTATTTTTCGGAGTTTTTTCGGATTTTTTCGGTTCTTTTCGGTATTTTTCGGTATTTTTCGGTATATAGGACTGCCCAAATACAATCAAGTTATGACATCTATGATAAATCAAAGTGTAATAAATAATTTAACAGCTCCCGCATTATCTCTTAAAGGTTGGTATCATCTGTATAAAGGAGAAAAAGTATATTCTCACGTAGATCCATTCATCAGACATTATGTCAGACGTTCTGTAAAAGGAGGTAGAGTTTCTGCAAACATAATAAAATTCAAATCGGATAAATTAGATGAAATTTGTAAAGTACTACAACATCATTTAAATACAACTGATTCGGATATAATTGAGTTATTCAAAAAATACCAACAGTCTTCTAAAGATTTTAACGAAGAGTTGAAGAAAATCTCTTGTTCTAAATTAATGGCATTTGACGCTAACGGTCTTTATGCCTCTGCTATGTGTGATGGTGAATACCCAAAGGCTGAATCAGCAAGAGCTTTAAAAGAATCTGAAAAGGCAGAATTTGTAAAGCTTTTCAATAAACAACAATTTAGACCAAGGTGTGCTATTTTATCTGTTTGGTTTGAGTATCCAAAAAATATGTTTTTTCAACCAATACCAGCCAAAGACAAAATAACTTACACTGTTATAGAGGATGATAAACCCCAAACAAAATCTGGTGATAAGATACGATTTAGAAATGGTTTTTGTAATGACGTTCTCACTTCTGTTGACATACAGGAAATTGTTCGAGCTGGTGGAAACATTATCAAAATATTAGATGGGATAGTCTATGAAGAAAATTTCAAAACACCTCCTTTTAAAGACTATGTTTTAACTTTAAAGGAAGAAAGAAACAAATATAAACAACAGGGAAATTTAGTTGGCAGCGACTGTATGAAATTATTGGGTAATTCTTTGTACGGAAAAACTGTTCAGAAAGATATAACTACAGAATTTCATTTATGGTCTGAAGAAACTCTTAAAGCAAATTTTGATTCAAATATAAAAAGTTATGAAAAAGTAAATGAACAACAATATATAGTGGAAAAAGAAAAGGAACAACCTGAAATTATCAAACCAACAAAAACAACAAGATTAACTCCGAGTCATTTGGGTTCATTCATCTTATCACATAGCAAACGAATAATGAATAATTACGTATTTCGACTTTGGCGAAAACGTATTGTAATCGTTCGGATTATTTTATTTTTTTTTTTTTTTTTGTAATTCTTGGATGAGTTTGCAGACAAACTGGTAAAAGGTGCAGAAATTCTAAATCTACAGTTGATCTTAGAATGATTTCTATTATCAAATAAAACAAAACCGGAAGTTCTATCTCTGACAGGAAGTGAGAACCGGAAGTTCAGGTTTTTTTGCTTTAGCAAGTTTATTTTCAGTTCGATTTTGACCGGATTTTCAGATTTGAAAACTTCAATGTATTTGTCAACTAACAATTATAGGTTTTATGCAATTAGGTTAAATATTTTACCCACGATTTGCAATTCAATATTCAAGGGTCATCGGCAAAAATTTCAGACCGTGATTTCTCCTTTAATATAAATGGTAAAATTTTGAAACTTTACCAGTTGATAGGCGATATGTTTATAATTTTTGAAAAAATGTGAAAAAAAAATTCCACTTCCGGTTTAGCCTCAAATGACGTAATTACGTAACTTCCGGTCTATAACTGCTAGGTGAAAAGTGAAAACTGTTTTATAAATAACTTGTCAATAGTAATTGATTTGACCTAAATAATTAGGTCAAGCTGCCATATCGGCCGCCATTTTGAATTTTCGTTACAATTCTTAAATCCGAAATTCAGACACTACTGATAGACCGATTTTGATGAAATTTAGCACATAGATACAATGGAACATTATCTACCTTTTCTTGGAGACCGATTTTCAAATTTCGTATTTTCTTTCGAATTATTTAAATTTCGATTTTTTCAAAATTAGGTCACTTTAACGGGTACGGAAGGTGTGACCCACTTAATCTATGACCTTGAAAATTAGGTCAAATAATATTCAATATATTGTCTACGAGTAGATATTTTTTAATTTGGCTTACTTAAAAAATTCATAGAGATAAGTGTACTTAAATACAGCAAAAATTGATAATTTTCATATTTTCGCCATCATTAACCGTTACGGAAGGTGTGACCTAATTATTTTATGACTTTGAAAACTAGGTCAAATGATATTCAATATATTGTCTAGATGTAGGTAATTGCAACTTTAGCCTATATAATATTTTAAGGCTCTCGAAATACGTTCATAATTGTAAGCAATTCTAGTTTTATTCATGTTATTGACGGTTTTAAAAAAACAGAAATATATTATACTGATACCGATAGTTTATACATATCAGATAGGAATTGGGATATTTTAGAAAAAGCTGGATTAACTTCTGAAACGGAATATGGAAAAGGAAAGAATGATTATGGAGATGGTGGTATAATATTTGGTTTGTATTTAGCTCCAAAAGTAAAATACAATATCATTCTAACTTCTAACGGAGAATTAGTGGAAAAGAAAACTTTTAAAGGATATAAAAAAATCAAAGTTGAGTGTGGAAGATTATTTACAACTAGCTAACGGAAAAGATATTGAAAATGAATTCGATAAACCTTGGAAAAAAAGTTTTACAGACGGTGTGGTAATTCCGAAAGATAAACAAAAGAAAGTATTCAAACATAATTTGAATTTGATTAAAAGAAAAGCACCAAACAAAAATGGAATTATGTATCCCTATAATGATAAGGATGAAGTTAATATGGTTGAAAATTACGAATTCGATGATTACGATTATATAATTTTAGATGAAGACGAGGAAACGTGTAATTGAATACATATTTCTTCCTGGCCAAAATCTAAATATCTTCCACGTCCGTCTTTTATATCTAAATTGATATCTTTAATACCTTTGGTATTTATTGGAAGATATGTTGTTTGAAACGGTTTTTCTATTATTCTATAACCGATTGGAACTGTAAACGTTGGAATACTGAAAATGATTTGTTGTTTGCTTTTATTGAAAAATCCACCATCAACCAAATTACAATGAACATTGATAATATCGATGTCGTTTTCAATATTTGCTTTATAAGGAGCAAGTGTAGATTTGGTATACAATTTCTTTTCAAAACCTAATAATTCATTTATTGAGTTTTCTACATTGAAATCTACTTGATGTTTGTCTTTTAGATTTAGTTTTATTTTGTTCAGATTTAAATTACCTTCGAATTCAATATTTGGTCTGTCCTTATGACTTCCAACAAATTGAGATAT
>JAUJPP010000006.1:333008-353558 GCA_030562195.1 Nipponacmea schrenckii
AACGGAAATGTTTGGCAGCTACAATTTTTCTGTCAATGAGTGATAACATTACATTTTATTTCGTTTTTAAACATATCTGTAAGTTTCTGTTGATATGCAGAAAAGTCTAGCAAATGGCACCTTCTGGTTTTATTGGTTAAGGAAAGACCACAATTTCTACAGTGATTGCAGATATTGTTATTTTTCAAATCATGTTTTCAGATTTTGCCTCAGTGGATGCATTTTTTCTATACGTTATTAAAGAGAATGAAGAACCAGAACTATGTTATAAAGAAAGAGTTGGTTTGTCGCCACCGAATGTTAAAGATATAGAGTGTAATCAGGTTATAACTGGTCGTTATGTTAATATTAGTAATGATTATGCCAGCCATAGTGGCAGATATTTAACTTTCTGTCATGTGGAGATATATGGTAAGATTTTATTCATTCAAATTTTCCGTTCAAAATCACGCTCCTTGAAATAATCGTTTGCATAACCACACTGTTCTACATAAAACTACATTATTTTCATCAGTCCTTCTGCAGTGAAAGCTATAATATTGTAGTAGTGAGAAAATACACTAAAACTATGATAAAGAACTTAAAACTGTTTAATAATATCCGGATACAATATTTACAAATACATCGGCGTTGTCCGTCTGCATAGGTGTTCTGGCCAATCCAAGATGCACTTGATCCTATTAAAATACTAATGGTTACAATATTTCCATATACATTGGCATAGTCCGTCTGAATGGTTGATCTGGTAAATCCAAGATTTAGTGAAACAATAGACAATTAAAACATAAAAAGATTAAAGCTGTTTAAAATGAAATGTTTAGCTGACAGTTGAATAAGGTAATAACAGGAATAAATGGATTAATGTAATTAAGCTTCTGTTACTATTGGAGAGTCTAGGGCTGATTAGTTTCTATAACATCACACTGTCATAATACGCCCCTTCCGTGAAAAATCTCGTCCTCGAGGCTTAAAGAAGAAAAGTCAGCACACACACGATTAATAACGATTAAATCTATCCGCATAATATGCATATCCACCACATTCTTGACACTCTATTTTACACTCGTTCTCGTTTAAATAATCCAAGGCGTTATCGTCTAAATTCTGCTCTAAAACCCATGAATTCATTGTAGATGGCAGCCCAGTCCATTTTATAAAATATTCAGTGTCACCATTCAACAGTGTTCTTCTTTTTAAAACCATTTCACTTAAAGTACTATGTTCCATTCGCTTCTTTATTAATTTCGGTTGTTCCGCCTTCAAATACGCTATATGTTGCATATGCCTTTTGTCTCGTCTGGTAGGCCCAGGTATTCTTGACGAATATTTACGAATATACTCAGATGCGTTAGCATCTAAGTCATCGTCGATTACCCACGTGTTCATAGTTGAAGGGAGATTCTTCCATTTCACCAGGTATTCCATCTTTCCTACTTTCCGTATACTTAGTTTTCTTCTCACAACCTTCTCTGCTACTTTCTGGATTGTCGAAGCAGCAAACATTTTGACAGACCGTTTCATTGTAGCTTCATCTGTCTGAGAAGATGTGGTGCTAGTCATTATCGTTGCTGCTATACCCTTATCGTGGTGAATGGCATTGGAAGTTTGGCTGCCTATTTCACTGGTAGACATTGTAATTTCAGCTGTTTGAATTGAAACCTTGCCTGTTTCTCGACCAGTATCTATTACTGAAGTGGATGTGGTACTGGAGTTAATATATGTAACCATTAGTATTTTAATAGGATCAAGTGCATCTTGGATTGGCCAGAACACCTATGCAGACGGACAACGCCGATGTATTTGTAAATATTGTATCCGGATATTATTAAACAGTTTTAAGTTCTTTATCATAGTTTTAGTGTATTTTCTCACTACTACAATATTGTAGTAGTGAGAAAATACACTAAAACTATGATAAAGAACTTAAAACTGTTTAATAATATCTGGATACAATATTTACAAATACATCGGCGTTGTCCGTCTGCATAGGTGTTCTGGCCAATCCAAGATGCACTTGATCCTGTTAAAATACTAATGGTTACAATATTTCCATATACATTGGCATAGTCCGTCTGAATGGTTGATCTGGTAAATCCAAGATTTAGTGAAACAATAGACAATTAAAACATAAAAAGATTAAAGCTGTTTAAAATGAAATGTTTAGCTGACAGTTGAATAAGGTAATAACAGGAATAAATGGATTAATGTAATTAAGCTTCTGTTACTATTGGAGAGTCTAGGGCTGATTAGTTTCTATAACATCACACTGTCATAATATTGTAGTAGTGAGAAAATACACTAAAACTATGATAAAGAACTTAAAACTGTTTAATAATATCTGGATACAATATTTACAAATACATCGGCGTTGTCCGTCTGCATAGGTGTTCTGGCCAATCCAAGATGCACTTGATCCTGTTAAAATACTAATGGTTACAATATTTCCATATACATTGGCATAGTCCGTCTGAATGGTTGATCTGGTAAATCCAAGATTTAGTGAAACAATAGACAATTAAAACATAAAAAGATTAAAGCTGTTTAAAATGAAATGTTTAGCTGACAGTTGAATAAGGTAATAACAGGAATAAATGGATTAATGTAATTAAGCTTCTGTTACTATTGGAGAGTCTAGGGCTGATTAGTTTCTATAACATCACACTGTCATAATAGGAGGTATTGTAGTAGTGAGAAAATACACTAAAACTATGATAAAGAACTTAAAACTGTTTAATAATATCTGGATACAATATTTACAAATACATCGGCGTTGTCCGTCTGCATAGGTGTTCTGGCCAATCCAAGATGCACTTGATCCTGTTAAAATACTAATGGTTACAATATTTCCATATACATTGGCATAGTCCGTCTGAATGGTTGATCTGGTAAATCCAAGATTTAGTGAAACAATAGACAATTAAAACATAAAAAGATTAAAGCTGTTTAAAATGAAATGTTTAGCTGACAGTTGAATAAGGTAATAACAGGAATAAATGGATTAATGTAATTAAGCTTCTGTTACTATTGGAGAGTCTAGGGCTGATTAGTTTCTATAACATCACACTGTCATAATATCGTCCACGTTACTAGCCTCAAATGCATCCTCCAAAACGTTATATAATAGATAGCTATGTTGCCTTGGCTATAGCAATGGCGCTGATGGACTGTATTTGAAAATGGAATATGAATCTGTGGGTACCCGTATGTCAGATCGTTCCATATGTACATAACGTCTGGAGGGGTATCGGCCTATTAACTTGTGACTTCCCAGTTCTACGTCGTCCTCTTCAATTTGCAAATTAGTTTCTTTTGCATTTTGTCTGATTAGAGTCTATATCTTTCTTTCCAATGTATAGTGCCCCGATTTACCTTCGCAGTCTGTCATTGTAATTAATTGTTAGTATGACTAGGGGCGCTGCCACTTTGATTGTGACTATAACAAAATCTATCACTATCAGTTGACATTTCCAGTTCGGGTCCCATTCCAGCGCGGTTTATTTATTCCTCCATGGGTAAATACCTGATGTGTGTGAATTGTTTTCTTCTGCCCAAACGACAGTCATAAAAACTGTGTGGGGTTTCGTAAAAGTTTTGCTACTGAGTTGTGTATTTATCTTAAACTTAATTTATAAAGTTTTATTCATTAATTTATTAGAGAAGAACAGTTTTAATTCGTCATTTTAGTGAAACATATTGTACAAGCTAGGTGATATACACAAACAGTATTTCAATAACAAATATTAGATGAGGACGAATGACATGAAGGGAGACTATCCATCAGAAGAGTCAGTGCCCTCTTACATACAGGATAATACTATCTCAATTTCTGGCATTTCCTAATATTACTTCATTTCAGTATGTTCTGTGTAGTATGATGTTATATTCATCTGAGAAACAGGTGGAACTATCATTAAAGATAAAGCAATATAAAATAATATCTGCTGTGTCAAAACTCATTTAGATCAAGTTCATGGAGAGTTTAATATGCAAATAAATTAATTAATTGTCACCTTAATATCTTTAGATATTGGAAGTCATTATTTTACCTTGTTCTTGGTCATTAATTGTCCAGTAGTTAAGATTAATCATTAAGATAGTTCCATACTGGTTTTTAATAAACACATTAATTACTTCTCAGATGAATATAAATATGACTGGAAACCAGGAGTAGGGTCGAGTGCAGACCAGTTACTCCGTTTCCATATAGATGTTTTCACCAAATGTTGACTCACTAGTCAAGATACAGTAACGATATAAAAGTTATAAATAAAGTGTTGTATTTGTAAGAAGTGGTTATCTATTAACGGGAGCTGGGACGCTAGATCTGTGGGAACGTTTGGTTCAGATTGTACCAACTTCTGTCATTGTTTAAATAATGAAAGATGTTCAGAGACTGGTGAATGTTCTAATGGTTGTTCTGACGGATGGACAGGAACTACTTGTAGTCAAAGTAAAGTTTTTTCGATTTTCCATTTGCACCATCTATCGTGTATATCAGGTTACCACACAACAGTACTGTTCCTAGGTTCATAAAAACAATATGATATGAAAACTATGCGAATAAGTTCTTGTATTGTAGTCAGGGTAAAGTTCATTTTGTAGAAAAGTGTAAACAGTCTGAGCTTAAATTGAAGCGCTATATACAAGGCGTTAATTTAATATATGCGTTTCTTGACAGTTTGTGTTTGACTATATATGGCTTTACCATCGTATGAACTGATATTATGCGTCGAATCACAAGACCAACGGACGTCTAATTGAATATTGTAAGAATGTAAATTCATTCTATAACTGTCCCTGATAAACATAAACAGTTTATAAGATCTCTTTACCATCCTTAACGCGTCTATCAGCAGATTATTTATATTGACTGTTTATACTAGTTTATTTACATTAATAGCTTGTGATAATGGTACGTACGGTGCTGGATGTTTAAAACTATGTTCAGAAAGAAATTGTTTAGTAGAAACATCACCATGTAATCATATCAATGGTGGCTGTGAAGGGGGTTGTACAGAAGGTTTTTATGGTGAAGTATGTGATATGAAATGTTCAGATAGAAAATGTAAAGATAGTAATTTACAATGTGAGAGTAAAACAGGAGAATGTATTGATGGATGTCAACCAGGATACCAGACAATAGATTGTACACGAGGTAAAATATTGATCTTATTGAATTTGGGAGGCGGAGGTGGTAGTTTATTGCTTATAGAAAGACAAAAATGAAGTATTTGTTCTACCATACACCGAGACCATATCTTTCAGTTATTAACTGAAGTAAATGTATTTGTTCCGTATGAGGCCTCGACAGCAAACATTTAGAAGAATCAAATTTCTTGCCCGATATATGCAGCATGTACTTTCAAAATACCATTACAGTTAGCACACATTAAATTATTAGTAGATATAAGGTTTATTGATATTTGACTCCATCGTTCTCTAGAATGTGATAATGGAACATACGGACCAAACTGTGGTAAGAATTGTTCAGCAAGATTCTGTAACCTAGAAGCAGAATGTAATAATATTGATGGAGCTTGTAACTGTTCAGATGGATACCAAGGAATAGATTGTACCGTTAAACAAGCGAATGTATTACTGAGTGGCGAAAATGGAGGTAACACGTTTTAAAACCAGATTGTCAACAATCATAATAAAACCCAATTAATTTCATCATATTACATGGTCCGAAAGTAACGAATAGTTTCAGAGCAACAAACGGTTCCTTTCACCCCATCATTGTTTTTGGAAATATGTCATAAATAGAATACAGAATACTTCTAATAATAATAATAAACTCTTTATTTTACATGGGTCAGAATTAGGCCCAATACACAAGGACATGGTCCTGTCTCACATTCAGCCCATGGGGCAATACATTGGAAAAAAAAAAAAATAAAATCGAAAATACATAATATCTCAATATACAATTCGTCTGAAATACTAAAAATACACAAGTACATGTGTATCAAATGGACAGAGATATGTTCCGGCGATCAAGTACATGACCACAAATAAATATACAATACTCCACGTACAATTTGTTTAAAAATACACAAGTACATGTGCATGAATGGACAGATTTTCAACCTACAATTTGTTTATAAAATGGATGTAATATATAGTTCCCGCGGCCATGCACACGTATTATTTCAACGTACAATTTATTTTCAAATACACAATTACATGTGTAAATAATGGACAGATTTATCTTCCGGCGATCAAGTACATGACAGCAAAAACCATATATCATTTCAATGTACAATTAGTTTTAAAATACACAAGTACATGTGTATAAAATGGACAGATTACTTCTTTGTTATTATTAATAATTGCAACCTGTTCTTATAACTGAATAATCAGAACTTTTTTATTAGCAGGAATAAAAGTGAAATGTGTTAGGATAAAATAACTTAGAATATAACATGTAAATGTTTTAAATAATTTTTCATTACTTCTTCTTTTCCACTTCCCGTCTACATTACTTCCTCCTTTCGACTGATTATTACTGATCTGTTTTTAAAATATAATGTTGAGAGTTCTACTAGTAAGTGTTAACTATACACCTCAAGCTTTAATTTGGTTCCAATTTGCAGGAAGTGAAGACCAGAGTTTGACAATAATTTTAACGATTGTGGTAGTAATAGTTGTATTAGCTATTGTGACTGGAATAGTCATAGCTGTGAAGTATAAGATCCAAAGGTAAGACTCAATAATACTGTTGCTAAGACTCTTGTTAACACGAGGCTTCAGAAAAGGGTAACTAGGTTGAAATTGATTAACAATTAAAATTCATTTATGTAATTGTTGCTTAGAAAATATTCTTTGTGTCAATTTTAGGACTCAATCAAGAAACACCGTACCCCAACAAGAAAAACAAGAGCCACTAGTTACTCAACCATCCTGTAACAACCATTATAATTATTCTGGTTCAGTTTAAATTAAACAATAGAGCTACTAGTTACTCCACCATCCTGTAACAACCATTATAATTATTCTGGTTCAGTTTAAATTAAACAATAGAGCTACTAGTTACCCCAACCATCCTGTAACAACCATTAAAATTATTCTGGTTCAGTTTAAATTAAACAATAGAGCTACTAGTTACTCAACCATCCTGTAAAACCATTATAATTATTCTGGTTCAGTTTAAATTAAACAATAGAGCTACTAGTTACCCCAACCATCCTGTAACAACCATTATAATTATTCTGGTTCAGTTTAAATTAAACAATAGAGCTACTAGTTACCCCAACCATCCTGTAACAACCATTATAATTATTCGGGTTTTAGTTTAAATTAAACAATAGAGCTACAAATTATTTCCACCATCCGGTAACAACCATTAAAATTTATTCTGGTTCAGTTTAAATTAAACAATAGAGCTACAAATTACTCCACCTTTAAAAATTAAATTATTCTGGTTCAGTTTAAATTAAACAATAGAGCTACTAGTTACCCCAACCATCCTGAAACAACCATTATAATTATTCTGGTTCAGTTTAAATTAAACAATAGAGCTACTAATTATTTCCACCATCCTGTAACAACCATTATAATTATTCTGGTTCAGTTTAAATTAAACAATAGAGCTACAAATTACTCCACCATCCTGTAACAACCATTATAATTATTCGGGTTTTAGTTTAAATTAAACAATAGAGCTACTAGTTACTCCACCATCCTGTAACAACCATTAAATTTATTCTGGTTCAGTTTAAATTAAACAATAGAGCTACTAGTTACCCCAACCACCCTGTAACAACCATTATAATTATTCGGGTTTTAGTTTAAATTAAACAATAGAGCTACTAGTTACCCCAACCATCCTGTAACAACCATTATAATTATTCTGGTTCAGTTTAAATTAAACAATAGAGCTACTAGTTACCCCAACCATCCTGAACAACCATTATAATTATTCTGGTTCAGTTTAAATTAAACAATAGACCACAAATTATTTCCACCATCCGGTAACAACCATTAAAATTTATTCTGGTTCAGTTTAAATTAAACAATAGAGCTACTAGTTACTCCACCATCCTGTAAAACCATTATAATTATTCGGGTTTCAGTTTAAATTAAACAATAGAGCTACTAGTTACTCAACCATCCTGTAACAACCATTATAATTATTCTGGTTCAGTTTAAATTAAACAATAGACCCACTAGTTCCCCCAACCATCCTGTAACAACCATTATAATTATTCTGGTTCAGTTTAAATTAAACAATAAGCTACTAGTTACCCCAACCATCCTGTAACAACCATTATAATTATTCGGGTTTTAGTTTAAATTAAACAATAGAGCTACTAGTTACTCAACCATCCTGTAACAACCATTATAATTATTCTGGTTCAGTTTAAATTAAACAATAGACCCACTAGTTCCCCCAACCATCCGGTAACAACCATTATAATTATTCTGGTTCAGTTTAAATTAAACAATAGAGCTACTAGTTACTCCACCATCCTGTAACAACCATTAAAATTATTCTGGTTCAGTTTAAATTAAACAATAGAGCTACTAGTTACTCCACCTTCCGGTAACAACCATTAAATTATTCTGGTTCAGTTTAAATTAAAAAATTAGACCTACTAGTTACTCCACCATCCTGTAACAACCATTAAATTATTCGGGTTTTAGTTTAAATTAAACAATAGAGCTACTAGTTACCCCAACCATCCTGTAACAACCATTAAATTATTCTGGTTCAGTTTAAATTAAACAATAGACCTACTAGTTACCCCAACCATCCGGGTAACAACCATTATAATTATTCTGGTTCAGTTTAAATTAAACAATAGACTACTAGTTACCCCAACCATCCTGTAACAACCATTATAATTATTCTGGTTCAGTTTAAATTAAACAATAGAGCTACTAGTTACTCCACCATCCTGTAACAACCATTATAATTATTCTGGTTCAGTTTAAATTAAACAATAGAGCTACTAGTTACCCCAACCATCCTGTAACAACCATTATAATTATTCGGGTTTTAGTTTAAATTAAACAATAGAGTACTAGTTACCCCAACCATCCTGTAACAACCATTATAATTATTCGGGTTTAGTTTAAATTAAACAATAGAGCTACTAGTTACTCAACCATCCTGTAACAACCATTATAATTATTCGGGTTTAGTTTAAATTAAACAATAGAGTACTAGTTACCCCAACCATCCTGTAACAACCATTATAATTATTCGGGTTTTAGTTTAAATTAAACAATAGAGCTACTAGTTACCCCAACCATCCGGTAACAACCATTATAATTATTCTGGTTCAGTTTAAATTAAACAATAAGTTACTAGTTACCCCAACCATCCTGTAACAACCATTAAAATTTAAATTCTGGTTCATTTTAAAATTTAAACAATAGAGCTACTAGTTACCCCAACCATCCTGTAACAACCATTTTAATTATTCTGGTTCAGTTTAAATTAAACAATAGAGCTACTAGTTACTCCACCATCCGGGTAAAAACCCAATTATAATTATTCTGATTTAGTTATAAATTTTTAAAACACAACGAAATTATGGTAACCTACTTGATATGTAAAATGTTATAATTCAATTTTAAACGCAAGATGGAATTAATAAAACTAGTTATAACTCATTTTTAAAATTAATGTATATATATATATTAGAAGAAAATTATTTTATTCATGTTTAATTATTAACCTTTAATATCAGACACTGATTATTTTAACTTCATCATGGACAATCCAGAAATACATCAACGTCTAGTTATATTTTAATAAAATATTACATAAGAAAACATTGTCTGCTTAATTATATGTTATTTGAGTGGCAAATTAGAAATTAAAAGACATCATAAAACATTTTCTACCACTTCCGGTTTGTGCGTGAGAACTTCCGGTTTTTTAGAACCACGTTGGGTGACCCCAAACCCCCGGTGTAAGTAAGAAAGGGGGTACAAAAGCTACAAATAAACTATCAGGCATAATTAGAACCCAATAAGAGGAAAAAATTCTAACCGGAAGTGAAACTTTATGTGTTTTCACAGAACTGTGACATTTAGCAAAATTTTAATAAGTCCGCTAATTTTTCTCCGATTTGTACGATTTTGGTGTTTTTTGGGAAAACCCTTTTTACTTTATCTAAAAGGTTAAAAGAATTTTTTTTTCAAATTTTTTTTTTTTAAAATAAAATTTTCTTTCCTTACCCTTAATTTTTTCCCCCAATTTTTTTTTTTAAATTTTAAGTTCTTGAAACTTATTGTTTTCGTTATTTTTTAATTTTTTTTAGCTTTTGAGTTGAGCTCGAAACTGTATAGTTTTCGTTCATTTTTTCAGATATTTACAGCTTTGGAGTTGGCCCGAAACTGTATGGTTTTCGTTAATTTTTTTTTGATATTTTTAGCTTTGGGGTTGAGCTTGAAACTGTATTGTTTTTGTTAATTTTTTAGATATTTTCAACTTTTGAGTTGAGCTCGAAACTGTATTGTTTTCGTTAATTTTTTTGATATTTTCAGCTTTCGAGTTGAGCTCGAAACTGTATTGTTTTTGTTAATTTTTTTTTATATTTTCAACTTTCGAGTTGGCTGAAACTGTATTGGGTTTTTTTTTTAATTTTTTTTTTAAAAATTTTCAGCTTTTGAGTTGAGCTCGAAACTGAAATTTTTTTGTTAATTTTTTAGATATTTTTAGCTTTTGAGTTTAGCTCGAAACTGTATTTTTTTTAAATTTTTTTGGTTTTTTTGAATTGTGGTCAAAGATTTTTTTGTTTAAAATTTTTTAAAATATTTTCTCTTTTTGGGACTTTAAACCCGTATTGGTTTTTTTAAATTTTTTATTTCAGACGGTTTACTCCAAACTGGTTGTTTCCCCTTTAAAATTTTTTTTTTTGTTTTGATTTACCCCAAAAAAATATATTGAATATTATTTGACCTAATTTTCAAGGTCATAGATTAAGTGGATCACACCTTCCGTAGCCGTCAAAGTGACTTAAATTTTGAAAAAATCGAAATTCGAATAATTCGAAAAAAAAAAACGAAATTCAAAAATCGGTCTCCAAGAAAAGGTAGATAATATTACAATGTATCTATGTGCTAAATTTCATCGAAATCGGTCTATCAATAGTGTCTGAATTTCGGCTTTAAGAATTGTAACGAAAATTCAAAATGGCGGCCGATATGGCAGCTTGACCTAATTTTTTAGGTCAAATCGATTACTATTGACAAGTTATTTATAAAACAGTTTTCACTTTTCACCTAGCTGTTATAGACCGGAAGTTACGTAATTACGTCATTTGAGGCTAAACCGGAAGTCGAATTTTTTTTTCAAAATTTTACAAAAATTATAATCATATCGCCTATCATTTGGTAAAGTTTCAAAATTTTACCATTTATATTAAACGAGAAATCACGGTCTGAAATTTTTGCCGATGACCCTTGAATATTGAATTGCAAATCGTGGGTAAAGATTTAACCGAATTGCATAAAACCTATAATTGTTAGTTTACAAATACATTGAAGTTTTCAAATCTGAAAATCCGGTCGAAATCGAACTGAAAATAAAATTGCTAAAGCCAAAAAACCTCATCTTCCGGTTCTCACTTCCGGTCAGAGATAGAACTTCCGGTTTTGCTTTATTTGATAATAGAAATCATTCTAAGATCAACCGTCGATTTAGAATTTCTGTACCTTTTACCAGTTTGTCTGCAAACTCATCCAAGAAAAAAAAAAAAAAAAAAAAATAAAATAAAATAATCCGAACGATTACAATACGTTTTCGACCAAAGTCGAAATACGTAATTACTATTTTGGGTGAGAATACACATGAATTTAACCATAAGAAAATATAGGGAAAAACTTCTCAAAAGAATAAATGAGCCTAAGTGATAAAAGGATAAAAAAAATTATTATTGCAAAATGTATTAAACGAAAGGTCAGAACAGAAATAATAAGTGAACAAAATAATAATCAAAAAGGTAAAATATAAATAAAACAGATTAGGAATCAAAGTATAATAATGATTATAATTCTAATTGATAATATTTAACATAACATAACATTAACTCAACATAATTTAATTAAAGATAAATCAAGGAACAAACATACTAAATAACGGTTAAAAGGTTTGCAATGAAGCCTCTATAATTGGAAAAGATGACTTAGCCGTAATATGGGCAATTATAAAAATAGGTGTATGTTTGTGCCTTTTGAATACGTGAAATTGAAACTGAACTGTAATATAAGCTGTCATACCAATACCCCTAGTTTTAATATTTCCTTCGGGAGTAAAAGGTAATAAATTCGATAATTTTACATCAAATCTGGAATACAATTCATTAAGTAGTTAATGATGAAAATTGTATTTCTTTAAAATGTTATGGTATAGTCCATATTATTATAATTATAGGATGTGTCCTTGGAAGCATTGCGGATCAAGATTTCTATTTGTTATTTTGAAGAACAAAAAATTACTCACTCTGAGTTGTCACTCTTCACAAATACACGTGCAGCAATCAATCAATAATGTAGCACCTTCGCAGGCCAAAGGATAGGTGTGTTTCTAAGTTTTGCCCAAGCAAACATGTTGTTGTTGTATCCTACCTTCAAAAGATATAAATTATTATTATGACGTTGAGTAGGCATACATGTACGGCCGTACTCGAGACTCCTAATCTGTCTGTTCTGCACAGATTTTTCTAACCAAAACAGTCGTACCAGAGCATTCGAATTCTGTCCGGGATGTACTGGATAGCGTCATAAGTACGCCCACAGAGATTTTCTCGAAAGTAGGCCCACATGCAAAAGGTCACTGATGGTTTAACTCTACTCACTGAAAAGTTACGGAAAAAAATGCATATGCTCCTCTCGATAAAAGCCAAAGTAGTTACATCTGGTTAATTGAATACAACAACAGAATGAATAGAAAGAAATTTTAAAAGTTATACTCACAAGATTTAACGCAAAAGACGTTCTACATCGGGTGTCCAATGTTAAAAAATAAAGCTGTCCAACGCTGGTATATTTTTTGCAAAAGATGAAGTTCAAGAAAGATTCCAAGGGACATTAGAACAAGTAAAATAATTATAGTCAATTGAGTAGGCAAAAAAACTCGTGGGCGGCGCATAAGCATGCTTTAGGGAGGTGCTATAATTGTCTGCACAGAGCACCACTGGCATATTAGCCTTTCTTCGGACTCGACGTTTAAATCGGTTTTCACTTCAACTCCTATTTCTCTCAATAGCTTGCAGGTCATCTCCATTTTCTTAGGTATCAGTATGTATGAATAAACCAATTCTATTTTGAATACTCAACAGAAATCCTCATTATCTCAAAAGATATCATTACACGGTTAACTCTTGAAAACGTGCTATAGATATTACTTAGACTTTAGAATAGTAAAAAATATAGTTATATCATATTATTGAAGATATTTTTGCTATCCTCAAATCATGTTTTCAGATTTTGCCTCAGTGGATGCATTTTTCCTATACGTTATTAAAGAGAATGAAGAACCAGAACTATGTTATAAAGAAAGAGTGGGTTTGTCGCCACCGAATGTTAAAGATATAGAGTGTAATCAGATTATAACTGGTCGATATGTTAATATTAGTAATGATTATGCCAGCCATAGTGGCAGATATTTAACTTTTTGTCAAATGGAGATATATGGTAAGATTTTATTCTATTGAAGTGATTAACAGTTTAAGCTCAGTACTAAAGAGTAGTTCTGACTAACCGGACATGTTCTCGGACATTTTAATGACCAAATATTATACACAACACAATGTATAAACATTATTTCAGTAAGTGTATAAGATGTAGACCGGTGACCTCGGGAGAGACAGTGCTATATTGGTGTGATATACAAAATGTTCTCGTACTTTCTACATCTGCTACCTCCTAATATTGCTTCATTTCAGTATGCTCTGTGGGAACGTTTGGTTCAGATTGTACCAACTTCTGTCATTGTTTAAATAATGAAAGATGTTCAGAGACTGGTGAATGTCCTAATGGTTGTTCTGATGGATGGACAGGAACAACATGTAGTCATGGTAAAGTTTTGTGTGTTATTCCCTTACAATACCAAGTATAATCAAACTTGTGTGTTTATAATAATGGTTATTTATGGTAAAATAATTTGCAACTATGTTTGAGATTGTGAAGCGCTTTTGAGTAATTTTAATTAGATTTGCGCTATAATAGTAATAATGATGATGGTGATGATGATGGTGATGGTGATGGGGATGGTGATGCTGATAACATATAAACAAAATCAAGGCAAACGGAATTCCTAGTCGAATAAATTATATGAATTTCATAAACACTGGTTTAAAAACCTTTATATATAAATAACAGAAAACAAAAACTATATCTTTGGCTTAATTTGAGGTCATATTATTATATAACAATTCCAGAGTTGTAGAAAGCATTTCAGCAGGAAGCCTTTGTAGTATGTTTGTTTATCTTGGATATCTATGACCTCCACATTCAAAATTTCTTATTGATTGGTTTAAATAGCAGAGAAATTGATAGAAAGGGTTATACTTGCATCCATTATCTTGGAAATGTGTGAAATGTTAATCAATGAATTATAAATCAAAGATTTTATTTCAACTAATTGGTTAAGACTGTATTGAAACATTATGATATAAAATTAAATAATTAAATAAATATATATATATATATATAGGTAAAGATGAAGTACAAGTACTTGCTTTACTCACGATAAAATATAACTAGGGTTGTCATCAATTCTTGGTAAAATGAAACACTTTTAATCCATTTTCGAGAGAACAAGTTGTTTATTTAATCCATATTCAATTCATATATACATATATCTTAGCATGCTTTCAGCTTAATAGCTTCTTCAGAGATATATAATAATTTAACTTTCAACAATATATACATTTCAGAGGTAACTATTCAAAACAAACATAAAATACCATAGTTACTCACTTATTCATATATATGTACAAATATATATGTACATTGTATTGTTGAACTACATTTGGTTACTTTCTGTTACTTTCGCTATAAGCTTTATAAGTTCTTGTAACAAGGCATAAATAATTCAGAACAACACTTTATATAATATAATATTTTTAGTTTGTGATAATGGAACGTACGGTTCTGGATGTTTAAAACTATGTTCAGAAAGAAATTGTTTAGTAGAAACATCACCATGTAATCATATCTATGGTAGCTGTGAAGGGGGTTGTACAGAAGGTTTTTATGGTGAAGTATGTGATATGAAATGTTCAGATAGAAAATGTAAAGATAGTAATTTACAATGTGAGAGTAAAACAGGAGAATGTATTGATGGATGTCAACCAGGATACCAGACAATAGATTGTACACAAGGTAAAATATTGAACTTATTGAATTTTGGAGTTCCAGGTCGCCAGTCGAGAATGATGTCATTGCTAGAAGAAAACTAATGAAGTATTTGGTCCACCATAGATCACGTTTATTATTGATAGTTGCCACCTTAATTTAGTTTAATCAACTATAAAGAAAGCTGTAATTACACGCCACAACTTGCCATACCACAGTTGCAGTACCTCGAGTCCTCGACTGATACAACGTTTATTGATATTTGACTCTTTCGTTCTCTAGAATGTGATAATGGAACATACGGACCAAACTGTATGTTAGATTGTTCAGCAAGATTCTGTAACCTAGACTCAGAATGTAATAATATTGATGGAGCTTGTAACTGTTCAGATGGATACCAAGGAATAGATTGTACCGTTAAACAAGAGAATGTATTACTGAGTGGCGACAACGGAGGTTTGACGTTTTAAAAACCAGATTGTCAACAATCATAATTAACCCAATTAATTTCATCATATTACATTGTTAGGAAGTAACCAATAGTTTCAGAGCATCTAAAAGGTTCCTTTCACCCCTTCATTATTTGAAAAAAATACTGGCATTTATAAATAATTGTTACCTCTTCTCAAAAATAAGTAATCAGAACTTTTTTAACAGCAGAAATAAAATTGAAATTCAATAACGTAGAATATAACATGTAAATGTTTTAAATAATTTTCATTACTTCTTCTTTCGACTTCCCGTCTTCATAAGCCATAAGGTGCAGAAAAGTAGGACGTAAAACTCCATTCATTTCATTTCATTTCTTTTCGACTAATTATTACTGATCTATTTTTAAAATATAATGTTGAGAGTTCTACTAGTAAGTGTTAACTATACACCTCATACATACTTTAATTTGTTTCCAATTTGCAGGAAGTAAAGACCTGAGTTTGACAATAATTGTAACGATTGTGGTAGTAATAGTGGTATTAGCTATTGTGACTGGAATAGTCATAGCTGTGAAGTATAAGATCCAAAGGTAAGACTCAATAATACTGTTGCTAAGACTCTTGTTAACACGAGGCTTCAGAAAAGGGTAACTTAGGTTGAAATTGATTTACAATTAAAATGTATCCGATTCATTTATATTAGTGTTGCTTAGAAAATATTCTTTGTGTCAATTTTAGGACTCAATCGAGAAACACCGTACCCCAACAAAAAACAAAAGAGCCACTAGTTACTCCACCATCCTGTAACAACCATTATAATTATTCTGGTTCAGTTTAAATTAAACAACAGAGCTACTAGTTACTCAACCATCCTGTACAACCATTATAATTATTCTGGTTCAGTTTAAATTAAACAATAGAGCTACTAGTTACTCAACCATCCTGTAACAACCATTATAATTATTCTGGTTCAGTTTAAATTAAACAATAGAGCTACTAGTTACTCAACCATCCTGTAACAACCATTATAATTATTCTGGTTCAGTTTAAATTAAACAATAGAGCTACTAGTTACTCCACCATCCTGTAACAACCATTATAATTATTCTGGTTCAGTTTAAATTAAACAATAGAGCTACTAGTTACTCAACCATCCTGTAACAACCATTATAATTATTCTGGTTTAGTTTAAATTAAACAATAGAGCTACTAGTTACTCCACCATCCTGTAACAACCATTATAATTATTCTGGTTCAGTTTAAATTAAACAATAGAGCTACTAATTACTCCACCATCCTGTAACAACCATTATAATTATTCTGGTTCAGTTTAAATTAAACAATAGAGCTACTAGTTACTCAACCATTATAATTATTCTGGTTCAGTTTAAATTAAACAATAGAGCTACTAATTACTCCACCATCCTGTAACAACCATTATAATTATTCTGGTTCAGTTTAAATTAAACAATAGAGCTACTAATTACTCCACCATCCTGTAACAACCATTATAATTATTCTGGTTTAGTTTAAATTAAACAATAGAGCTACTAGTTACTCCACCATCCTGTAACAACCATTACAATTATTCTGGTTCAGTTTAAATTAAACAATAGAGCTACTAGTTACTCCACCATCCTGTAACAACCATTATAATTATTCTGGTTTAGTTTAAATTAAACAATAGAGCTACTAGTTACTCCACCATCCTGTAACAACCATTATAATTATTCTGGTTCAGTTTAAATTAAACAATAGAGCTACTAGTTACTCAACCATCCTGTAACAACCATTATAATTATTCTGGTTCAGTTTAAATTAAACAATAGATCCACTAGTTACTCCACCATCCGGTAACAACCATTATAATTATTCTGGTTCAGTTTAAATTAAACAATAGAGCTACTAGTTACTCCACCATCCTGTAACAACCATTATAATTATTCTGATTCAGTTTAAATTAAACAATAGAGCTACTAGTTACTCAACCATCCTGTAACAACCATTATAATTATTCTGGTTCAGTTTAAATTAAACAATAGAGCTACTAGTTACTCAACCATCCTGTAACAACCATTATAATTATTCTGGTTCAGTTTAAATTAAACAATATAGCTACTAGTTACTCCACCATCCTGTAACAACCATTATAATTATTCTGGTTTAGTTTAAATTAAACAATAGAGCTACTAGTTACTCAACCATCCTGTAACAACCATTATAATTATTCTGGTTCAGTTTAAATTAAACAATAGAGCTACTAGTTACTCAACCATCCGGTAACAACCATTATAATTATTCTGGTTCAGTTTAAATTAAACAATAGAGCTACTAGTTACTCCACCATCCTGTAACAACCATTATAATTATTCTGGTTCAGTTTAAATTAAACAATAGAGCTACTAGTTACTCCACCATCCTGTAACAACCATTACAATTATTCTGGTTCAGTTTAAATTAAACATTAGAGCTACTAGTTACTCCACCATCCTGTAACAACCATTACAATTATTCTGGTTCAGTTTAAATTAAACAATAGAGCTACTAGTTACTCCACCATCCTGTAACAACCATTACAATTATTCTGGTTCAGTTTAAATTAAACAATAGAGCTACTAGTTACTCCACCATCCTGGTAACAACCATTATAATTATTCTGGTTCAGTTTAAATTAAACAATAGAGCTACTAGTTACTCCACCATCCTGTAACAACCATTATAATTATTCTGGTTCAGTTTGAATTAAACAATAGAGCTACTAGTTACTCCACCATCCTGTAACAACCATTATAATTATTCTGGTTCAGTTTAAATTAAACAATAGAGCTACTAGTTACTCAACCATCCTGTAACAACCATTATAATTATTCTGGTTCAGTTTAAATTAAACAATAGAGATACTAGTTACTCCACCATCCTGTAACAACCATTATAATTATTCTGGTTCAGTTTAAATTAAACAATAGAGCTACTAGTTACTCAACCATCCTGTAACAACCATTATAATTATTCTGGTTCAGTTTAAATTAAACAATAGAGCTACTAGTTACTCCACCATCCTGTAACAACCATTATAATTATTCTGGTTCAGTTTAAATTAAACAATAGAGCTACTAGTTACTCCACCATCCGGTAACAACCATTATAATTATTCTGGTTCAGTTTAAATTAAACAATAGAGCTACTAGTTACTCCACCATCCTGTAACAACCATTATAATTATTCTGGTTCAGTTTAAATTAAACAATAGAGCTACTAGTTACTCCACCATCCTGTAACAACCATTTTAATTATTCTGGTTCAGTTTAAATTAAACAATAGAGCTACTAGTTACTCCACCATCCTGTAACAACCATTATAATTATTCTGATTTAGTTATAAATATTTAAACACAACGAAATTATGGTAACCTACTTGATATGTAAAATGTTATATTTCAATTTTAAACGCAAGATGGAATTAATAAAACTAGTTATAACTCATTTTTAAAATTAATGTATATATATATTAGAAGAAAATTATTTTATTCATGTTTAATTATTAACCTTTAATATCAGACACTGATTATTTTAACTTCATCATGGACAATCCAGAAATACATCAACGTCTAGTTATATTTTAAGTAAAATATTACATAAGAAAACATTGTCTGCTTAATTATATGTTATTTGAGTGGCAAATTAGAAATTAAAAGACATCATAAAACATTTTCTACCACTTCCGGTTTGTGCGTGAGAACTTCCGGTTTTTCAGAACCACGTTGGGTGACCCAACCTCCGGTGTATGTAAGAAATGAGTACAAAAGCTACAAATAAACTATCAGGCATAATTAGAACCCAATAAGAGGAAAAAATTCTAACCGGAAGTGAAACTTTATGTGTTTTCACAGAACTGTGACATTTAGCAAAATTTTAATAAGTCCGCTAATTTTTCTCCGATTTGTACGATTTTGGTGTTTTTTGAAACCTTGTTACTTTATCTAAAATTTGTTAGGAACAGAATTTTCATTTTCAAATTTAATTTTTTTTTAAGCTAAAAGGCTATATCAAATGACCTTGACCTTCAATGACCCTGAATTTTTACAAGTAGAATGTTCTTGACATTAGCTTATTGTTTTCGTTATTTTTTTTTTTTTTCAGCTTTCGAGTTGAGCTCGAAACTGTATAGTTTTCGTTAATTTTTTTAGATATTTACAGCTTTCGAGTTGTTCTGAAACTGTATGGTTTTCGTTAATTTTTTAGATATTTTCAGCTTTCGAGTTGAGCTCGATACTGTATTGTTTTTGTTAATTTTTTAGATATTTTCAGCTTTTGAGTTGAGCTCGAAACTGTATTGTTTTCGTTAATTTTTTTAGATATTTACAGCTTTCGAGTTGTGCTCGAAACTGTATTGTTTTTGTTAATTTTTAAGATATTTTCAA
This sequence comes from Nipponacmea schrenckii, assembly GCA_030562195.1. NCBI lineage: Eukaryota > Metazoa > Mollusca > Gastropoda > Lottiidae > Nipponacmea > Nipponacmea schrenckii. The sequence continues at coordinate 353,175 of JAUJPP010000006.1, forward strand.
CTTTCGAGTTGAGCTCGAAACTGTATTGTTTTTGTTAATTTTTTAGATATATTCAGCATTCGAGTTGAGCTCGAAACTGAATTGTTTTCGTTAATTTTTTAGATATTTTTAGCTTTCGAGTTGAGCTCGAAACTGTATTTAGATATTTTTTTGTTTTTTTGTAATTGTGGTCAGATTTTCCACTAAAACTGTAATACTTATAAGATATTTGGCTCTGCGGCAGACATTCCAGACCTAGTGATTGGACTTTAAATGTATTTCGAGACGCCTGACTCCAAACGGTAGCGTTGTGGGGGAAAGCCGCTATTAAAAGCTTTTTTTTTGTTCGATTTACCTCAAAAATTTTGTCTGTGACAGAACTTCCAAGCAATATGCAGTTTCAGA
>JAUJPP010000006.1:354058-547086 GCA_030562195.1 Nipponacmea schrenckii
AAAAAACAATATAAAGATTCAAAATACACAAACTCTTTTCAATTCACTTAAATGCCCAAAAAAAAAAAAAAAATATGGTGATGATTTTAAAGATCACATCGGCTCAATTTTTTAGTGAAACTTGAAAATAAAGTCTTTGGACAATATCAGTTTTTCGAAACTAAACGATTTTATTTTCTGAAGTAACCTAAATTTTTTGGTTTGGTTTATCCTATTAAAGTAATGTGTGTACAAATTTGCGTCAAATCTCCACTTCTTCCAATCGTCAGAAACATTTAGGGGCCCGCGATCTCACCTATCCCCGGGGCCCATTCTGTCTCTTTAAAACTTTTCCGACGTTTGAGCGCCTAATATTATTAGTTTTTAAAGGGGGAGGGACGACCACAGAGAATAACTCGAGAGAAAACACGGGCCTTGGCATCGGAATTTTTTTCTGTCCAGAGCGGGGCAAGGCACCAAATCGCATTGCAGCTAATAGTCCAACGCCGTTCCACTGAGCCACCGCACACCAATAAAATGGAGATTGGCAACTCAGTGTCCTGATGAATATCTACCAACAAACAGTTGAGGGAAATATTTTTTCTATAAGTCAAATTTCTGTTTAATTTATAAGTGGTCAGATTGTTCGGTATTTAGCGATTTTTTCGGTAATTAGTGTCAGTTTTTTCGGTATATAGGATTTTTTCGGTATTTAGGTTTTTTCGGTTTTTTTTCGGTAATTAGCACCAGAAAAGTTTTTTCGGTTTTTTTTGGTATTTTTTCGGTGTATTTTCGGTATTTTTCGGTACTTTTCGGAGTTTTTTCGGTATTTTTCGGAGTTTTTTCGGATTTTTTCGGTTCTTTTCGGTATTTTTCGGTATTTTTCGGTATATAGGACTGCCCAAATACAATCAAGTTATGACATCTATGATAAATCAAAGTGTAATAAATAATTTAACAGCTCCCGCATTATCTCTTAAAGGTTGGTATCATCTGTATAAAGGAGAAAAAGTATATTCTCACGTAGATCCATTCATCAGACATTATGTCAGACGTTCTGTAAAAGGAGGTAGAGTTTCTGCAAACATAATAAAATTCAAATCGGATAAATTAGATGAAATTTGTAAAGTACAACATCATTTAAATACAACTGATTCGGATATAATTGAGTTATTCAAAAAATACCAACAGTCTTCTAAAGATTTTAACGAAGAGTTGAAGAAAATCTCTTGTTCTAAATTAATGGCATTTGACGCTAACGGTCTTTATGCCTCTGCTATGTGTGATGGTGAATACCCAAAGGCTGAATCAGCAAGAGCTTTAAAAGAATCTGAAAAGGCAGAATTTGTAAAGCTTTTCAATAAACAACAATTTAGACCAAGGTGTGCTATTTTATCTGTTTGGTTTGAGTATCCAAAAAATATGTTTTTTCAACCAATACCAGCCAAAGACAAAATAACTTACACTGTTATAGAGGATGATAAACCCCAAACAAAATCTGGTGATAAGATACGATTTAGAAATGGTTTTTGTAATGACGTTCTCACTTCTGTTGACATACAGGAAATTGTTCGAGCTGGTGGAAACATTATCAAAATATTAGATGGGATAGTCTATGAAGAAAATTTCAAAACACCTCCTTTTAAAGACTATGTTTTAACTTTAAAGGAAGAAAGAAACAAATATAAACAACAGGGAAATTTAGTTGGCAGCGACTGTATGAAATTATTGGGTAATTCTTTGTACGGAAAAACTGTTCAGAAAGATATAACTACAGAATTTCATTTATGGTCTGAAGAAACTCTTAAAGCAAATTTTGATTCAAATATAAAAAGTTATGAAAAAGTAAATGAACAACAATATATAGTGGAAAAAGAAAAGGAACAACCTGAAATTATCAAACCAACAAAAACAACAAGATTAACTCCGAGTCATTTGGGTTCATTCATCTTATCACATAGCAAACGAATAATGAATAATTACGTATTTCGACTTTGGCGAAAACGTATTGTAATCGTTCGGATTATTTTATTTTTTTTTTTTTTTTTGTAATTCTTGGATGAGTTTGCAGACAAACTGGTAAAAGGTGCAGAAATTCTAAATCTACAGTTGATCTTAGAATGATTTCTATTATCAAATAAAACAAAACCGGAAGTTCTATCTCTGACAGGAAGTGAGAACCGGAAGTTCAGGTTTTTTTGCTTTAGCAAGTTTATTTTCAGTTCGATTTTGACCGGATTTTCAGATTTGAAAACTTCAATGTATTTGTCAACTAACAATTATAGGTTTTATGCAATTAGGTTAAATATTTTACCCACGATTTGCAATTCAATATTCAAGGGTCATCGGCAAAAATTTCAGACCGTGATTTCTCCTTTAATATAAATGGTAAAATTTTGAAACTTTACCAGTTGATAGGCGATATGTTTATAATTTTTGAAAAAATGTGAAAAAAAAATTCCACTTCCGGTTTAGCCTCAAATGACGTAATTACGTAACTTCCGGTCTATAACTGCTAGGTGAAAAGTGAAAACTGTTTTATAAATAACTTGTCAATAGTAATTGATTTGACCTAAATAATTAGGTCAAGCTGCCATATCGGCCGCCATTTTGAATTTTCGTTACAATTCTTAAATCCGAAATTCAGACACTACTGATAGACCGATTTTGATGAAATTTTAGCACATAGATACAATGGAACATTATCTACCTTTTCTTGGAGACCGATTTTCAAATTTCGTATTTTCTTTCGAATTATTTAAATTTCGATTTTTTCAAAATTAGGTCACTTTAACGGGTACGGAAGGTGTGACCCACTTAATCTATGACCTTGAAAATTAGGTCAAATAATATTCAATATATTGTCTACGAGTAGATATTTTTTAATTTGGCTTACTTAAAAAATTCATAGAGATAAGTGTACTTAAATACAGCAAAAATTGATAATTTTCATATTTTCGCCATCATTAACCGTTACGGAAGGTGTGACCTAATTATTTTATGACTTTGAAAACTAGGTCAAATGATATTCAATATATTGTCTAGATGTAGGTAATTGCAACTTTAGCCTATATAATATTTTAAGGCTCTCGAAATACGTTCATAATTGTAAGCAATTCTAGTTTTATTCATGTTATTGACGGTTTTAAAAAAACAGAAATATATTATACTGATACCGATAGTTTATACATATCAGATAGGAATTGGGATATTTTAGAAAAAGCTGGATTAACTTCTGAAACGGAATATGGAAAAGGAAAGAATGATTATGGAGATGGTGGTATAATATTTGGTTTGTATTTAGCTCCAAAAGTAAAATACAATATCATTCTAACTTCTAACGGAGAATTAGTGGAAAAGAAAACTTTTAAAGGATATAAAAAAATCAAAGTTGAGTGTGGAAGATTATTTACAATTAGCTAATGGAAAAGATATTGAAAATGAATTCGATAAACCTTGGAAAAAAAGTTTTACAGACGGTGTGGTAATTCCGAAAGATAAACAAAAGAAAGTATTCAAACATAATTTGAATTTGATTAAAAGAAAAGCACCAAACAAAAATGGAATTATGTATCCCTATAATGATAAGGATGAAGTTAATATGGTTGAAAATTACGAATTCGATGATTACGATTATATAATTTTAGATGAAGACGAGGAAACGTGTAATTGAATACATATTTCTTCCTGGCCAAAATCTAAATATCTTCCACGTCCGTCTTTTATATCTAAATTGATATCTTTAATACCTTTGGTATTTATTGGAAGATATGTTGTTTGAAACGGTTTTTCTATTATTCTATAACCGATTGGAACTGTAAACGTTGGAATACTGAAAATGATTTGTTGTTTGCTTTTATTGAAAAATCCACCATCAACCAAATTACAATGAACATTGATAATATCGATGTCGTTTTCAATATTTGCTTTATAAGGAGCAAGTGTAGATTTGGTATACAATTTCTTTTCAAAACCTAATAATTCATTTATTGAGTTTTCTACATTGAAATCTACTTGATGTTTGTCTTTTAGATTTAGTTTTATTTTGTTCAGATTTAAATTACCTTCGAATTCAATATTTGGTCTGTCCTTATGACTTCCAACAAATTGAGATATATATTCGTTAATGGAAACATATTCATAACTTCCTGGTAATAATGTTAATAATTTAAATGATCTCCCATTGTCTTTAGAAATTTTCAATTGGTTATTCTGTTCACTAACATTTCTTATTGAATTGTAAACTGAAAAATATTTAAGTCCTAACTTATAGTTTTTATTTGGATCTAGTTCACATTCATAATCTAGAGTTAATCTTATTTTCGAGGACTTAGATGTTATTATGAAAAACTCCTCATCCATTTTTTACAACATTAATATAATCGTCTTTATTTATAATTCCCTTTTCTAATAATCTTTTTAAAATAGCGTGGATTTCATTTGAATCAGTTTGATGTCCATGTTTCATTGCTTCAATAATTACATTAAGTCTGTTAAGTAATTGTTGGGGATCATCTGATAAAAAAGTTATTCCTTCTCCAGATATCAAATTATTGAATTCATCTATTTCTTCTATGATTGGATTTTCTTCCCAATATTCATCCGATTCATCAACTTCATTCATGGCTTTGATATGTAGCTCAACTTCTTTCATTCTGTTTGTTATGGCTCCTGTCTTTTTAGTATCAATTAGGATTTTATAATATTCGATTAAATCAGTGTAATTGGCAATGGCAATATCCCCTCCGTTCATCAAATCTATTTTCCGTGTTTTAATTTATATATAAAGGTTTTTGTATCTATCTTGAATTGAGGGTAACGATGATCGAACAATATTCGATAACCATTGAATAATAACCCATAATCATCCACAACTGGTTTAATAGACTTTGGTAAAGTTGGGTCAGGATTTGAAAAATATCGTTTTATATCATCAAGTGACTTTATTATAAATTCATTTTCTGGGACATTTTCTATAGCAGGAGGTGGGGCATTTTCTATAGCAGGAGGTGGAGTATTTTCTTGTTGTTTTAATAGAGGCTTAAATAAAGTTGATAAACTCTCCTCCATTCCCATTTGCGATAATCTTCTATCTTCAATTTTAGATTTTATTTTATCTTTAGTTTTAATGTAATCTTTATTTCTCTTTAATATTTTATTCCAATCAGTCATTTTTTAATTAAAATATTTGTCATAACTTTTTGTCCAGCTGGTTTTCTTGTATTTAAAAAGATATATCCATGGTCGTCGAGATTGCTCCATTGTCTTCTACAAAGTTTTTTAAATTCATCTTTCTCCATACCATGAATTATTGATTATATTTGAGATAGATCTTTATCGTTTAATTCAAACAAAATAAAACAATTAGCGTTCTTTCTAATAAACATTCCGTCCATTCCATAAAATGATTGAGATTGATATATACAATGACAATTGTGATGTCTTCCTTTAGTAAAGAATTCTTGTTGAACTGTTTGGTTTGATTGTGCTACGCAGTCATCGAAAATGATCAGGTTTTTCCTTTTCTTATCGATATTAGACAAATCTAAATCGTTCACGTTCTTGGTTAGTACAACTTGAATATCAGTTGGTGTTAATGATGGGTTGTTTTTTTTATACAATAATTTATAAATTCTTCAGGAGTTTTATCATTTTGAAGATTTTCATCCTGTTCATAAATTCGAAATATTTGCTGTATGTCTTCTTTTTGTAAATATTCTAAGGCTTTCAGAAATTGATAATATAATTGATCTGGAGTTGATGTATTAATGAAAAGGGGAATTAAAATCTAATAATTTGGGTGTTGTTAACATCTTAAATAAGAGGTGAGTTTTTCCTGATCCTGATTGACCAACAATACACATTAACATTGGATTTTGTGGAAACCTATCTGAATGTTTAAATTTTGTAGCCATTTTTTTAATGAGGATTTAATACAATACCTTCTCCTTTATATTTTGAAAGAAATAAACCATCACCACTGCGAATGTGTTTAAGTATTAATCCCTCTCCTTCTTTTTTAATCTCAGTTTCACCCGTATCGATTTGATCAATTAACTTAGACAAACCTTCTTTTACTGTTTTCTTGGTTGCGTGATTGAATTGTTTAACACTTGCTAAGATATCCTTGACCCCAGAACCTTTGGCTAATTTTTACATTTCTAAATTATGTCTACGTTTTTCTCTGTTTGCAGCGTCTTTGGTTTTTTTCTTATTTACCGCTGACGCTATACCACTTGCCCCACCGGCAACAGCACCTGCAGCTGCTAATCCTCCGAAAATTAATGGGAGAAGAAATAGAAACCCACCTTCTTTAGCTTGCTTGTCTATTTCATTATAATTAATATTGTCAGTGCTTTTGATTTTTTAGTTTGTTAATCACCGATTGTGAAATATGTATCTTTATCCATTATGAGTAATTGTTTTCGGTTTTCCATTTTCGATTGATTCTAATATTTTAGCGACTAAAACTTCTGGTTTCATTTTTAAAGTTAGAAATTTATTCAATTCTATTCATCTTTCTATCCATTATATTTATGATATGACGAGATTCCTCTAACAAGAGACAATACCCTACCATATCTCCTGCTGTTTTTTCAATGTATACAGATAACTGTACGCCTGTTTTAAACAAATCTTCTTTATGAGCAGAGAGATCAAAACAAAATATAGGATAATTCAAAATAAAATCGAAATAATTAAACTGTGGTACATTTCCAAATAATTCGCTCATAAGCTTATAGTTTCTATACAACTCATTAAAGTCCTTGGTGTCGGGATTAATTTTTAAGGGTTGATTTGGATAATTTTCATTGTTTAATCTTACTTGAACCCTTTTTATTTTAGGATCTCCAAAGTTGTCACCAGTTACTTTAAAAAGGTTGTTGTTGTTCGTTTGTGAATCTGGAAGATTTTTGAAACCAAGTATTAAATATCTTGCTGGTTTTGTGGTATTTGTCACTTGCCATGTGAAATTCTCCCCTGTGATTGTTATCGATCCAATCGTATTTCTTCTTAAAAATGCTATTTCAATATCTTTTTTCAAACTACTAAGAAGTCTTGTTTCTACTTCGATTGTTGGGGTTATTACTGGTACGTATAATTGGATATCGGTTATTTCTAATTTAGCATTTGAATTGTTTTCTCCAAAAAATATTCTATCGTTATTTATTAATCTTTGAAGATGGATTTTGAAGGGTAGACCAATGTAAACTTTCCTGTGCTCAAGTAATCCAAAGAGGGGATATAAATTCCAGTTTATGTACGAACCCCAACTATTTCTATCAATAGGTTTATTGTAAAAAACAACCCCCTGTTTATAACCTTCATTATTTTGAAATTTGGTGATATTGATCAAATTGTTAACACTAGCTCTAACTGCTGCCTGGTTGGCGTCTGCTGCTACATTTTCTTGTTGAGATTGTATTTCCCCATCTCCCGTGTCTGGCATCCAAACCCCATGCCGTTGTATAATTTTTTGGATACAGAAGAGTTTTTAAACATTGTGTCAAACTCACCTGGGGGTTTGATTGTTTCAATTATATTTGAACCGGCTTCTAAAACCATTTCGCTAAATAAAGAGGGGGAAAAAATTGTTCTCCAATGTTACCATCTGTTGGGGAAAACGATTTTGATTTAGGGCCCCATCCTTAATTTTGAAAACACAACGGAAGTAAGCGTCGGAAAGAAGTAACCAATTGGACAACGAATTGATTTCAAAAGTGACTCTACCTCCGTCATTAATCTGAGATTTGGACCCAACAGTTGGAGATATAATGATGTAGTCTTCTTTTTTCTTATTGAATGTATATTCTATTGGTTCATAAAGTTGAAAGATCGGGTCAAGTTTTGCCATTTTTAGGCCTTATCCCAACACCTTAAATCCTTGGCCTTGTTTCGCTTTTTGTCTGAGTTCTCTTATTTTGCGCAATTCATCTAATTCATTTTTTTGTTGGACAGATTTGCTAATTGAACTCGCTGCCTGCCCGACTGATGAAATCGCTTTTGCCCCCGAGGATATAAGGTCTTTGTTTTTAGTTACAAAGGATGTAACCTTTGGTAAGAGACATCAATCCAGAGAAGAAACCATCTCCAGTGTAATTGAACTTTTCCTTTTCATGCTTTAAAATCAATCCCATATTTTTAATATGGTAGATTTGATAAAAGAAACACAACAAAAGAATTTTATTACAAGTATAAATAAATTCAAAGGTTCATAATCAATACAACATTATCATAAATTGTTTTCTCAACTGCGCATGATCGAAACCGCTCCTGTAGTACCGGTTCTTAGTTACGGATGTTGTTATTCAGTTACTAGTCAACTGCGCAGTCTCAGAGGAATGATATTCCTATTTTATGTTAATAAGATACTCCAATACGCAGTCTCAGAGGAATGATATTCCTTTTCTATGTTAATAAGATCACATGGTACATTACACATATTTCTGAGTCAATACTGTATTATTGATTATTCATAACATCTGGTGGAATACTTGTCACGTAACCTGAAACATGAAATGGAGAATTTATTATTAAATATATTTTACACACTTACCTTTCTAAACAGAATCTCGAACTGTTTTGGATAAGATTGATAAATATTATCAAATCACATTAGTTTCCAAAACGTTACTTCTTCAGAATTATTTTGAAACATTGTCCGATTTCTGAAACCATTCGTTCTAGTTTTACAATTGACAAACTAACGAAAATTTGATATTATTAAACTGTTAATATTAGATATAGATATTACATACCTTAATTGTCAAATATAATTCTGTTAATCTCTTGTCCAATGAATATTACACCTAGAGTAAACAGAAACTAAACTGTACATTAACACGGCCGGCTTCAAAATGAGTTGGCAAGTAACAGGTGTGAACTATTACGACGCAGTTAATAAAATTCGAGAATATTCAAGAATGTTAAAGAGAATATTGATTAAACAATAATTTAGCAGACGAATTTAGTTAATAATATATCATGAAGTTTAAAGTGAATGTTTATTTAAGACATTTTGGGTTATTTAAAGGGAGGGCGGGTGGGCCAATAGTAGTAATAGAACTTACAGATATCCGGTAGCTCGGAGCGGAGCGGAGGGGTGCCGGATATCTGTAAGTTCTATTACTACTGTAAATACATATTTTAATTTAAGGAGGGGCTATATTTGTCTGCACAGAGCACCACTGGCATAGTAGCCTTTCTTCGGACTCGACGTTTAAATCGGTTTGTAACGTAGTGACAATCGCAGTACGCTGGTTGTCCCAGTCTTCACTTCAACTCTAGTCACTGGCTTGCAGGTCATCTCCATTGTCTTATGTATCAGCATAGGCGTACGGGAGGTTTTGAAACTGGGGGTGCGGGAGAGATTTGCACCAAATGTGCTAAAACGTTTTATTAATTTGTCTTTTTGATGAACATTTATGATTTTTCTGACCTAGGGAATTTTAGAATCGACATGCTTTGCTAAGACATTCTTTACCAACCCCTTTAATGATGATATAAATATTGTACAGAGGGACTAATGTGTCTACGCAGAGCACCATTTCTGTGCTCGATAATATAACTCAGTTTGCTGGCAAAATAATATCATCGTCAAACACGCGACACGAAGGCCATTCACCCTCAGCAATTCGACCCCTGTCAATCGCATTAAAAGTTATTTAAAGCACATTTTCATTCGTTAGCCGATTTGTGATAAATGTTACTTAGGAGGTCAATATAGTAAAATATATATTATCAAATACAATGTTATATTATTGGAGATATTGTTGTTATTCTCCAAACAATGCTTTCAGATATACTCTCAGTGAATGGAATTTTACTATACGTTATTAAAGAGAATGAAGAACCAGAACTATGTTATAAAGAAAGAGTGGGTGTGTCGCCACCGATTGTAAAAGATATAGAGTGTAATCAGGTTATAACTGGTCGTTATGTCAATATCAGTTCTATTCTTAGTAATAGTGGCAGATATTTAACATTTTGTCATGTGGAGATATATGGTAAGATTTTATTCTATGAAGTTATTAACTTCTTCATTGGAGAAGAACAGAACATTTTATTTAAGTCATATTGTACAAGCTAGGGTTTGTGATATACACAAACACTATTTCAATAAATATATTAGATATGGACGAATAACCACAGAGTCAGAATTTCTATCGGAAGAGGCGGTACCCTTTTAGCGTGACAGACAAAACAGGATAATATATAATTCTACCATCTACCATTTCTTATTATTGCTTTTTTTCAGTATGTTCTGTAGGAACGTTTGGCTCAGATTGTACCAACTCCTGTCATTGTTTAAATAATGAAAGATGTTCAGAGACTGGTGAATGTCCTAATGGTTGTTCTGACGGATGGACAGGAACTACTTGTAGTCAAGGTAAAGTTTATTTTATAGAAAGGTGTAAACAGTCTGACCTTAAATTGAAGCCCTGTATAGAAGGTGTTAATTTAAGATATGTGTTTCTTGATAGTTTGTGTTTGACTGTATATGGCAGATTATTTATATTGACTGTTTATACTAGTTTATTTCCATTTTTAGTTTGTAATAATGGTACGTACGGTGCTGGATGTTTAAAACTATGTTCAGAAAGAAATTGTTTAGTAGAAACATCACCATGTAATCATATCAATGGTAGCTGTGAAGGGGGTTGTACAGAAGGTTTTTATGGTGAAGTATGTGATATGAAATGTTCAGATAGAAAATGTAAAGATAGTAATTTACAATGTGAGAGTAAAACAGGAGAATGTATTGATGGATGTCAACCAGGATACCAGACAATAGATTGTACACGAGGTAAAATATTGAACTTATTGAATTTTGGAGGTCGATGTGGTAGTTGGAGAATTGTTTATAGAAGAAAAGTGCCCCTTAGATCACGTCTATCAATTGCTAACTGAAGTGCATGTATGTTTTACATTCGAGGCAAACACCCCAAATCTCTATCCCGATATATGCACCATAATCTTGAAATTGAATGACCATTACAATAAATTGAAAATTTACAACTTACGAGAATATGTAGAACGTCCCTGACTGACATAAGTTTAATGATATTTGACACTTTCGTTCTCTAGAATGTGATAATGGAACATACGGACCAAACTGTATGTTAGATTGTTCAGCAAGATTCTGTACACCAGAGGCAGAATGTAATAATATTGATGGAGCTTGTAACTGTTCAGATGGATACCAAGGAATAGATTGTACCGTTACAAAAGCGAATGTATTACTGAGTGACGGCAATGGAGGTTTGACGTTTTAAAACCAGATTGTCAACAATCATAACTAGATTTCTTTCAACCCATCATAATTGGAAAAAAAATCTGGTTTTTTATAAATAATTGTCACCTCTTCTCAAAAATAATTAATCAGAACAGCGGAAATAAAAAGTTTAATACAATAAAGTAGAATATAACATGTAAACATCATAATATAATTTTCATTACTTCTTTTTTTTTTGACTATTTATTATTGGTCTGTTTTTAAGATATAATATTGAGAATTCTACTTGTAAGTATACACCCCATGCTTTAATTTCGTTCCAATTTACAGGAAGTAAAGATCAGAGTTTGACAATAATTGTAACGATTGTGGTAGTAATAGTTGTATTAGCTATTGTGACTGGAATAGTCATAGCTGTGAAGTATAGACTCAATGTAAGTAATAGTAATTCTCAATAATAGTGTTGCTAAGACTCTTGTTAACACGAGGCTTTAGAAAAGGGTAACTAGGGTTGAAATTGATTAACAATTAAAATGTATCCGATTCATTTGTATTAGTGTTGCTTAGAAAATATTCTTTGTGTCAATTTTAGGACTCAATCAAGAAACACCGTACCCCAACAAGAAACAACAGAGCCACTAGTTACTCCACCATCCTGTAACAACCATTATAATTATTCTGGTTCAGTTTAAATTAAACAATAGAGCTACTAGTAACTCCACCATCCTGTAACAACCATTATAATTATTCTGGTTCAGTTTAAATTAAACAATAGAGCTACTAGTTACTCCACCATCCTGTAACAACCATTATAATTATTCTGGTTCAGTTTAAATTAAACAATAGAGCTACTAGTTACTCCACCATCCTGTAACAACCATTATAATTATTCTGGTTTAGTTTAAATTAAACAATAGAGCTACTAGTTACTCAACCATCCTGTAACAACCATTATAATTATTCTGGTTCAGTTTAAATTAAACAATAGAGCCACTAGTTACTCCACCATCCTGTAACAACCATTATAATTATTCTGGTTCAGTTTAAATTAAACAATAGAGCCACTAGTTACTCCACCATCCTGTAACAACCATTATAATCATTCTGGTTCAGTTTAAATTAAACAATAGAGCTACTAGTTACTCCACCATCCTGTAACAACCATTATAATTATTCTGGTTCAGTTTAAATTAAACAATAGAGCTACTAGTTACTCCACCATCCTGTAACAACCATTATAATTATTCTGGTTCAGTTTAAATTAAACAATAGAGCTACTAGTTACTCCACCATCCTGTAACAACCATTATAATTATTCTGGTTCAGTTTAAATTAAACAATATAGCTACTAGTTACTCCACCATCCTGTAACAACCATTATAATTATTCTGGTTTAGTTTAAATTAAACAATAGAGCTACTAGTTACTCCACCATCCTGTAACAACCATTATAATTATTCTGGTTCAGTTTAAATTAAACAATAGAGCTACTAGTTACTCCACCATCCTGTAACAACCATTATAATTATTCTGGTTCAGTTTAAATTAAACAATAGAGCTACTAGTTACTCCACCATCCTGTAACAACCATTATAATTATTCTGGTTCAGTTTAAATTAAACAATAGAGCTACTAGTTACTCCACCATCCTGTAACAACCATTATAATTATTCTGGTTCAGTTTAAATTAAACAATAGAGCTACTAGTTACTCCACCATCCTGTAACAACCATTATAATTATTCTGGTTTAGTTTAAATTAAACAATAGAGCTACTAGTTACTCAACCATCCTGTAACAACCATTATAATTATTCTGATTTAGTTATAAATATTTAAACACAATGAAACATGAAACTATGGTAACCTATTAGATATGTAAAATGTTAGATTTCAATTTTAAACTTAAAATTAATGATGGTTTTAGAAAAGAAATGAATGGAGTTTTACGTCCTGCTTTTCTGTACCTTATGGGCTAACGAAGACGGATATGGTATTAGAAGGAAATTATTTATTCATGTATAAATATTAACCTTTAATATCAGACACTGATTGTTTTAACTTCATCATGGACAATCTAGAAATACATCTAGACATATTCGTGTATCTGTTATGATCTCATTGATAAATTGTTAAACCTTGGCGAAGTCAGAGAATAGGCCCTGCACGTCCTTCCTTATAGTAGTCCTTGATTAATGTATATATTAAAAGAAAATTATTTTATTCATGTATAAATATTAACCTTTAATATCAGACACTGATTATTTTAACTTCATTATGGACAATCTAGAAATACATCTACACAAATTCTTTTTTCTGTTATGATCTCACTGTTTAATTTCATCTAAAAATGCTTTACATACATACATAAGAAAACATTGTATGCTTAATTATAAATGCTTTACATGCATACATAAGAAAACATTGTCTACTTAATTAGAAATGCTTTACAATCATACATAAGAAAACATTGTCTACTTAATTAGAAATGCTTTACATACATACACACATAAGAAAACATTGTCTACCTAATTAGAAATGCTTTACATACATACATAAGAAAACATTGTCTGCTTAATTAGAAATGCTTTACATACATACATAAGAAAACATTGTCTACTTAATTAGAAATGCTTTACATACATACATAAGAAAACATTTTCTACTTAATTAGAAATGCTTTACATACATATATAAGAAAACTTTATGTTATATTTTTGTTATGATCTTAAATTTTAACAGTTTAGTTGTTTTATTTTACTATTTTCTTAGACGTTTACTATGTTGTCTTAATTGTTATGTTTTTCTTGCGATTTTATCTATACATGTATATGTTAATTTTTATTTTACTAGTCTTATAGCTCAGTTCGGGCTGAGAATTTAGATGTCCGAAAATTGGTCATATCTTATATATGTATGAACAAATTAAATAGCAAGTATAGATGTATTAGAAGTCTTTGTTGTGAGAACTCTGAATCATATCTTGTTGGCATTGCTCAATTTGTCCTTTGCGCCTTGAAATTCAGAGAAAGAGAAATTTCATGATAACTTTGCCTCTTCTAAAAAGTATGTACATGTATGTTATAATATCTGTATGTATGCAATCAGCAATATCATCCTTGTTGCTACAATGTACTTAAATTTGTAACATTGGTCTATAAGACCGTCATTTACTGGAAATAAACACATTATATTATATATTATGAACAAAAAACCAACAAGCATAAAAATGAAATTTCTATTTTGAATAGTATAGTCAGGAGATAATATGCGATAATGTAGGACGATCTTGAATCCTCTTCAGTGACCTTTTGGAAATACCACCTGGGGTAAAATGATGTGTAAGAAGATAACGGGCGAAATTTTTATCACTTATAGGGGCTTTTTGTAAAATGACAGTTTTTTTTTAAATTTTGAGCTCACTGTATGCAGATAGTAGTCACAAATGGCAAAGATTGGCAAAGTAAATTATAAGTATAGCATAAAACGTTACCCTTTATATCAAACACAAAACGTTGTTTGTTAGTCTCTGGAGATTCATTAGTACTTGACAAAATGTTGAATAAAAGTTCGAAAACCGACAAAATCGTTTCCGTTCTACAAAATATCTAGCCACGCCATGTAATGTCTCCCTGAAGATATTACTGTAACATGTAAGAGATATAATTATTTTGGTATTTACTTGATTTATATACTACTCAGAAACAACCTACTATACTTATATATATACTTATCATTTTATCATACTAGTATAATTATATTATTATCATTATATATTGAAGGTACTGACCATTGTGTTTGAAATTATAATTTAGATTTTTAAATTTCATTTAAATAGTTGAAATTATATGGAAAAATACTAAATCATTTTAAAATGTTTATTTTTAAATATAGAATATTAATTTATAGTAACAATGAAAATTTCTATCTAGTACGTTTTGTGTTTATTGTGAATTGCTCGATCACATCTAGAATTCAACAGTGTTATTCCTAACGGTAGAATTATGAACAACTGTTCCGTACTGTTGTTCTCCGTATCAGCACTGATTCTTATTGATACCGATAAATATCTACTTAATAGCTTATGATGCCAATGCCTTTTAATGTAGTCTTTTGATAATAAGTTGTATAATTCCTGGAATTATGAACAACTACAGTATTATCCTTTATTGATGGGTAGATATTTACTTACAATGATTTTTTTAATGTAGTTTTTTTATGATAATTTGTTTTATTCCTAAAGTTAGAATTATGAACAACTACGGTATCATCCTTGATTCTTATTGATGGGTAAATGTTTACTTACAATGTTTTTTTTATGTATTTTTTGATAATTATTTGCTTCAAATAAACATTTAGAACGAATAGAATATCTGTATTATTTCTTCAAAACCACACCACCAACTAAATTGACTTGACGATAAGCGATTTATATCCATGCTAAACCGCAAATTTAATGGAACTGATAATGGACATGTTTCCTGAAATGACTGCCTTTAGTATACACAGTTGATGCTGGGAGCGCTTATATTCTCGTAGTAATGATTGAAGGTGCCCCATCTAGACCTCTCTGAAGTTAGATTCACAATAATCCCACATGAGGTACCCAGCTAGCAGTTTAATATGTGTTAATAAAAGTGTTAGGTAGATAGACAAGTCCTGCACCAAACTCTAATATTATTAAACTTGAACTATTTACTTTTTTTTATTTGTTTGCTTTTCTTTGGTGTAAAATGCGAATTCTGCCAATGTGCGTTTTTAGAATGTCACCCCTGAGCTATTTAAATTGGATAATATTTTCACCAGTTGCTTCCCTTGAACTGTTGGAATTTAATTATTCCAGACATCGTGTTTTGTTTTTACTTTAGTTATTATTATTATTTTTTTTTTTTGGCCTTGATGGAAAGATTGTTACTGATTACTAAAAACAGATTTCCCCCATAACGTAGATCATAATGCAGTCCGCCATGTATTCAGACCAAATAATTGTAAACACAGTTCAGTCATGATTAAGCAACCAACCATTGTGCCATCCTTATCAACAGAGAAATTCTACCTATCGGAGGTATTTGATCATTCCAGTTGCCATGTGTTGTTTTCCTTTTTAGTTTTTCGTGTGTGTTTATACCGTTAGTAATAGTTTGTTGATCTCAAAACAAATCTCCCTACATACACCATAATGTAGTTCGACAGATGAAACAATTGGGCTTAAGGAATCCAGATACCCAGATAGACCTGAAAATAGTTTTATTTTACGTTATACTTTTCAGCTTCTTATCGGCTATTTATGCTGGGCAACGTTCTTTAGAAAAGAAGCATTGCGTGTATAAGTCATATAATATGATTTCTGATACCAACATAGACAGTAATAATTCATTATTCTACTCGCCGATTATTTCACTACAAACTCCATTCATGTTATACTCAGTCTAGAGACCACCTAATTTCAACTCACATAGAACTTTGTCATCAGTTCCCTCCCTTGAACTGTTGAATTTGGATACGAATATTTTTATCAGTTGCCTCCCTTGAACTATAAAAGTTGATCTTTCCAGTTAGCGTGTTGTTATTTTCGTTTTTCGTGTTTGTGTTTTCACCTTAAGTTATAGTTTTTCAGTTTCTAAAAACAGATCTCCCCTATGACTTAGGCCGTGAGATAAAAACAAAGCCATGGATGAGTAAACAAAATTGTGGTTCAGGACCCTCGATAGACTGGGGAAAAGAAATAATGGAGTTTTATGTCCTACTTTTCTGCACCTTATGAGCTATTTAGCTGGGCAACGTTTTTTTCAAAGAAACATTGACCGTATATATAATGATTTCTGATACCAACATAGACTAGACTGTATTAATTCATTATTCTACTTGCCAATTATTTCACTACAAACTCCATTCATGTTATACTCAGTCCAAAAAAAAAAATAATTTTATCAGTTGCCTCCCTTGAACTATAAAATTTTATCATTCAAGTTGCCGTGTTTTATTTTTATTTCGTTTTTCCCGTGCGTGTGTTTTGGCCTTTAATAATAGTTTGTCGGGTAAGTTTTTGCTAAAGAAAGATATTTCCCCTTGGCTTAGACCGTTTTTTCGACAAATGAAATCAAAGTCATAGATGAGCAACCAAAATTTGCGCTTAAGGATTCTAGATACCCAGATAGACCGGAAAACCTAATGAAATGAATTGAGTTTTACGTCCTACTTTTCTGCACCTTATGGGCTATTCAAACCGGGCAATGTCTTGAGCAAAGAAACATTGCGCGAATGGGTCATTGTACACGATTACCGATACCCACATAGACCGTAATAATTCATGATTCTACTCGCCGATTATTTCACCATTCATTCCATATGTAGTCAGTTCCCTCCCTTGGACTGTTAAAATTGGGAAAGAATATTACCGGCAATTATATCCATTCATGTCAGACCTAATTTCAACTCCCATAAAACTTTGTGATCAGTTACCTCCCTTGAAATGTTAAATTTCGATGCCAATATTTTTTTGTCGGTTGCCTCCCTCGTACTGTAAAAATCGGATACGAATATTTTTATCAATTGCCTCCCCTTGTACTAAATGATTTGATAAGTCTTGTCCGTCTTTTGTTATTTATTTCGTTGTACCATGTAGGGCATCCATACTTGTCTAGACACTTCGAACTTCTTATTACTAAATCAGAACTTTAGTGACCTATTTTAAGCTTGAGATTATAGTTGCCAGCTCCCATGCTGATCGCTGAAAGTATTCAGCGCTCACAATTTACTGGCTGACTATTCCTATAGAATTAAATATACATAATAATAATAGCTTGTCAGAATATTTGTTCTGTATCTGATATTATGGTATATAATGGTAGCTGACTGCTTCTCATCACACTTTGATTGATTTTTGAAATCCTTGAAAAGTCATACCTTTTAGAAAAAGAAAGTATTTGTAAGTATATTTATTGGTTTTAACGTCATAGATATATGGCCTTACTTCCCTTCATATTTGCACCTGGCCATTGCTTGGTTGAGCGACGATGATAACCGTACGTTATCATTAACTTCACAGGTATGATACGCTTGACGAGATACGCGTGTCCTTTGTTATACCTGTATTAACCCGTACTTGGTTAATGTGTAAACGCTCTACTTTCATTTTATTGTGTATCTATATCTTGATCATAAGAGATGATTGTGCCCTAGTCTCAACTGACCATGTATAGTATATGGACTATTTCAACTGTTATACTATTGATGTTCTATTGTGGATGTACTGCGCTTAATACATGTAAGTGATTATCTTTAAAATTTTCTTTGTTAAAGACCATAAGTTACAAGTAAAATACAAATTTCAATCATTTGTGAATTTGATGCGATAATCTTATATAGAAATTATTAATGAATACTTTCCCAGATTTGGTAAAATAAAGAATTGTATCTTTATTTCATTCAATCAATGATAATTTCGGTATTTGCCGAATGTTTTTCCTTAAAACATATAAATTATTAATTATAATTTTATTTATATACCTATACATCTACCATAATGGTATTTAATGTATATTACTCAATCTAAATTGATTTGAAAGCGGTGATTACATTTCCAACCTTACCATCATTATGAATCGATTATGAATAATTGATAGACAGTCATGGTAGTAGAAATCGACTGTCAGTTTAGTGTAAGGAATTGCCTGCAACGTTGTTAAAAGGACACCGCTTGTCAGTGTATTAAATGCACAAAGCATCTTGGATACGATGATTTAGTGTTCTGTAAGCAGAAGCATACCAGAAAACCGAGAACGTTGCCGTTATAGTTAAATCTTGCAGGTTCTTGTTCTTGAATTAAAAATGCTTTTATTGTTCCGATCATCTGATTCGTTAATCACTAAACTTGAATTTAAATCCAGTCCTATTATCCAATCAGATTACCGTATTTCTAAAAATTAAGTAATGAAATAAAAGTAAAGTTTTAGGCAAGAGGAAAGAATGGAAAGAGAAAAGTAAAAGAGGCTGTTTTTGATACGATATTTGTATCGACTCCATTTTCAGATGCAAAAACTTCAGAAGTAAAACGAAATTTGAAAAAAATAAAAAACGTGAGAGGGGATAACAATTAAAACTATAGGTTTAGTAAAAGTAAATTATTTTTTTTGAACAATAGATTTTTTTTTTCAACGTCGTGTATTGAAATCGATTATGTCTATTTTTCTTTATACTTTAATGTCTTTAAATAGTTCACATCACATCTGCCTTGTCTATTGTTCTCAAATATTTCATCATTTCTTTCAATTTATTTCTTTGTGTGAAAAATACAGAAAGAAATATGACGAAAACCAGGTTAATGAAAATAATAAAGAGTATTTTTAGGTCAAATTATATTCAGTGTTTACGACGCTTACGGAGTTATTTGGTAACAACTTAAACGAAAAATGAAATGGAGTTTAACGTCCTATATTTTGAAATCTTATTGAGCCGAAAACGGAGGGTAGTGCTCAAGTAGGGAAATTTATTCCATTAGAGCGTTATCTACTTACTAGTATTGATATTTAAGTATTTTACGGAGATGATTTTTATTGTGTAATTCTAACAACTAAATCTCTTTCTAGTTCACCCAATGTTAATAACAGGGGACACTGGACTGAAAAATCCAAAAGGAACAAACCTCTGATTTCTACAGGAGTATAGATGACAGTAATAATTTAAGGAGTTGTTTTAATTTACATTGTTTTTTTCTCACGCTTCAAGTTGATTTTCCTGTTTTCAAAACCTGCTCTTCTATCATTTCTAAAGTTCTAGCTCATTAAAAAAAGCAACCAGTTTTTTCCCGCGTTAAAATTTTAAGGGATAAGAAATAAGAAAACATTGCGCACTTAAACCTACACCTATAATCCAATCTAGGTTGTTTTCGTCAAGGTCATTTGCTTATAGCAAAAATCCAACTTAATTTACCCATAAGGTTCAGAAGAGTAGGACGTTAAGCTCTATTCATTTCATTTCATATCTTAGTAAAAAGGTGCCACGTCCTATTGTTTGGTACTTTATAGTGATACAGAACCAAATAAACATAGAAACTTCCTATGTTAGCGATTCAAGCGGGACCTCTCTCTTGACATCAAACAATAATTATAGCATTTGTTGTCGTGTGATACCAGAAATTACTACCGTTGGTACCTAATAATGATATGATATAAAGGTGGGACAAGTGGGTGGTGGATTCCAAACTTGTAGAATGGACATTAAAGAGCCGAAGTGAGGCCAGGCAACCTAATATTTGATATCTTATATGACAAAGAATGTTGCACTCCGTCTCGAAGTTATATTCAAATTCCGTATTTCACGTTTTCATTCATAAATAAATAAGCTGCACAGTAGTCTACATAGATTATTTTCAATAAAAAAAAAGATCTTTCACATACAATTGTTACATGTGGTATTGCATATTTTGTTTTTCAAGTCCAACTGCGATATTACATGTTTGTGTTTGTTTGTGTACGTGATTTCAAAGGTGACAAACAAATGTTATATTTCTGAGTTTTTTTCCATCCATCACCATCATACAAAAGTTATTCTTAAAGCGGTAGTCCCATGTAAAACAAACATTTGATTGAGTTACAATGGCAGCGCTGGCCCCCAGTTGTTGGACTTCAAATAGGGAACAAACTTCTATAAAATATAGTTGGGGAAAGGTTCAAAATGCGATAGCGTCAAAGCGATATGAACACGCTTCCAATGGAGAGACTGATGGGAAAATTTAAACATTTCATACTACGTGTAGTTGGCAGACTCTGTACAAAAACAAACAAGAATCATGTGTTTACAAACCATTTTACCGTGGTTTTTAGTTTGGTATATCCCTATTGAAAGGCGTCCTGTGGCCATCTAGAGTCTAAGTTAATAAGTGAGATTCCACGATTATTTTTGTTTCCTTTAGTGGTATTTATTAATACATGAATGTATATCTGGACACAATTATATGGATAACAGTTACTTTATTAAATATCTTGTGTCTAGATATATGGTTTTGTTTGTTTGTGTACATGTTTATCGTCTAAGGTTGATATGCGATTTGTGGAGTATACATGCAATTTTGGCTTAAAATAATTCAAGAGGTTTTAGACGTGTATTTCTAACATATATATCCTTTATTTGCATTATTTCCGTTATCAGAGGATGTTTTTTCTAGTCTTAGTATGCGTTCAGGTATAATTTTAATTTGCATCCTTCTATTTTCTCCATTCGATGTTGTTTTTCAAATATTGATTGCGAGATATTTCATAAATATAATTTAAACCAAAGTACATATTTAACAGACCGCTACTGGAAAATCCGAATAGTTAAAAAACAGAATGGTACTTATAAAGGTTTAAAAAAAACTTAATCTTTTCACCTTGTTTTGTGAAGGCATTTTTTTAGTCATTTGAGATCATTTATTATCATCAGGTCGGGGAATAAAAACTCAATAAAACATCTTTATAATATCTTGTATATGTTGAGATCAAGATCAACAAGTTGTATTTATCTTATTTTAGTTATGTTATTTGGACTGTAGTTTTTTTCATCACCCTTCATGCAAGTTAAGTTATAAATGATTATTAGGTCTGTGTGTAGGAGATTAACTTGATTGACAGGTTTCGGGATGAACTCTTCTTTATACCCTAAAATCATTTATCTTTTTACACTGTTGTTTATTTGTTTATTGTTATTGTTTACGTGTGTGGTATCGGTAAATAAAAACAAGAGTCAAGTTTAGTGATGATTTCTGTTTATGGTGTGCTTAGAGTTTCTTCAACAAAACTGATCACGATTCAGAAATATCGTTTTCAGAGTAATTACAATTGATATATTATTTTAGAGTGTATTACAAATTCAGAAATATCTATGTCAATTTGACTGAATATCGTTTTAAAACCGATTAAAATTAGCAAAATCGGTCCCAATCTGATTAAGATGTACAGATTTTAAGATCTAGTTGTTTTACTTGTAAATTATGTTCGAATTTTCCATCTTAACATCATTAATTAGTCGTATTTAATTAAACATAAATCTTTTTAATTAATTTAGATACAAGTTTAAATTGTCAGTCTGACTTTTTGACATCGGCTCGTCTTCCTGTTAACCCCTCATGACCTCAGGTGACCTCGTGTCAACTTAAGGGGCGATGGCTTATGGCTGGATGTACGGCTAACTGACATGCTGAATTCAGAGATTGTTATATGTTTCAAACGATATTAATGATTTTAAAACCAAAGTGTACGATATAATATTCATGATAGCAGATTCCAGGTTTTCAAATCCTCACATGTAACCGTCTATCTACTGATGTCTTCCCAGCTATAAATTACATGGAAAGTATGATGAAAAAATATGTAGGTGTTTCAATGGAACAGTGAATAAGGAACCTGTATGAAACGAAAGAAACTTTATTTCACAATGGTCATTGGCAAAACCTTTGGTCATTGATTTTATCCAGAATAACATTAGTTTTTTACATCTGGGTCGACTGGAATTGTGATTGAAGACTTATTCAAGGTTATCGGTATCGCACGCCGATCGTAAGTCAAAGATCCCTTGGCAGTTGGTAATCGAAAACGAGAAGGCCAATGCAGCTGTCCATGGAATCTACACCCTCACACTCACAGGTTTCTAGGTCGCTTAAGTTTTTCCTTATCTATTTCAATACAAATGACATTCTTAATATCCAATATCTATTGTAATTACAGATAATAAAAACAAGGAAGAAGGAAATACCTTAGTTTATTTTATCAATGACACTAATATTTATATACTTTTCTTTTCTTTTTAAATAACTATAACATTACGTCATGACATCATTATATTTAAATATCTAATTGTTACATCAGTTGGTTATCAGCAGATCAAAATGATATTGAGGATTTACATATTAGTCTGTATCACCATACTTATCGTAGCTCTTTAATCGTGATACGTATCATATCGTGACTTGGCAATACGAGCATCAATCTGCTTCTTTCATCTATTAGTTTGTATCACAATATTTATCGTGGCCCTTATATCGTGCTGCGTATCATATCGTGACTTGGTAAAAGAAGAACTTATGTGCTTCGTTTATCTGTTACCCTGTATCACGATCATTATGTATCGTACTCATAATTCAATAAACTAATTAATTAGCCTTTATCGTGATACGTATCCTATCGTTACATGGCAGACAATAACCAACACTAGTACACAAGATCCTCAGACCGTTGTAAAAACATGTCAATTTTTCTAGGTTTTTTGTTACATTACCTATTAAACTAGTTTTATTATTCGTGAAATAACTAAGAAGATTGACATAGTTGCTTCATGTATATGAAGTCTAGATTTTAACAATACATCGAGTGGGACAAAAGATAAACAACAGAATCTTTTGTCGTTTGTATACTAGGCTAATAGAGCGGGACTTGACCAGGTTTTTTTAGGGTTTTTTTGTATCAATTATTTTTAGCTTTGTTTGAAATATATCGGCGTACTTTTTATAGATTCAAGTTTTATTCCTTGTTTAAAAATCTTTTGACGGAACTAAAATTTGTTATATTGTATATAACCCTACCCATTTCATAAGAATACTTCCACAGTCAAATGTGTATTAATGTCTCCCTAAAATGGCAATACATACTATACATGAAATTTGAACTTAAAATAAAAATTCCGTTGTCAAGGTATCGTGACAATAACAACACGATATTTACATATTGACATCTTGTTTACACGATACTCTAGTTATTTAGTTATTATTAAATTGTTGTTGGGTTTCCGAGGTATTCCAGGTATTGTGGCTACTATAGGGATCATGATACTTTAAAGTGATCAAATAAATGAGAACTTATACAAATATCTGTAATTATAGGCAGAAATATGTACAATTTATTTTTTAACAGATGATATTTATTTATCGGGTAATCAATTAGGACTATGCCTTTCTAAATTGAACACGTAAAAAAATACACAACTACCAATAACACAAGTACCTACAAGAGAATAAAAACGTATCTTCATTTTCTTATAAGCCTACAAACAGTTACTCCAAGATAGAGTGAAGGTGGTGGCGTCGATGAAAATTTACAGCCAGAATAAAAAAAGTTCGACAATTTTAATAGAAATGGTTGGAGAGAAGTGTATTTCTATTCTATGAAAACTGTGATTCCAATTCTAATAAAGCTAAAAAAATATCATTCGATTTACCATCGAACATACATTATAAAAAAATATTTCGAAATCGGTTGGCTTTATTTTGTGTCCGAAACACGTGTGACATGTCAACAACATGTAAGAAGTTTTAGTCAATTAGGTTGTCAGGTTGTAAACAAAGAAAATAAAAAATAAAACTGAATAAATAAAAGATGTAAAATATTGCCTCAGGGTTAAAAGTCAAATACTCTGAGATCAGTGGTTTAGATTCGTATCACACGAAATAAAAAATAAACAGGTAAACTTAGTATATGAATAAATTGCCAAGGGAAATTTGTTTATCGGAATAAACGGGGGTAAATGTAACCTCATTTCATTAATACGTATCTTGAACAGCTGTTATCATAACGGTACCAACTCAGATTTGTCTAAATATAATTAGATGATCTTCAAGCCAAACCACCATAGATATTTTATATATAAAAACTTTCTTTTGTTTTATATTGACTTAGTTTGGAGTTCTTTTTTTATTGTCAAACATTTTCTAAATATCCTTGTTTGTGTTTCGGAAGCGCTCTGTATACTACATTCGTTGAAGCCTATTTTCATAATCATTATTGCTAACTTGTTTTTCTTATATATTTCGTATTATCATTACTATTATCATAATTCCCTAAGTACAGAGGTAAGATGTGATATCGTATTAATACCGAGAAGTTCTAGCCAATAAGCTAGATATTGACATTGTATTTAAAATCAATCAAATTTCATCTAGGGTCTGTATTTATTACCCATTAAATTTCAAATCATACACAAACATTGTGGGGGTCGGGGTGTCTATGTGACCTTTGACCGTGTTTATTTACAATCCCTGTGTGATTATCTAGTTTAATATAATACAAACATGGCCCTGACTACAAGATGTTACACGGTGATAGAGTAATAAAAATCACCAGCAACCAATAAATCCGTTACTTTTTAAACGCAATTGACTATCATCTTCATCATCCAGAATTTTAAAGTATAGAATACTACAGTGTTGTTACCAGTGACCACTATGTATGATTTTAATTGAGGGACGGGGGTGGTAGTTATGGAGGGAGGGGAAAATAAAGTATAGAATACTACAGTGTTGTTACCAGTGACCACTATGTATGATTTTAATTGAGGGACGGGGTGGTTGTTATGGGAGGAGGAGGGAAAAAAAAGTATAGAATACTACACTGTTGTTAAATGACCACTATGTATTTATTTTAATTGAGGGACGGGGGTGGTAGTTATGGAGGGAGGGGAAAATAAAGTATAGAATACTACAGTGTTGTTACCAGTGACCACTATGTATGATTTTAATTGAGGGACGGAGGGGGGTTGTTATGGGGGGAGGGGGAAAATAAAGTATAGAATACTACAGTGTTGTTACAAGTGACCACTATGTATGATTTTAATTGAGGGACGGGGGTGGTTGTTATGGGAGGAGGAGAAAATAAAGTATAGAATACTACAGTGTTGTTACCAGCGACCACTATGTATGATTTTAATTGAGGGACGGAGGGGGGTTGTTATGGGAGGAGGAGAAAATAAAGTATAGAATACTACAGTGTTGTTACAAGTGACCACTATGTATGATTTTAATTGAGGGACGGGGGTGGTAGTTATGGAGGGAGGGAGGGGAAAATAAAGTATAGAATACTAAATGTTGTTACCAGTGACCACTATGTATGATTTTAATTGAGGGACGGGGGTGGTAGTTATGGGAGGAGGAGAAAATAAAGTATAGAATACTACAGTGTTGTTACCAGTGACCACTATGTATGATTTTAATTGAGGGACGGGGGTGGTAGTTATGGGAGGAGGAGAAAATAAAGTATAGAATACTACAGTGTTGTGACCAGTGACCACTATGTATGATTTTAATTTTAGGGACGGGGGTGGTAGTTATGGGAGGAGGAGAAAATAAAGTATAGAATACTACAGTGTTGTTACCAGTGACCACTATGTATGATTTTAATTGAGGGACGGGGGTGGTAGTTATGGGAGGAGGAGAAAATAAAGTATAGAATACTACAGTGTTGTTACCAGTGACCACTATGTATGATTTTAATTGAGGGACGGGGGTGGTAGTTATGGGAGGAGGAGAAAATAAAGTATAGAATACTACAGTGTTGTTACCAGTGACCACTATGTATGATTTTAATTGAGGGACGGGGGTGGTAGTTATGGAGGGAGGGAGGAGAAAATAAAGTATAGAATACTACAGTGTTGTTACAAGTGACCACTATGTATGATTTTAATTGAGGGACGGGGGTGGTAGTTATGGAGGGAGGGAGGGGAAAATAAAGTATAGAATACTACAGTGTTGTTACCAGCGACCACTATGTATGATTTTAATTTAGGGACGGGGGTGGTAGATTTTGGAGGGGGGAGGGAAAAAAAAGTATAGAATACTACAGTGTTGTTACCAGTGACCACTATGTATGATTTTAATTGAGGGACGGGGGTGGTAGTTATGGAGGGAGGGGAAAATAAAGTATAGAATACTACAGTGTTGTTACAAGCGACCACTATGTATGATTTTAATTGAGGGACGGGGGTGGTTGTTATGGAGGGAGGGAGGGGAAAATAAAGTATAGAATACTACAGTGTTGTTACAAGTGACCACTATGTATGATTTTAATTGAGGGACGGGGGTGGTAGTTATGGAGGGAGGGAGGGGAAAATAAAGTATAGAATACTACAGTGTTGTGACCAGTGACCACTATGTATGATTTTAATTGAGGGACGGGGGTGGTAGTTATGGGAGGAGGAGAAAATAAAGTATAGAATACTACAGTGTTGTTACAAGTGACCACTATGTATGATTTTAATTGAGGGACGGGGGTGGTTGTTATGGGAGGAGGGGAAAATAAAGTATAGAATACTACAGTGTTGTTACAAGTGACCACTATGTATGATTTTAATTGAGGGACGGGGGTGGTAGTTATGGAGGGAGGGAGGGGAAAATAAAGTATAGAATACTACAGTGTTGTTACCAGTGACCACTATGTATGATTTTAATTGAGGGACGGGGTGGTTGTTATGGGAGGAGGGGAAAATAAAGTATAGAATACTACAGTGTTGTTACAAGTGACCACTATGTATGATTTTAATTGAGGGACGGGGGTGGTAGTTATGGGAGGAGGAGAAAATAAAGTATAGAATACTACAGTGTTGTTTACCAGTGACCACTATGTATGATTTTAATTGAGGGACGGGGGGGGGGGGTTGTTATGGGAGGAGGAGAAAATAAAGTATAGAATACTACAGTGTTGTTACCAGCGACCACTATGTATGATTTTAATTGAGGGACGGGGGTGGTTGTTATGGGAGGAGGGGAAAATAAAGTATAGAATACTACAGTGTTGTTACAAGTGACCACTATGTATGATTTTAATTGAGGGACGGGGGTGGTAGTTATGGGAGGAGGAGAAAATAAAGTATAGAATACTACAGTGTTGTTACCAGTGACCACTATGTATGATTTTAATTGAGGGACGGGGGTGGTAGTTATGGAGGGAGGGGAAAATAAAGTATAGAATACTACAGTGTTGTTACCAGCGACCACTATGTATGATTTTAATTGAGGGACGGGGGTGGTAGTTATGGAGGGAGGGAGGGGAAAATAAAGTATAGAATACTACAGTGTTGTTACAAGTGACCACTATGTATGATTTTAATTGAGGGACGGGGGTGGTAGTTATGGGAGGAGGAGAAAATAAAGTATAGAATACTACAGTGTTGTTACCAGCGACCACTATGTATGATTTTAATTGAGGGACGGGGGTGGTAGTTATGGGAGGTGGTAGTTATGGGGGAGGAGAAAATAAAGTATAGAATACTACAGGTGTTGTGACCAGCGACCACTATGTATGATTTTAATTGAGGGACGGGGGTGGTAGTTTATGGGAGGGAGGGGGAAAATAAAGTATAGAATACTACAGTGTTGTTACCAGTGACCACTATGTATGATTTTAATTGAGGGACGGGGGTGGTAGATTTTGGGGGAGGGGAAAATAAAGTATAGAATACTACAGTGTTGTTACCAGTGACCACTATGTATGATTTTAATTGGGATGGTAGTATGGGAGGTGGTTGTTATGGGAGGAGAAAATAAAGTATAGAATACTACACTGTTGTTAGTGACCACTATGTATGATTTTAATTGAGGGACGGGGGTGGTAGTTATGGGAGGAGGAGAAAATAAAGTATAGAATACTACAGTGTTGTTACCAGTGACCACTATGTATGATTTTAATTGAGGGACGGGGGTGGTAGTTATGGGAGGAGGAGAAAATAAAGTATAGAATACTACAGTGTTGTTACAAGTGACCACTATGTATGATTTTAATTGAGGGACTGGTTGTAGGGGGGTGGTAGTTATGGAGGAGGAGAAAATAAAGTATAGAATACTACAGTGTTGTTACCAGTGACCACTATGTATGATTTTAATTGAGGGACTATGGGGTGGTAGTTATGGAGGAGGAGAAAATAAAGTATAGAATACTAGTGTTGTTACCAGTGACCACTATGTATGATTTTAATTGAGGGACGGGGGTGGTAGTTATGGGAGGAGGAGAAAATAAAGTATAGAATACTACAGTGTTGTTACCAGTGACCACTATGTATGATTTTAATTGAGGGACGGGGGTGGTAGTTATGGGAGGAGGAGAAAATAAAGTATAGAATACTACAGTGTTGTTACAAGTGACCACTATGTATGATTTTAATTGAGGGACGGGGTGGTTGTTATGGGAGGTGGTTGTTATGGGAGGAGGAGAAAATAAAGTATAGAATACTACAGTGTTGTTACCAGTGACCACTATGTATGATTTTAATTGAGGGACGGGGGTGGTAGTTATGGAGGGAGGGGAAAATAAAGTATAGAATACTACAGTGTTGTTACCAGTGACCACTATGTATGATTTTAATTGAGGGACGGGGGTGGTTGTTATGGGAGGTGGTTGTTATGGGAGGAGAAAATAAAGTATAGAATACTACACTGTTGTTACCAGTGACCACTATGTATGATTTTAATTGAGGGACGGGGGTGGTAGTTATGGGAGGAGGAGAAAATAAAGTATAGAATACTACAGTGTTGTTACCAGTGACCACTATGTATGATTTTAATTGAGGGACGGGGGTGGTAGTTATGGGAGGAGGAGAAAATAAAGTATAGAATACTACAGTGTTGTTACAAGTGACCACTATGTATGATTTTAATTGAGGGACGGGGTGGTTGTTATGGGAGGTGGTTGTTATGGGAGGAGGAGAAAATAAAGTATAGAATACTACAGTGTTGTTACAAGTGACCACTATGTATGATTTTAATTGAGGGACGGGGGTGGTAGTTATGGAGGGAGGAGAAAATAAAGTATAGAATACTACAGTGTTGTTACCAGTGACCACTATGTATGAGAATGTATTATGTAAAAATGTTGTATTAGCGACCAAAAGACCAATTATGGCTACCATTTTTGCGGTATGACCGTTCAAATAATTTGGAATGAATCAATACAGAGACCAACGTATCAAAAGTGCAGAAAAGTAGGCCGTAAAGCTTCATTTGAATATCCGTTCATTTGTTGATGGAGTTAAATGTGTATTTATACCGTAACCTATTTGCTTGTATTCGTACTATTCTGATAATATGTTATGTTTTGTAGATTATATGGACGATCTGTGTGGTAAAACGTTAAAACTATCAGCTATTGGACTCGAATCTGCTGTATTGAAACTAACTAAACATGGTGAATATACCAGCACCATGAACTGTATGACCACCATCATGGCTACAGACAATAAACAGATTATGTTGAAATATATTCAGATGGATATAAAAAGCTACCACGACTGCCCTGGGGATTATTTGGCTGTTTATGATGGTCAATATGAACTTGGTAGTAAAATTGCTAAAGGTATATACATTCTAAACAAATTCTAGGTTTTCTAAACGTTGTGATTGTAGACTATCCTTATTTTTTGTAGGATCTGTGGTTCTTGCAAATACATTTATACTGGGCATTTCGTGACATGACTATCGCAAAGGGCATTAGTTATTATAAGCATCATTTAAGACAGTGACGACATAAAACGCCTTTGAGCATGCAAGAATCTGAGCGATAACATATCATATTTATAAACACAGTATTAGATCCAAGGGGGACGCCAAATCCAGTGGTAAAGTGGTCCAGAGGTTAAGGATACTCTAGTACTCTACCTCGTTATCGTCTCCCTCCACGATACTTATAATGAAAGTTTATCTCTAGTTTACAAATGGTACTGGTCTTGGATTCATGTGCTTCAGGTTGAGGCAACAGGTTGGATAATGTTCTCGGGTAGAGGATCATTAAACCCTCTCCTCTAAAAGATGCACACATTTTCACTTTCCATCACAGTTTCGTAGTCATTCCTAGACTATTTTGAAACTGGTATTGCAATTCAATTCCAGTTTCTTCGTTGGTACGGACATTTCTGTTTTTCAGAGCCAATGAGTGTTTTTTGTGGAGATGATATACCTAGATTAACTTACTCCTCTACAGGACAGTTTCTGACACTTCGGTTCGTCAGTGATGATTCGGCTCATGGAGAAGGTTTTGAAGTCGTATTAACATCTTTTCACAACGGTAAGAATAATGCCTCAGAAGAAAGAGCGCCCGATTCTCTATCCTCTCTATTATAGAGAAATCGTATGAGTTCCATCTTCTCATTAGAATCTTAATTATTCCCTAAAAACTTGATTTTACAAAGAGTCTAATATTCCAAAACTTCTCGGCCTTGGGAGGAAGAGTGTGTTGGCCAACAACTTGTCAGTTCCTTGTCTTCGTCACCCATGACGCCAGTCTCATCAAGTATTGTTCTAAGCAGCTTAAATTATTGTTCAGTGTACACTGGAACACTTGTGAGTTTTTTATTTATGAAAGCATTTCATATCTTCTGAATAACGCTTGTGGATAACTTTTAAACTATAAAATATATATATTCAGACACCGCCTTAATTGAGTGTACACCCTTTGGTTCCAGGAAGCTGTGGTTACAGTGAGTACCAGTGTGATAACGGACGGTGTATATCACAAGCACTGGTGTGTAATGGTTATAACAACTGTGGAGATTATAGTGATTGGTGTATGTTATCACCGGCTGTTATCAGTGGTATTGTTATTGCTTGTTTTGTGGCGGTAATCACTATCTGGGTGTGTATGGTTTTCGTGTGGTATGCTTACACCTACAGACAACAACGTTTACATCGGAGAACGGTAGGTATTTAACAATATTATACTCATCAGTCACCAATGTTCGTTAGACCATTCTTAGACCGTTTAGCTTTTAGATCCAAAATTAGAATAACTTTTCCTGCGACACAACGACTGTTACTTTCAAGGCTGAGCTGTTTTAAACAAAACCAGTGTCACTCTGCTGCTGGTGATGATGAGGCCTTTGTAAGTATCCGTGTTGTAATGACCTGTGTGTTTTTAATCTATGTAAGCTTTTCATATATTTATTATAACGTGTGTCGATTAAGTTGCGACTGTTAGGACTATATCATGGGTTACCAGTTTGATAAAATATACATTTTCTACTTTTAGAGACGACGACCTCAACTGTCATCAATGATAGGGGAACCTAGTCGTTACTCACATCTTTTACCAGCAGACCGAGCTTCCAGCAGACGTGATGTCTTTACTGTATTCCCACAACTCCGTATCTCTATTACCCCAATCCAGCCACCACCTTACCCAGGAGAACCTAGTTCATCAGAGGGTGCTCAGAATCCTGGCTATCGACACGGCCCTTGATGTTTGTTGTAAATTTTGGCGAGCCTCTTGATTGAGAGAATTCGTGCTTGTGCAATAGGTTTACAAAGACTACACTTCGACTTGACCTAAACCACACCGAATAGAAAGGGACACCGATTGTTTTTCACGTTTCTGGGATTTCTGATCAGTGAAATGAAATTCGGGTTACAAGTGTTACGATCGTTTGTCCTAGATTTCTGGGAAGTGACACGTTGCTAGTTTTACAGAACCAAGGAGAATGTTTTGGACCAGGACATTAATCGGTGATGCTTTAAGGATGTGACATTTTGGTTTTATCACGGACAAAATTCATGTCATGAGTACCACATCCAGAAGACCTCTTCATGAACTGAATATTACTTGAAACGGATTTCAAAGGACGTAATTGATCGATTGTGTCCCTTTAATGATTGCAATATCATTCAATGTGGTTTTCTACAAGAAGAGTTCTCTCCCTTCCATTACTAGAATATCGGTATACAGGACGGGCTTCGAGGTAAATTCACTGTTGTCGTTGAATGCTGTTTTAAGTTCGTCTGGATTTAAATAGTACCTCTAACATAATAACAAACAAATTATACGGACTGTATTAGGACTTTTACAAGTATTATTCGGACGTTGTTTGTACATGTATAGGTACCTATGGGGCGTTGTTGTGACTATTTTATGTATGGAAGATGAATCGGTGTGCTACTTGGAGTAATAACAATATTATGTTTATATATTCTGTGTATATGTGTATTTATATATCTAGTCAATATTTACAGGACGTTATGTGAATGTATGTGCCATTTTGTACAGTACAGTTTATTTATGGAATTTATTTAATAACTTACCTATGCCGAGGCCAACTTGGGTCTGTTCAGTGCCTACCTGACTGGTCTAATAAAGACTTGAAACGGCCATTATATTGCCAGGATGGTTATATTTGCCCACTTGTCTAGCCACTGAAACATAGACTGCTCCTGATTTCGGTCTAAATTTGTCGAGAGATTTCATATCCCAACCATTCAACTTGACAATTATCCCCTACTCTACCTATGCCTTGATTGTCAATAGTGCTGTATTATTATGGGAGGCCCCATATATTTCATATAGCATTTTTGGGAGAAAAAATTGATACTAGTCCTAAACGACTGCCACTTATTGTATTATTGTCATGTCCTAAATCTAGTGTTAGACAGTGTTTAGCTGTTCAATCTATACTGCCTTGTACTTGATATATGTTCAAATTATAATGCGTAGTTTTACGATATAACGTTCCTTTTAAAAGAGCAACTCAATACAATAAAATAGTATATGAACTACCATGGCGCATTGTAGACAATATTACATGTACATTGTTAAAACATAGTGATTTATTGTGTTAATTTACACTTGATGGCGGGAAGGGAACCCCTCTTTTGGGGAAAATCGGTGTTTTAGGTCCAATGTACAGAACAGGTACCTTTATCTGGTTAATGAAAATACGAATCCAATTTGGTAGTTTTATATGGTACGAATATGAGTATAGAACACAAACCTTGACTTAAAATTAATCAAAATAGACTTCATCCTATAGTCTCTAGATAAAGCTTCACAAAACACAGTGTTGGAAGAAATTTGATTGACACGCGCAGAATCGACGGATGAATGTTAGACCCTAAATAGAGTGGATATAACAAAAAATAAAGCTAAAGAAAAATTTGGCCTAATTGTAATTAGATTGTTGCACCCTTTTACATCAGTTTTAACTCACAAGAAATGAGTTATCAAATTTACAATTCATTAATAAAGACATTTTCTGTTGAAAACATTCATTGATGTACTGGCATCAAACATTTTTGGACAGTATTTGACAATGTATTAAAGAGTTATTGCATACTTTAGAACTACATGTACGAATAACTACTGTTGTTTTCCGTATCAGCCCTGATTCTTATTGATGCCAGTGAACATTTATACTGGTGGTTATTTTTATGCAGTCTGATCCGAATCTACAGTTCAGTTCTCTAGAAATGAATGAAATTTATGTCTTTGCATTGATTGTTCTCTCACATGTAATAAATAATTACTAATAGAACGAACAAATACAGAATAAACAACACATCTACAATGAATTTATCTACTCTTTATCGCGAGTGAAAATCTCAATCTGTCTATGAACTGAGAATCCTTCACATCAATATAGGTGAAAGTTTTAATACAACGTTTCAACATTGAGTCCATTTCCGCTTCCGGTATATGTTCATATTTTATGATAATCAAATGGCGGCGTTTCTTGGTGACACTTTCTTCGTAAGCTTCTTTGAATTCTGCCATTGACCAAACACTTTGAATAAAATGTCGAGATAAAACGACGATGGTATGACGACTATTTTCAATGCTGTCAATGATGTTTAGAAGGATGCTTTTACCACAGATAAAATCCCGTTCATGAATACACAAAGACAAAGCATCATGAGAGTCAAACGGTGACTCTAACTTCTGGACGAGATGATCTAGAACCCAATCACTGTCCGACGAACTGTAAGAAATGAATGCATCAAACTGTTTCTTCTCTGCAGACTTGTCAACATCCCAGGGCAGCAAGACGTTAAATTTCACATACAGCAGCAGTTTAATCTCTTTCCGGAACTTGAATAGAAGAATGATCACCAAAATCAAGATGGCGGCTATAACTCCTAATATCACTAAATAAATTTCCCAATCGTCTGATGAAATTTCACAGCCCATCTCAGCTTTACCCAAATTAATAATTTTTTTACCCTTAGCAGTCTCTGGACTGCCACACGTCAAGTTTTGAATATATTTATATTTCTCCATCCTACCTGTAAAGAAATTGTCGTCTTGAACGGTGTATATAAAATCTTGTGTAAAACATCCACAATCCAAAGGATTTCCTCGTATGTTGAGTGTTATATCTTGAAGTTCCGCCCATTTGGAGACTGTTTCAGTGGTCAGTGTGGTGATATTATTATAACGAAGATCTAAAACTACTTGTCGACCAGGCTGAGGAAACCAAAAATTATTGACGTTAGAAATGTCGGTTATTAGGTTATAGCTATAGTCAATAAATTCTAATTTAGGAAATTTATACGTGATCTCCTTCCATTCTTGAGGGAACATTGTAAAGTCGTTGTGAGAAAAATTAAATCCTCGCATGTTTGGATATTGACTTTTGACGCTTTTGAAATATATCTTAAGATATATATTATGCACGGGTTTACTATTTACCGCTTCCAAAATTTCTAAATTTTGGAAATTGCATTCTGGTTGACTATAGGAATTAATGAGAGACAGTAGATACGACCACTGAAAGAGATCCGGTACTTCTGTCGTGTTTGCATTCATTAAGTATGTAAGCATTCGGCGAATCTTTTCATTACCGATATACTTCAATACGTCAGACAGATCTAGCTTGCCTGAAATATTTCTAGAAATATATTGTTTAATCGTTGTATCTGGTCCACACATCCAGTCGTTCGAAACATTTTGAAAGTTTTCCATTATAAGCAAAAGTGATTTAATATCAAACACAAGAAAACAATCGGCAATTTCTTGATAAACAAGGCTATCTTTGATGGTTCCAAGGGACTTGTGGTTCCAATCGTCTAAATAGTCGATAATATGACATCCCAACACTCTCAGGCTGTAGAGTTTGTGAATTTGCATTGGTGCTCTCATCGATACACTAGCATTAGGACTACATTTCCAATATACCGAATATTTAACATTATCAGCTGTATTATTGGTGTAATGGTTAAGATCTTTTAACGTCAGTGTTTTCGAGTCTTCAGGTTTCAAGTTACATGTGATATTGACGAATTCCGTGGAATTTAAAACGACACAGAAGGGTTGCCATGAAGGTGGGTATAAATATTGGCTGACTGTCACAGTAATGTATATATACATGTAAGTAAACAGGATAGCTGTAACCGTACTCATTTTTAACCCTAAAATAAAACAAAATGGGGGTGTGCTGAGAAACTTCCTTGTTTGGATCACGAGTTACTGTTATGTCAAACTATGCTTGACTGATTTCCCAAGCCCCTATATATATTATGCACATACATATGACAAAGACCATGGATAGCAATTCAACAAAAAATAATAAAGAATGAATATTAGATAAAGTACAGGAAAACAGCGGCAGCTCAAAGAAATTATGAGCTATGAAAATTTGGACTTTTAGTAGATTGGCTATGTACAACGTAATAACCCTTCCCCTCCAGCACCTTGACCAACTCCCTACTCCCTCCACCTAAAATACTACCCACCTCTTATCAATCGAAATATCTGCATCCGCCAGTGTACAATAATTATGGTTACTGTGATACAAGCGTCATTTGTTTTCTATTTTGACGCCAACTGTATAGTCTTTCGATTGTTAGAAATGGTGACGAGAACATAATGTTATAAGAGCACTGACATAGTTCACAAAGATTTACAGAATTAGTTTATAGGATATTATACTTAGACACAAGTACGGGCTTTGGCATGAAATTGAATTAAGCTTTCAAATAGTCAAATAAGGGACGAACATAGGTACATATTTCGTATCTAAACGAAGTAAATGTCTTACCTTTTATATCTTGCGATGTTTTCAATACAACTTCCTTCACACGTATGGTTTATAATACACAATACACATTCAGCAAGCAGGGTTTAACAGAGCATGCATAGAAAATGGAGCTATTAACAATTATAAAACATTCAGTTGAAATCTAGTTTGAAGTAAATAGAAAATCGTCCGCATTCAATTATACATATAACAAACGATATTCGAGATATTACTTCAGTTCAAAAGGGCTGAATGCATAATTTTTATTATTAGAAACGTAGTGAATTATGCCTCATCATTTTGAAAGATACTTGTTACATCTGAGGGTTTGATTATTAAAGTACTTATTATTAAGAACTAGTTAAAGTGTTTGTTTTTTAACATATTTACTTGAAAATTGTGTTTATTTTACTTAAATCCACACAGTAGCTCTTGAAAGGTCTTAGAATGAACATTAAATTTGAAAATTTTAAACTTGGCCAGTAAGAGCTCTATTCATCAGTAAATATACCTGCTGCCATAAATAACATAAAAAAATAAATAAATATCCAAAAAAACTAAGTAATTATCCGCATTTGATTTTTGAAAAACGTTTAATAAATTGATTAAGCGTTTTTCAAAAATGACTTTGTTTTGCGAGTTTTTCAGATTTAAAGGGATTCTGTTACTTTAAGACACAAGGTAAGTTCACTGATGAACATATACTCATGTTGACCATTCTTGAGAACTTAAATTTTATGTTCATACTAAGCCGCAGTATCCCTTTAACACCACCATCAATGATAACGAACGCCTTTAAATAGTTGTAAAATTAAAACATTATCGGCAAGCTTTGTTATAAGTTTCACTGCAAGTCAAGGGTCTCGTTTCTCTTTGGTAGAGCAAAATTTGAGCAAAAAATATTTTAACCCAATTCAAACTAGTAAGGTTGATCGCCTGAATGGAAAACCTGCCACAATAAAGTCTATTGTGTCATCTATTTTTGTATTGTATCTAATTTACAGTTACCCTGTCAATAAACTTTTAAATCAATTTAATTTTCTATTAAAAATCACGAGAGCGTGTCCAAATATTATACTATTTAGCAGGTTATATAGAATATTTAGCCCCTTATTTTATACACAA
Source organism: Nipponacmea schrenckii (assembly GCA_030562195.1). Classification (NCBI taxonomy): domain Eukaryota; kingdom Metazoa; phylum Mollusca; class Gastropoda; family Lottiidae; genus Nipponacmea; species Nipponacmea schrenckii. The sequence continues at coordinate 391,903 of JAUJPP010000006.1, forward strand.
CAAGTCATTTCTCGTTAATAAACAATACTATACAGATACTGTACAGTCCGTGGAAAAATTTAAGTATTTGGTCTTATATTTGATTTATTCTTTCAAAACAACGGTTTTATTTTTGTTATGTTACTTTAAGAATAAGAGCTGCGGTAGTTATCATCTTCATACTCTAGACCGTTTCGGAAACTAGGAATTGGGACGAAACGTCTCGAAAAGAACCAAATAAGACTAAACAAAAGAGTTTAAGCAGTGCTGGTAAATACATCAACGGTATATATGGAAATAATAATCAAATTTCATAGTTCAAGGGAAGTAACTTATAAATATAAATAAAACATACAATAAAACTTTTTCCAGAAATCTCGTTGAAAACTTTCCAAAATATCACATGAAAGACTAGCTCCTGAATCAAAATTCAATATAACTCGACTATGAAAATTTTGAACTAGTCAAAATGAAGTAGACCACTACATTTTATCAACATCCGCCTGACTGTCACTGCATACAAAACCACTATTTTTAGAATTATCCTTCGTCTCTCATCTCACAATATCTGGAAGAAACCGCGATTGCAGACATCTAATTCCAAATCTAGACCCAAAAAACCTTTAAGCGATGGAGAAAGACGATTAAACAAAAAACATAATAAAAGAGAAGATTTGATTAAATCAAAATGCAGTTTGTTACGGCAAGAGATATTTACCACTAGTGCCGTTTAAATGGCTATATGCCACGCGTGGTAAAAATTAAAATTACATAAATGAGTATTTTGGAATACAAACTTTTTCGGGCATGCATTTTGATAATAATTACTGTTAAACCCATATAAATATTCCAGTAAATGACGGCTAAAACTAAATATTAATAAACTAAAAAATGAAAGTAGGAAAAGGTCAGGGTCAGTTTAGACCTCAAGGACGTAATGTGATGTTTATATATCATATCGAATTGACCGGGCCTTATTAAATTTAGCATGCCATAATAATTATTATTTTTTCTCTGAATTAAATAACTATTTATGTGTATGCACATCACCAACTAGTGTTACTAGACCCGACTACAAAGAAGCAACAAGCGAAACAATACTATATAGGCCTACTAGAATACAAATCTTTAATGATTAACTTCAACAAAACCTCGATGTTCTAAATTTATCAGAATGCTACGGTAAGAGAATCTTACGGACAGGCAATTTACGTAAGTTCATCATCTGAAAGACTGGAAATAACTAAGTTTTGTTATATAAAAAGGAGGTGTGAAAAGATTAACGCAACTGTCATGAGGTTGTCAATCGTCATTGCATTTTGGAAAAATGGATCTTGACTGCTAAATGAATTAAAAACGTGATCTAGGGGGTTTATGTAGAAAATGCATGAGGAGGGAGCCCCTTGAGGTAATAATAAGTTATATCATGGGCCTACGTAAACCAATGGGGGATGTAGGGCTATTTGTATTTGTGGAACAAAACGGAACAAACAAACCAACGGAAAGGGAAGGAACAGGGTGTATTCTTGTTCCATTCCGAAAAGTACAGATATGCTCCTTATCGGGAACAAGATAATTTATATCGTTGGCAGACAATATTCTGGCCGAAACGTCTGTTACAGTTGTTGTTTTCTTCCCGTCTAGTCGGGTTACGCAGTCGATTGCAAATCTCGTTGGTGTGACAGCCAAAAGTGGATATAGGACCTAAGAGTAGACCCTAGTCACGGCATGTTTTAAGCGAGTGTTTGATGTCAATTGCAGAAGTTTGTTACAAGATGAGTAGACTGGTTAAATGAAAAGTAACGGAGATTATGATCTTGTTATATTCCACAAAATTCAGATTAGAGGTATAAATCTGTTTTCTTTGTTCCGTTCCCTGTCGCGTTCTGCAAAATGAAAATACAGTATCGTCAAAATCCGTCCAGAATTGTTCCTTCTAGAGCAGGGGTTCCCAAACTCCAGCCTGCTGGCCAGATACGACACGGCCCTATCGAAAAGATTCCATTTGGCCCACAGAAGTTTTGATTTCTATTTTTTTAAAGTGTTAAACACGATTTTTTGGAAACAGTATCTAAATCAAAAGAAACGGGGAAATGTAAGGCTAGTTCTCAGTGCCCTGCAACCAAAATCATTTTTCAATCTGGCCTAAACGACGAATTAATTAGGAACCCCTGTTCTAGAGTGTCAACAGACAATTGTAGGAGAATCGACGGACGGATGAACGAAGGAAGGTGACGCGAGTATACGACCAAACTTTCAAAATGCACAAAATTCGTCCTTTTTCATATCTTTCGATGGAAAGAGGAGAACCCTCGCAGATGTTCCATAATTTCAGCGTAAAGGAGAACTGATAGAATTACTCTATGAGATTTAGGCCCTTGCCACGTGGTCATTTAGGTTAAGGATAAAAATAACCATAAACCGTTTAGAAAATGGCTGACAAAATTCACCGCTTGCTTTTTTTCTGAAGTCCTAGCGAAACAAACACAGAATCTGCATTAATATTTTACACTTTGAATACATTTATTACATCAACACAGTAGCTTCAAACATTGAAATCAACATACAAGTCCGTTTTTATACGCCCGCATGAAAATGTGGACGTATATTGCCATCACCCCTGTCCGTCCGTTCCGTGCCGGTTCGGTCCGTCCGTTCGTCCGTCAACAATTACTTGTGTACGCGATACAGGCCAGAGTTTTTATCCGATTTGAATGAAACTTGGTATGTGTATTCATCTTGTTAATATCTCGGACAAGTTCGAAAATGGCACGATTCCAGATGTCGGTTTATGAGTTTGGGCCCTTGATTAAATGGAAAAACGTTAAAATTTACTTAAGTACGCAATAGAAGCTGTAGTTTTCATCTGATTTGAATGAAACTTGGTATGTGTATTCATCTTAATAATATCTCGGACAAGTTCAAAAATGGTGCGATTCCAGATGCCGGTTTATGAGTTATTGCCCTTAATTAAATGAAAAAACGTTAAAACTTCTTGTGTGAATAGAAGCGTAGTTTTACCGATTTTTGAAACTTGGCAGGTTATCTTAAAAGACAGTTTAAAATGGACACCCGTGCGACTTTTGATTACCCCATGAAATGAAAACACGTTAAATTTACTTGTGACAAATAGAACTATAGTTGCCCGATTTTAATGAAACTTGGCATGTGTAAATTTATCTTGAAATATCTCAGACAAGTTCGAAAATGGCACGATTCCAGATGTCGGTTTATGAGTTATGGCCCTTGATTAAATGAAAAAACGTTGAAAGTACTTGTGTATGCAAAGTTAGAAGCTATAGTTTTCATCCATATGAATGAAACTTGGTATGTGTATTCATCTTGATAATGTCTCGCCAGATGCCTGTTTATGAGTTATTGCCCTTGATTAAATGAGAAAATGTTAAAATTTACTTGTGTACGCAATAGAAGCTGTAGTTTTTATCCGATTTGAATGAAACTTGGTATGTGTATTCATCTTAATAACATCTCGGACAAGTTCAAAAATGGTGCGATTCCAGATGCCGGTTTATGAGTTATTGCCCTTAATTAAATGAAAAAACATGGAATATTCTGTTTGCTGAAGTGGGCGTATGTTACCTTGCCTGGCAAGCTATCTTTAAAAAACACGTGGTATATAAAAACGTGCCACTTATTATTACAATGAAGCCTATAGAGACCTTGCTAAAATTACCACGAGTGACAAATAGACAGTCCCGTTTGTTACCCTAAAAATTTTGTCTAATCATCTTTAAAATATCATCGACGATAAAAAAAACGGCACAAGCAGAGAATTCCACTAATTAAAACCTCGCTCCAAGTTGTATAGGGCTCATAATAAATTGTGTAATGCAGGTTATGCTTACAGTTTTGGACACGTGGTGCGACTTTTCATCATGAAATGCTTCCTCGTTTACGATTGATTTACTTCCCCGAATTTGTATTTGCTTGGTTTGTTTAACGTTTTTGAAGAGTTTCCTCCCTTGAACTATAATTCTATCAGTAACCTCCCTTGATTTGTTGACATAGGGACAAAGACTTCTGTTTCCACGTTAAATCACAAAATTCAACTTTTTCAAGAAATCTCGTTGAAAAATTTCCAATATGTCACATCCTGGTCAATACTTGGGTTCTATACAAAAATTTAATATATCATGACATTGGTATACAAGCTTTAGCATAATATGGTTTTTGGTGGATGAGTCCTTGTAAATAATATTTTCATCAGTTACCTCCCTTGAACTATAAAATTTGTTGGTTCAGAGATAAACTTTCTGACATGCCTCAGTGACCATTTGCTTTGCCAGTAAGCCAAATCGTGAGAGCTTAGTATACAATATAAATATTTGTTAGGATATATTATCAAATCGCTGAACTCAGACTATGTGACTGCGAGTGCCGTAGCCTTACTCTTCGTCCTACACAAGTCTCCTGTCCTTAAGGCCGATGTAAGTCAATGGCAGGTTAGCTTAATTGAGATGTTGGGTATAATTTCATATTATTGCCAATACACGTATATCAATCACGGAGAAGTTTGTGTCCCGTCAGTGATACTCGGCGGGTCTTGGTGTCACAAATTTCATTACTTTATTAAACTCATCAAAACATTAAAATTGGACACGTGATTGGTTAACAGATCTGTTATCAATATATCAACCAATCAGATTTCTTCAAAGTATTTACAATTAAAGATACACCAATAAACTTGTAAAACTAGCCCGCGACCCTTTAATACTAGGCTATTAAAATATTGTCTAACAAACAACAAACAAGTTCAACCACTGAACGATATCATAACCTCGCTCTCATAACATCGGCACAACTTGGTTACCTCGCATCAAACATGCCATTTACGGTTACAACCGTTGAAGCGAATCGTTAATCCGAAGAACTCCCATGATGATTTGTGAAACAGTTTTGCAAAAAATATTGCTCACTGCAACATATACTTTTAATCTAAATTTATATATTGTTTTGATAAACATTGTTATGAGTTCTGTAGTTTGTGTTGCACGTTATTATTGAAATTATCACAGTTAACGTCATGCAGAACAAAAAGAAGAAGTGACAATAAGTAGACTGAAATCTTTTTCGTTTGTTGGAAAACATCCAGTTGCCAGGTATTGGTTTACCATTTTGTTTTCTATTTCATTTGTCCAGGGAACATTAACGTATAAACAGCTTCAGTCTACTAAACGTTCAGACACTAACCCAATAGGGTGTAGATAATATCGATATACAACTTTTATTTTGAAGTCAATGTCATTTTCAGACATTTCGGACTATTAGGGATGCGGGAAGGTAAATAGTTGAGAGTTTAATCAGTTAATAGAGATTAATACATCTTGATTGACAGCTCGTACATCACAGTGGAAAGTATGCAATAACTATATTAATTTGTTATACTTGGTATCAACACCCATCTACAGGGAATACCTTCACTCGACTCTCAACCACCAACATGAGGACTTTAACTATTATTTTAACTTTTTTACCAAATTTTATTTCTGCATCTATACCTACTTGTAAGTTTTTTAATATTTTTTTCTTATAAAAGTTTTCATTTATTTATTAAATGTTTCATTTTATTCATTCATTTTTGTATTTAAATTGTACAATCGCGTACTTGTGTTTCAGTGCAAAATGTATACAATAATAATCGAGAAATGAAATGAGATCTGTTAAGGGGCATCAGCACCAAAACGTGCTATAAAGGACCTGAATACGATTTAAAACAAGAAGTAAATGCATTAACACAATAAATAAGTATCTAAGAATCCATGAAAAGGGTTGACAAAACAGTTTTAAAAAATAAATAACCCAAAAAGGGCATAAAAACAAAGTAGCAAAAAACAACAATAACAAAAAATAAAAAATACCTTTCAAAAATTGAAATACAGATTAGTGGTTTAAAAATGCGACAACCTTCTTATAAGGAGAAGGTTGCATAAATAATTGAGATGTTTTGTATTTTAAATATTAAGTATTAAATAACTTTAATTACCTATAAATGATTTAAATTTACAAATTTGGCAATGTTCAAATTTAAATAAGCAACTACTATAGTATTGCAAGTACTATTACTTTAATTTTAATATTAAATATTCATATTTCATTTATATTACCAAATTCTCGGATCTAAAAGTTGAAAATTTATTGGAAATATTAAACCGCGTGGAAATTTAAAGTTTAAGTGTAATAATTATATTAATTTATTCGATTGCCAAGATAGCTTTCAAATTTAGTATCAAATTTGAACTATTATAACAGTCATCATACTATATATAGAATAACTACTTGACTCTGTAGGAATTTGTATTAATAATATTTCGTTAATTTTGTTAGTGTATTAATGAGAGGATGTCCAATTAAAAATTCGAGTTATTTCCCGTCTTAACAGTTCTGATAACTAATGGAGTTTATATATATAGATATATTGAAATAACAGCCATACAGGATCACACAGTTCATTATTGTTCTTAGATCATTGTTACAGAAAACCATTGACTTTCTCCCAACAACACTGCCTTTCTGAGCATGTGAAATGTTGATTTAAAAAATAGTAACACTCTTTACTACATATTTTTAAAAATTCACCTCATTGTACACTGTATATTATGTTCTTCATTACCAACATAACCAACATTACCAACTAACATCTCAGAAGAAAAGCCATCTCGTTTCATGTTAAACAATCTAGTAAAACGTATTAGATGGACAGATTCGCAATTCGTTAGACCAATTATACCCTGGTCTCAGAACGGGATATTTTTTGCTAATCTAATTAGTAAAAGTGTTCACAACTCACAGTCGTAATTTGAGCATGCAAATCCATGTCTGACTAGAATTATCAGCATTTGAAAATTGATATGACGACTTGCAATTTCTTGTGACCCAATATATAGAAAAGACATAGAACTAGTAAGTTGGATTATTTTTAAACAAATTATGCGATTTTGTGAATAACCCAGCTCAACCACCCAGATATTGCGAATCTCCCCATCAATCGCCTTATTTAAAATCCCCTTTATTATATATGTATATTCATTACTACCAATCTATCTTTTACAATTCCATGCATCATTTATACAAACTTTGCCAGTAAAACTGCTTACGAGACTAATTTTCTGTCCTCATTTAATCCCGCGGACACAAATACCATCGCATCACTACCACCATTTCGTTTGTTAATTAATCAACTCTTTATCAAATTATCATTACTGAAGAATTTAAAACACGGAATGTATTTCATGGCTTCGTCATCATTTGAATTTACAATTTTACTCTCCAGTGTAATCAGAAATTGATTCGCAATCTAATTAAGAGATAAGATAGTGACCTCGGGATAGAGAAATGTCGATATATCGTCAATTGAATTACTCATTCATCCAGTTGGTAAGCCGCTAAGGGCGTTGATGGATGAATAGATGGGGATATTTTGAAATCAATCAATTAAAAATATTAATTAATGTTTAATTACTATATAAGGGTGGTGTCTTTGTTTCAGTGTAACCATTGGATACGAATTTCTTGAATGTAGATTTCGTATTCATATACAATATATTTCGAATATTGAATCATAGCATAAAAGGTATTTAAACTTATTTAGAAAAGGACTTATTTTATCATTCTTCAATCAACTGTCAGTGACGTATCTCGAAAATATCTTGGGCACTGGGCAAACATGTGAGTTTAGACCTGAAGGGACGGGGTTTGGGGCTGCCAAAGGTCCGCAGATGGCACCCCATTTTAAGACAATCACTAGACAATATACTATTCCAGGGAAAGGGGGGGGGGGGGTAGCATAGATTGCAGCAGTAATTAATCATTATACCGTTTCGACAAATTAACGCCATGCCAAGAACAACCCCTAAATACCCCACGGACAGATATATACTTTAATAGAGTATGGCAATAATAATTGAAACAGAGAAAAACCTCACAGCCTCGTCGGCATTGTCTCGGTAATACTTCTAATACTACAATTTATATGTTTTATAACGTCTCTATCTCTATGATAAGGGATTAATAAGCTTTATTAGTGAGAGATTGGGATATAAACGGCAATGCCACTCCTTTTGTGTTTTTCAGCACCAGGAAACACTCCGCAAAAGTAATAAATATCACACGCTGTCCAACTATATCTATATCACACCGATAAAGTACAACAAATGACAGTGTGTGTATGATTAAAACTTGAGAGAAATAATTAATTCTGTCAATTCTGAATAATAATAGCATTAAAACTGTGTTTATATCGAGATTTATAGTCCACCTTTCTAGTACAATTATCTATTATAGACGGCCATTGGCACCATTAACATCAGTCCTACACCATTCTCGTTGCTTCGTTTCGACAAATTTCCACTAACTGTCAAGGTTAGGAAACTGTAAATATAAGGGGAGGGGGTGTAGAACGCCCGACAGCATTTATTGTAGATCATCCGCTTATATCGTAAAATTATCTGACTGTTAAAGGGATACTGCGTCTTAGAATGAACATAAATTTGAAAATTTTAAACTTGGCCAATACGAGCCTACATTGATCAGTAGATATACCTGCTGCCATAAATAACATAAATAAATATCTAAAAACTTAGTAATTATCCATAAAGATGCATTTGATTATTGATAAACGCTTAATACTGTTAATTCTGTTACTTTTGGATGATCGCAGATTTTGCTCTTTCAGATTGTCGACTTCCGACAAAGTACCTGGTTGCAACTGTAATTTTTTCAGACATGATGGTGTTGAAAATCAACCCACTCTCAGACACTGATTGAAGCATATTTTGTTTTGATGAATTGTTTTTGTATAGATAAAGGAATATCAGTTTGTTCCCTAACGAGTCAGATGGCGGATTAAGTTCCACAAATCTTGAGGGTACTGTACTGAAGATAAATATCATTTTACAGTGATGGAATTAAATCTTAACCGTGGTATTAATAACATTCAACTAGAATAATCACGAATTTAAAGTTAAATACCCCCTGAAGACAGAAGAGTAATCTTGATAAATAGTGTGTTCTCTAATCTATTATTTTAGCACAATGTAATATGATCGGTGATATTAATTATTTATATCATAAGATTAAACCGCACAGCAATTTACAACATTTATCGGCTGATAAGAAAACGGAATTAATCCCATCCTACATCTCAATTTAATAAACCTTATGTTTTCTTGTTCTGTCCGTAATTGAAAACCTGTTTTAGTTTTTAGTTACACTGCCAATAGAGGACAATTTGCCGAACAAGTGCATATTTATATATTAATAAGTATTAAAATGGAAATTCATTTCCACATTCTAAACCTGAGTAGCCTCTATCATCCAGTCCATCAGGATAAAATCTTCATTTCATCAACAGAAGATGCATATAAATAAAACAAGTACTAATGATCCGAACTGAAATACGATACACGAAATCCAAAACAATAATTTTAACCAAATGTTTCAACCAATATTGTATCGTATAATCGTAGATTATTTATTGTATGTATTTGATTATAGATATTATGGATGAACAATGTGGTCAGACGGTGAACATGGACTCAGAATCTATCGAGAGTGGACGTTTACTACTCAGACGACCAGAGGCGAGTGGGTTAAGAAACAACAACTGTGCTTTATATATCAAATCACCCAGCGGCAAGAATCTTGTCTTTTATTTCCGTCATTTACAAATAGAAACACCGTTTGGTTGTGATCGAGACTATGTAGAGGTGTATGAGGGTCTCAGTAACAAAAGTAGGTCATTGATAGGTAAGCACGTGTATTTTACATATTTGCTACAGTAGGAAAAGAAAGACGAGTCATAAACATTAAGCCTATTTTATAAGGATTTTCGACTTCGGTGAGAGCAAAAATTCCTAATAAGGTGTTCTGTTCTGTATTTTTAAGGGAAAAATTGTGGAAGTTTACCGCCAAGTACAGCTTTTACCACTACAACACCCTACGCTCTGATCGCCTTTCAGCGATATCTACAATTCTTTCACGATCAGTTTGAACTGATTTTTACAGCTTATCACAAAGGTAAGAACATATAGTTATAGTTTTTTAACGAGCAGTTGTTATGACAGTAAAGACTACATCGTGGATCTGATAATCCACAGTGAAGTCTATAAAAACCCCTTTTGATCGTGATTTGAGTTTATACCTCTAATTGTAGAGTCCGTATTGTCAGCAGTCTAATTCAAATATAGACCAGAAGCCTGTCCCGTTTTAGATCTGATGTGACTTCAACCGATAATGTACACATGGATTGTTAGTCTGAACTGTGAGATACGACTGGAAATATAGTCCTTTAGCCAGTTTTTTCTATCATACAATGTTTATTTTCTAGGTGTATGCGATAACGATGAATTCACCTGTAACAATGGTCGATGTATTCACAATTCTCTGTACTGTAACGAATACAACAATTGTGGAGACGGTTCTGATATCTGTGCCCTGACGACAGCTGAGTTAGTTGGTGTGGTAGTCGCCTGTGTGGTTGTTATTATAGTAATTGCTGTTGTTGTGGCGGCTGTATTTTTCGTTAGAAGGAGAAGATTGAGGAGACAACAGGTATCTGGAGGAATTTGATTCTCTCCCCTTATATCTATTTCTCGGCATGCTTTGTCTGGAATTTGGCTTCATTATTTCATTTCTTTCATTCAGCATGATTATATACACGTGTCTGTATTCTTTTTTACTGTATTTTCTTATCGCATTGTTATGTTTTACTATATTTATCCCATAAATATTATTTTGAAATTTATTAGATGTTAAAAAAGAAATACTAAAAAGGCCGCAAATGGTTTTAAATGATCAGACATTTAAATTTGTGTTGAAAATGGGTTTTGGCATTTGAATTTTTTTTAGATGTTTCAAAGCAATATTACAAATGCCTCGAATAGTGTTAAATGAACAAGTTTGTTTCTCTTTGATAATTTGAACCTTCATTTTTCATTTGTAAATATCACATCATATATGTATCGTCATATCGAACGTAAAGTATCACCAATATTATATTATCACTATCTATTGTGTTGTATTTTGGTTCTTTTTGAAGATTGGTAGCACCTATAGACGATAGTTCTTAGATGTTTACTGGAAACATGAAACTACCTCCAAACTACTTCCTGTCATGCGGATACGGGAAGTTCCGGTCATTTGTAAACAGTAGTTCCGGTTATTATGTTATGTTGTTTTTTGTTAATCCAACTTCCGGTTCTTATTAATGGCATTTTAATACCTGTTATTTAGTAATTGTTTCCGCTTACCAAAACGATTTGATCCAAAAAAAGTAGGAAAATAAATTATAGAAAGAAAAATCATATTAATGGTAATGATTAAAGCATTGTCGTCAAATCACCTGAATCTCTTGAAGCGTTTTAAGAACTATATTAGGTCCAGCAATGTCGTGCGCATAGGTATCAATATGCAGGCATAATAATCAACATGTATTCCATATTTCTTATGACATCTATAGATGGATTAATGATCTATAATTAAGCCTCGTGGCAATAATCTTTGTCCACTTTACAGCTATATTTGATTGAGTTATGTAAAACAAATTGAAGTCATATTTATGTTTATAATATTTATTTTGATGACGCAGTAGGGAAATCGTGCAATATTGGTAATAATTTAAGAATGTTTTAAGATATAAGCTTATTTTTGAACCTACGGTTTCATTGTTCATTAATGTAGATATTACACACTAATATTTAAAACTATATTTCAAGTCGTTTAAAAAACTATTTTGTGATAAATTGTAATACAAATGATGCTTATGTATTGAGCGCCTAATAGCATTATCCGTGGAACAACTGGTTAATCTACTGTTATTCTAGACTGTTTACTAAAACTATCCTGCAAAAATCAGATGTCATGCGAAATGTCCATATTACTCACTAACGTCCTTGGCTGGTTAATGGCTCCATACTGTGTATTTAAACGTTGCTTGTTGGCTCTTGCATGTGTTTTCTGTCTATTCTAGTCATTCTTGATGTAAAAAATGTTTTCATCTCTTCTTTTTGCATGTTTGTATTTTTGTATGATTCATTTAGTAAACTTTACCTAAACAAGCTTTCTTTCTTCTTTCAATATTCTATAGTATAATCCAGAGAGTGGAAACTCTAAAAGGGGTGGGGTCTTGGAGGTGTGATGGAGTTCATTTCCTTTGGTTGATATACAGATCAAAAATCATGTTTTTACATGTAGTAATATTGAATGAATACTCTTTAAATAACATAGAATGCAGAATTTAAACACCTTCTTATCAACTTTTCCCTTTTCCCTCCGTATGGGTTTAAATAAAGACCACTTCAACTATCACTTCAGTTAAGTAGATAGTCCATCAGTCCATCAAGGTGTAGCAGTTGGACTTAAAAAAAAACTGCAAATACATACTGAAACGCGATCGAATACTGAAAACCAGCGCATAAAACTCGATTAATATAATTATCCTTCTAACAGAATAGTAGGTTGTATAACTCCATGTCAGTTCATTCGATAACGAACAGTGGAATACAAAATAAAGACGCCCTGCATTACATCGTTGGAGAAATCGACGAACAAAAATAGGTTTTTACCTCGAGTTAGATACGAACATAAATAGATGTTTACCTCGAGTTAGATACGGAACATAAATAGATCGTTTACCTCGAGTTAGATACGGAACATAAATAGATTGTTTACCTCGAGTTAGATACGGAACATAAATAGATTCGTTTACCTCGAGTTAGATACGGAACATAAATAGATCGTTTACCTCGAGTTAGATACGGAACATAAATAGATCGTTTACCTCGAGTTAGATACGAACATAAATAGATCGTTTACCTCGAGTTAGATACGGAACATAAATAAATCGTTTACTTCGAGTTAGATACGGAACATAAATTGATCGTTTACCTCGAGTTAGATACGGAACATAAATAGATTGTTTACCTCGAGTTAGATACGGAACATAAATAGATCGTTTACCTCGAGTTAGATACAGAACATAAATAGATCGTTTACCTTGAGTTAGATACGGAACAAAAATAGGTTCTTTACCTCGATTTAGATACGGAACATAAATAGATCGTTTACCTCTAGTTAGATACGGAACATAAATAGATCGTTTACCTCGAGTTAGATACGGAACATAAATAGATCGTTTACCTCGAGTTAGATACGGAAGATAAATAGATCGTTTACCTCGAGTTAGATACGGAAGATCAATAGATCGTTTACCTCGAGTTAGATACGGAAGATAAACAAATCGTTTACTTCGAGTTAGATACGAAACATAAATAGATTGTTTACCTCGATAGATCGTTTAAATGGAGTTAGATACGGAACATAAATAGATCGTTTACCTCGAGTTAGATACGGAAGATAAATAGATCGTTTACTTCGAGTTAGATACGAAACATTAATAGGCTTGCAGTAAGGTTATTTAATACTAGAATCAAGATAAACTATATTATTTGGATAGTCCAGTATATCTTGTAGATAAATTTTTCATTTTGGAGAAGCATCTATGATGTTTGACCAATTATATCTGACCAAGGCAATTTGTCCTTATTAGCTCAACTTGTGCTTCAAAGAAGAACACATTTTTTAATGCAGATTCATTATAAAATGTAGTATATAGTCAATTTAACTCTCAACTCCGGAATACAGCGCATTTAACGCGTTTTATTTTTTGGACATGAAGTTATAATGTAATAAATACCCGACTATTCAGTAAATACTACTATGTCTACAATTTATTCAGTAGGAAATAAGGATCTAGATATTTAATACTTCATTAATTCATTAGGAGTCTAGTAGATCAAGGACGAGTATTCATCTCCATCGGGGTTAGAACCCTAATGTATAATTCAAGGGTGTTTATATTGAAATGAGGCAATGACGAGTACCATAAGAGTCTCTGATATGAGAAATGTTACATGTCGAACAAAGGGGAAGGAGGTATTAAAACACACGATGACCGTTTGATGCCAAAGCCTGTCTGGGGATAGAAATCCATTTCAACTAATATGGAAATGCCAACCCTTCCAATAATAGATAGTATAAGCAAGGCAAGCCAACTAGTGACATAGCGCAGAATTTTAAAAAAAAATTGTATTACATGCCAAACAAATTCTTATGCTGTAATTGTAATATGATAGATGTCCATAGAACAGGTAATGTGGGATGTGCCATCCCATTAGGGGGGACTCAGACCAATCTTCTCATCATTAATTTCTAGAAGCTACATCTTATAAAACAAATTCTACTGTTGTCTCATACCACCACGTGCTCTTTTCCAATAATAAAATGTTGCCACTCTACGAATAGGTTTGTCATTTCATAATCCTTCCATTTAACTAATATTATAACTGTTATGCATTATCTGTTTTAGTTTGCAAGAACGATGGACTTTTATAGTTCGTTCAGTCGTCAGAAGTCTCATGGTTTAGACTGGTTCCCACTGTATAGTCACCCGGCAGTGACACGACACGATTCCCATAGAATCAAGCTTCTGGATCCAGCAACTCTAGAAACCGACCATCCATCTGATCCTGCAGTTTGGGTCAGGGACCATCCTCATCGTAATCCAAGTAGCAGATTGTCATCTCCTACAATTTTTAATATAGATCGACCTCAGCGATCTCTTTCATTCGCGAAGGGGGATTATCCGTATGAAGTTACTGAAGACAGACCAAAATCACTATATAACATAGCTCACTCACCACCACGACGATCTCAATCACTGTATGTTACAGATGGATCAAATGCAGCCATCGACAAGCGTCCATATGTTCTTCCAACTTACTCTTACCAACCAAAACGATCACAGTCAATGAACGTTGGAAACGGACGAAGTGCTCCCTTAGAAAAGCGTCCATTTGTGCCAAGATTGCAAAATCAGGATGAATATCCTATGACATATATGGGCAGAGCGCCTGAGGTAGAATCGTCTTACAAGGAACCCAGAATCGAAGTACCAATTCGCGAATCGTGGGCATCGGAAGATAACAATGCTTATACTCCATCCACTGCCTATCCTTATACCACCAAACTAGAATTACCATATCCTTACACGGGTTCTACAAACTTCATTGGTCCACAAGAACCACGAAAGACAACCCACCATAAAGTCAACGATGGCGATTACCCATACATGACTCGATTTCCAGTTCCGGTTGAATCTCGAGCATCCGATCATTCACGAAATAGACGAGAACATCTTGATGATTGTCTCATCAGCTTCCGCTCGTATCCCTCGCCCGTACCGGAAGCTGACATCGCACTTTATCGACCTAAACTCAAAGATGCTCTCGGCTACGATGAGGTCGACAGTCGATTGAAATCCAGATCTCAACCAGATCTCAGCAAGATCTATACCACTTCTCTTCCAAGGAGTTTTCCTGCCCAAAGAAACCACTCTCTCCTGGGAAAAAATAAAACAAAGAAGGAGAATAAAACCAAAGCTTTTACTTCTAACGCCCACTTTACTGACGTTAATAATACTGATTCTAGAAACCGAAAACTTCAAATCGACAAACATATACTTCCGGCTACAATTCAACAACTCACACCATTGAATGCAGTTGCTGGTCAGGATACCACTGATGGGTCAACTGGACGCTCCCCTCGACAACATCTAGTATCGGGACCTGTTCTTAAGAGCCACCGGGGAGGTCCTGTACAAATCGAAGACAGATCTCAAGGCAGTAGTGACGGGCTCTATAATTTTGATCAACAACAAGATGAGATTTACTATCCTCCCAAATCAACTTTCAGATTATAATCAAGAATAAACAAACATAATTGGATCATTGACCCGAGAATTATTTTCTTTCATCGACTCTTCAAAATCCAATTTTTTGGGTTGAAATCAAAGTACCGATAAAATACTCCAAAGTTAATTTGTTTACCCTGAAATTCTGAATCGGAATAGTTTCAGAGAATTTCGTCAGAAGATATGATTAAGTCATCTGCTTACAGTCTTACTATTCAACCTTACCAATAGAGACCCTATTCCAAATTAAAAATTATGTTGTCACAATCACCTGGTGCGCGTTAAGATCTTAACAAGTTAAAATACAAACGGTATTTAATAACATACAGCATAAAATACCACGATAGTTTTCGCTTTTCAGAGATTGCTTCCTTTATTCAACCGTAAAAAGCTTTAATGCAAAATCGGATTTACAAGAAATACTAACACGGTCTAATAAACTATCTTTCTTTGAAAATATATACAACAATACTAAATACAATATGTAATATAAAATATACTATCTAAATGAGAATAAAATGTTTTTTATGTCATGATGATGAGGATAGATTAGAACAAATAATAAATTAGAGAGTTATAAAATATAAACAACAATCACAAAAATAACAAAACCAAATCAATTTCTTATAATTATCCATAAAAACAATAATATACACAATATAACAAGGGGCACAACCATGACGTAGTAATATACACAATGCGTAAATATTAATTATTCTTCACAATATCAACATAAAATATAACAAACAAACATCTAGGGATCAAATAAAATATTACTTGGGCATCAGTAAAAATAAGTGAAATGTTGGAAGATACAAATTATTGTGACTTAAACTATAAATGTTATCCTTTATTAGGAAGGAGTATGTGCGAGTTTTTATGTATATATTCTTCTGAACATTTTATATACACTTCTTAACTAATTATATATAAATATTCCTGATGTCGACATGTTTCGAAACATACTTTTCAAGACATAATATTGAATAGCGGTACAATATAAATTTTCCTAAATATATATTAGTATATCAAGTCTGTACTGATTGTTTAAATGATTACCTTCTTGGTTGAGGTAATAGGGGTTCTATGGTTGTTTCAGGCTGAAGTAGTGCGTTGATTCTTGTGTTTTCTAATTTTTTATGTTCAAGGATGTACTTTCTTGAAAGGTACCTAAAATGCACAAAATATTATTTTAAAAGCAATTATACAAATAAATCGCATAAATGAGTAATGCCATAATAACTGAATTGGTTTTTTTTTTTTTACCATCACCAAAGCTGAAGTGGGTTTATTACCAATCAAATTCAATAGTCACTGTCGACTCGGTTAATTACAAAGATTGTAACTAACTGGTCAGGTTTTAAGAAGACAAAAAGGTACTGGATGAAAAGGGATAAGGTCCCAGAAAAACATAGACTTCAGCAGTAATGATTCTTACCTTGACATTATACAAAACAGAACCATGGGAACCACAGTTACTCCGATAAAAATTCCAATACTTAATGCCAAATTTGTTATAGTTATAGATGAACTCTTATCATTGCTTCCTGGAAATCAAATAGATACAAAATAAAGGCAAGTAAAAGGGAATCAATTCAAAACTGTATGATGTTATATAGTTTTGTTTCACAACTACTATATTACCGATATAATATTAACGAGAGGACTTGGTAGTTGGTAGCCCAGTTATATTAACAAACAGGGTGGGGATATTGGGGTTGTATTTATAAACAGAATTATATAAACATGGAAGAAATTGCGCCACAGTGTATATATATACTCACATAGTTGATATTTCTGGAACAAAGCAGCAGTTCATGGTAGCGTGACATAGACATGATCACAAATAGTGTTACTTTGGGCACGGAACTTCGAAGCTCATGGTTATACGTTTCGCACCGTAGCAGGTATCTTAACTTACAACAAGTGGTTGCCTAGCAAGATACGCCCACTTTAAAATATATTTTCTGTGTTAACGCAGCAGAAACTAACATTATTTAGGTCTAATCCAAGTTCTCATCAATATAATGTTAACATCAAATTTCATTCAAATCAGATGAAACCTCGTCTCTATTGCATTTACTAGCTAATCTCCATGTGTTTGGAGTAAGTCAGGGGCAATAACTCAAATATAGTTCATCGAAAAATAGTAAAAATTGAACTTGATCTCATCAATAAAAATGATCAATTGCCAACTTCGCCGTGTTTTGACTAATTGAAGTGCAATAACTCAAAAAAAGTTCATCGAAAAATCGTCGATTTCGAACTCGACCAAGATCTCATCATCTTCAATGATCACACCAAATTTCATTTAAATCGGATGAAAACTGTATTGTCTTTAGCATTCACAAGTCTATTTCAACGTGTTTTGACTAAATCAAGGGCAATCACTAACTTATCGAACATTTCATCGATATAAATGTTCACACTAATTTTCATTCAAATCAAATGAAAACTGTTGTCTATTTCGACGCGTTTTTAGTAAGTCAAGGGGAATAACTCAAAAAACGTTACCCAAAAATCGTCACTATCAAACTTGTCCAAGATCTCATTAATATAAATGATAACACCCAATTTCATTTAAATCTAATGGAAATTGTAATCTCTATTGCGTTCACAGGCCAATTTTGACGCGTTTTAACTAAGTCAAGTGCAATAACTCAAAAACCGTTCATCGAAAAATTGCCAATTTTAAACCTGTCCAAGATCTCAATATAAATGATCACATCAAGTTTCATTTAAATCTGATGAAAACTGTAGTCTCTATAGCGTTCGCAAGTAAATTTTTTCTAAGTCAAGGGCAATAAGCCGGACCGACGGACACGGGTGACGACAATATACGACCATATTATAATTTGAGCGTATAAAAACTGCAGTTTGTTCATGGCGATATACGACTTAACCGAACCAAGATAATTTTTTAAGAACCCCAAGCACAGGGATCTCACGGAAGAGCATTGTTATCTCCATTGCTCTTATTGTGTAAAACCATTGACATGTTGTGGTTTTTTGATGTTTGACAATACCAGTGGTGAATAGTGATACTTGTTCATTTCCAGACATGATTATATTACATGTTCTAGGTTGTACTAATTACATTATTTCGTTTTTGTTTCTGAATTTAGCAACTATCTGAGCATTCAGAAATGGGACCAATTATGTTTCAATTGGAAATAATTAGGATGACACTTTTGTAAACTCTGTAAAGAAAAAGGTCTAAATCATGGTGGAATCAAACCAAAAATTACCTCCGTTGTCGCCTCTCGGTGATACAATCGCTTGTTTAACGGTACAATCTATTCCTTGGTATCCATCTGAACAGTTACAAGCTCCATCAATATTATTACATTCTGCTTCTAGGTTACAGAATCTTGCTGAACAATCTAGCATACAGTTTGGTCCGTATGTTCCATTATCACATTCTAGAGAGTTAAAATATGACAAAATTTATTGTTTTAGAAATATAAAAACTTAATAATCAATTAAACTTTGACTTCTATTGAATTTTTAAACTTTGACTTCTATTGAATTTTTAAACTTCGACTTCTATTGAATTTTTAAACTTTGACTTCTATTGAATTTTTAAACTTTGATTTCTATGGAATTTTATAGATGTATTTGGCCTAAAATATATCCGTGTCTTTTAAACTCTATTAATTTTACTCTGGACAATCCTTATCTACAAGTCAGGGATATCAAATAAATACCAAATGGAGATAAAGACAGGACTAAATTAAATAAACTGGAGATCTATAACAATATGAATTTAGATGTGAAAATCATTTCTTAATAAACTACGAACTCCAAATTAAACAAGCTTCTTTCAGATTTAGACGCACGCAGAACTGGAAAATCGATGAATTTCGTTTAGCGATCGCTTTTTGTAGAGCTAATGATAGTATTCTGCTTTATTTGCTTTTTCAAATTCTGCCACGGTTTGGTTTTGGTAAAAATTATATAAGATGGCAAAAAACATTTTGTAATATAGAAACTAGAGCCACATGTGGCAAATTGTAAGAGACTTTGAAAAAGTCAACCTTCTTAGAAGGTCACGGGCCAGAGCAGTCAAAGTTGTAAAATGGTTAGAAGATTGTGAAGGAAGGAAGTGACATATGTTGGTAACGACAGATTACAGGAATTATGTAAAGGGTAAGGTTAACAAATGTCAAGGTCACAAGATATAGTCTATCAAAGTTCGATGGCTATCGTAATACACCCACAAATATGCTTCTTGTTGATAATCCCCTTTCTTCCTTTATATTCTCATTGCTCTGGTTTCTTTGTATCATTGTACCTTGTCGAAACGTCGCAAGTTCTTTATTAAAATAATTGTTATCCATAAAATTGTGTCAAGAATTATTACCCAGTTACTAAATGCCACTAAAAAAAGGTCTGTTTAATACTTCAGTAGGTTTCGGAGTGCAAAAGCCTGTGATGGAACACTTACTACCAGAGAAAAATAAAAGCCACTCTTAACCACTGTGGGTCAATACTTTCAAGTTTTTACCTCTTGTACAATCTACTGTCTGGTATCCTGGTTGGCATCCATCAATACATTCTCCTGTTTTACTCTCACATTGTAAATTACTATCTTTACATTTTCTATATGAACATTTCATATCACATACTTCACCATAAAAACCTTCTGTACAACCCCCTTCACAGCCACCATTGATACGATTACATGGTGATGTTTCTACTAGACAATTTCTTTCTGAACATAGTTTCGAACATCCAGCACCGTATGAACCATTGTCACAAACTATATAAAAATATATTGATCTTTGATGATTATTAAACAAATTTGTGCATGATCAAAATTGTTACTTCCAACGCTTCTAATGCAATGGTCACATCCAGCCATTTTAGCTACCAACTTAACCCAATTGAAAAGCCGTTGAAATAAGAAGATAACCCTGAATAGAGATACTGGTCACGTTTTAAAGTAATTCAATCAGAAACGTGGACCTGTTGTCTTCCAGAATATCGACCCAGACAGAGGCCATGAGGTCACAGCCGTCTGTTATATTGACCAGGTTCTCCAAACCATCTTTGTACCCCATTTTACAAGACACAGAACCACACCTATCAGTCTGGTAGCTTTAGCAACCAGAACCTTTTTAAGACATAACATCAGAGTAATACAATGACCCTCACTCAGTCCAGATCTAATCCCAATGGAACACTGGTGGGATGGCATCCAAATATCCACTCACTTCCACAAAATGCAAGAAAACTAAAGTAATCTGACAATTAATTATTATTTCATTGAAATTTAAATAAACAAGTCGCTGTTTTCTGTGTTTATCTATTTAATATATATTAGTATTCATGATAAATGACAGAAAGAAGTGCTGATAAACGTGTAAAAGAGATGGCAAAGAGTGTTTCTGAACTTTATATGTCTTATATGGGACAGTTATATAATTAATTTACATCAGTACAATATTTCAAAAGATGTTCGTCATCGAACTGTTATTCGACGAAAGTGTTTTATCATGTTTTATCATGAAGGCTCCTACATATTATAAAGTCATGTCACTTCAAAAACAGTCAAACACAAACCTTAGCCAGAGAACTTCAAAGGATTACAGTTTTTTTCAGGATTGTAGTTTGTTTACATGGCGCATAGATACGGGTATATATGACCTTATTTGTATAGTTATTAAACCGTACTACGAATTTATATCGTTTATATGAACCCGTGTAATGAAATTGGTTTTTGGAAAAAGTAAAACATAAAAATTTACCTTGACTACAAGTTGTTCCTGTCCATCCATCAGAGCAACCATTAGGACATTCACCAGTCTCTGAACATCTTTCATTATTTAAACAATGACAGAAGTTGGTACAATCTGACCCAAACGTTCCTACAGAACATACTGAAATGAAGTAATATTAAGAAATGACAGAAATTGTGATGATATTATCCTGTATGTTACACATTGCGATGGAAGTTGATAAAAGTTATCGGCAAGTGAAAGATTTCTATTCAATAGGTTCATCCCTGAGTTTTTACAAACATTAACACATTAAGAAATCAACTCTCTCTCCTGTCCACAAAACAAAATTAACGATTTAAAGAACAAGGGAAATAACTCAAGTCTAATTTGCTTCATCCTTTGGTTATAACAAACACTCAAACCAAGTTTCACCAAAATCCACCAAGAAACCAGCTCTCTATCGTGTCCACAGACAATCAAGAACAAGTGTGATAACCCATAGTTAATATTTTTCGATTAGTCTGATTTTCAAGGGCTTGGGTGATCACAGACACTCACGTTGAGTGTCATCAAAATCCACCAAGAAACCAGCTCTCTATCGTGTCCAGATACTTTTTGATTCGTTTTCAAGAACGAGATCAATAACTCAAATAGTTTTGGATTGGTATGATTTTCCATAGGCTTCATCCTTGGGTTATAACAAACAATGTAGCTACCAGAATACAAAAGTCCATGTCTTAAATTTGTATTATCCATATTTCGTAAGCCATATTTTAGGCGCAACTAAACTCCTGGCCAAACTTCTGGTGAACCCCAATGAACATGTCCCCAAATTCTTACCGAAGCCTCAAATTGTTAAAAAAAAAACGTTTGTTAGAAGATGTTTGTGAATAAAGTTTATAACAATACGCAGTTGTTAACGTATTGACAAACACGACACATGGAGTGTCATCAAATCAAATCCCCAAGAAACCAGCTTTCTATCGTGTCTACGCCTTAGAACGGGAATAAAATATAAGTTCTCAATATGAGTATATTATATATAACTTTAAACTGGTGTCATAAAATAATAGATTCTATGTAAACCCATACCAATTTTCGTTAAAATCTACCAAGAAACCAGCTCTGTATCGTGTCTACAATAATGTGCTTCATAAAGTAATAGAATCCCTGTAAAAATGGAAAAATCAGAAACTAAGTAATAATTGAAAAACGCTTAATCAATTGGTCAATGTTAATATTTTTAAATTTCATGTTCATTCTAAGATGCAGTATTCGTTATAACCGTTAAGCACATCAATAGAATAAAATCTTACCATATATCTCCATTTGACAAAAAGTTAAATATCTGCCACTATGGCTGGCATAATCATTACTGATATTAACATAACGACCAGTTATAACCTGATTACACTCTATATCTTTAACATTCGGTGGCGACAAACCAACTCTTTCTTTATAACATAGTTCTGGTTCTTCATTCTCTTTAATAACGTATAGAAAAAATGCATCCACTGAGGCAAAATCTGAAAACATGATTTTGAAAAATAACAACAATATATTCAATAATATAACATTGTATTTTATATATAACTATATATTTTACTTTTCTAAACTCTAAAGTATATTATAGTCAAAGTATTATTGTATAAATATATTTATAACTTATTTATTAACTTACCCGATTAGCTGAAAGATAAAATAAAATGAACAATTACAATCAATAATAAATTAATTATATTGTGTAACAACTGAGGCCAAATTTATTAAAAGAGATTGGCCAAGAGTAAAACCGCAACATCCAAGATAAGGTTTATAATTAGTAGAATTTATATTGGCATTATCTTTTGAGGGATAGTGTTTGAGAAATTTGTCAACTTTAGAAGATTCTAAGAAAAACGTCATTCTTACGCTGTATGATAATATGTTTAATAGGATATTCCTCTAGTAGATCTATTCCCCACCATGTACGAGTCATATCTGTATTAGAACATTTTGTAGGTTCATTATTAGCCTCTCTTCTTGCTCTGTTAATCTTAATCTGACCTGATGGTTTATTTAGAGCTACATTCTCTGTAAAATATTTATATCGTCATTAAAGGGGTTGGTAAAGAATGTCTTAGCAAAGCATGTCGATTCTAAAATGCCCTAGGTCAGAAAAATCATAAATATTCAACAAAAAGACATATTAATAAAACGTTTTAGCACATTTGGTGCAACTGATATTACACTGACGGTATGTATAGTTTGTGTTTTAAGTTTGTGGGTTTGATGGAAAACAAAGTGTTGATATAATATTGTAATTTCTGGTTTGTCACATCTATAGCCATTTTAATACAGTCTTATAATTAGGACCAAGGAAAAAAGATGTTAATTTGTGATGTCTTATCTCAGCTCATCTAGATTGGGTGGTAATCCAAAAATACAGCTTAAAGGAACTTACGTTTTTGACAAGTAGCACCAGACCATCCTATATCACAACCTCCACCACAGTCACCGGTATCTTTATTACATGGTTCATCATTAAAACAGTGACAGGTATAACTGTTATCAGGTCCAAACTTTACACCTGTAATTAATAAATAATAAACTAACATATTCTTTAGCTATAGATATTACCTGGTTCAAACTTAGCAACTGTTTAATATATAACAAACGCAATCATTTTCCCACTTATTCCACCAAAAATGTGACACTTATGTTAAATTTGCTATTTCAATATTATATAATAATAATTAAAGGAATGCTGCATCTTAAAATAAACTTTAAAAAATTTAAACTTGGCCAATAAGTCATGTATTTATCAGTAGATATACCTGCTGCCATAAATAACATAACATAATCTTTATATAATCCGATAATTTAAAAAGCTCAATAATTATTCATAAAAATGCAATTGTTTAAATTAATTGAAAAACGCTTAATTAATTGATAATAAATTATTTAAGTGTTTTTCAATAAATACTTAGGCCCTATTTATACGTGGGATTTTTGGCCAGTGGAATGTTCTCGATAAAAATCCGTCATTGATGCGACTGCAGACGATTTGATTTATACAGTCGGATCATCGACGAATTTTTACTGAAAAATCAAAATGGCTGCCAGAAATAAAAGAGTACTTCTTCTGTTAGATATTTATTATAAACAGTTATTAAGAAAACGAATGGTAGTATTATTTATCACTATTTTGAAATACCGCAACATACATTAACGAAACTGTGTATTTTTAATGAGCTTTATTCTTAAAAAACCATATGCAAAGAAGCATTCTGAGAAAAATAATCGTCGTATATGATCCTGTAAGCGGAAAATGAAGAAATCCTGGTTGATTTAGTCATGTTTTCGATCTTTATAGCGATGCACACTTTAAAAAAATGAATTAATAAAGGAACTTTTCAATTTTTCTTGGAAAAGTCCAGATGCGACTTTTCAACGAAGTGGTTTGTGAAGAACATTTGGCTAATTTTTGAGTATTGTTGCAAATATTAGTAACAAAAGATAGTTTGCCAGGCAAGGTAACATACGCCCAAACATCAACATTGTTAAATCATTATTTCCTTGGATTAATAGCATCTATATAATATACCATCAAACCTTTCATCTAAGTCGTCGAATTCCAATAATCACACCAAGTTTATTAAAATCCATTGAAAATTGTAGCTTCTATTGCATCCATAATACAATTTTAACATGATTTTAGTAAGGTAAGGCAATAACTCAAAAAAAGGTTCTTTGAAAAATATCTAAATTCAAACTTGATCGTCATCTTATAAATTCTACTGCTCACACCAAATTTCATCAAAGTCCATTCAAAATTGAAGCTTTTAGTGTGTCTACAACAAAAATAAAGGCAGGGGCAATAACTCAAAACCGTTCATAGCAAAATCATCAAAATCGAACTTGACCGATGTCTTATCAATTCAAATGCTTACACCAAGTTTGATTAAAATCTGTTGAAAATTGTAGCTTCTATTGTGTCTACAACAAATGTTGACAGACGGACCGACGGACAGGGGCAACGACATTATACGTTGTCGTATGATGTGGGCGTATAGAAAGCACGTTTGTGTTTGTTGACACCAATAGTCACTTGAGTAGTTATGAGCAAGCGCATACTGACTGAAATCTGTAGCCGAGTGCAATTTTTCTGCTTAGATTCGACAAAATTGGGCCTTAGTTTTGTGAGTTTTCCAAATTTTACACCATAGGTAATTCACTTATATAAATGATATATACACTATGCACTTATATTGACCATTCTTGAGAACTTAATCTTATATGTTTATTCTAAGGCACAGTATCATTAATGATGTTTAGTATTGGGGGTAAATAAGCATCATAAAACTGTAGAGATGACAGCTCGGGCCTTACTTTATCTACGATTTGAGATGTTTAACGTTCTTAATGGTGTAAGGCCCTGAATAAACTTACATTGAGTGAGGTGTATAATAGATAATATTACAACTATCCACCTCAATATCGTAACACACCATGTAGTTTGTAAAGATGAAAGTTTTGCTGGGGCAGCGGTGTATTCTTTTTTCTGTCCATCAGTTTGAGGTTTTATAACTGGTACAGTCTGTAGCACGTCGGATCTTGTTTTTATCTCGACCTTTCCGTCTTTAATGTGTGGCATAGTTAAATAACACTGAAACAGAGTTGAAGGTAGTGCCTTGGTTTTCAAAATATACTTCAAATAAGATCAAAATTTCGATGTGTTAGAAGCTTGCACAAAAATGGTGTCATAAAATAAATAGTAAAGAAAACAATTCCTTACCATATTCAATATATGTAATACGGATGTCTTTATTACAAGAGTAGAAATCTCGTGATTTGGAAGAATACATGTATACATGTATGTAATAAAAGAATTGATGCATTAGTTATTCCATTAATCCTCTGTATACTTGATTGACAGGTCAGGGAACAGAACAAACAGTGAAGAAAATTGATTGACATGGAATAGAACAAACAGTGAAGAAAATTGATTGACATGGAACAGAACAAACAGTGAAGTCAATTGATTGACAGGGAACAGAACAAACAGTGAAGAAGATTGATTGACAGGGAACAGAACAGAGATAATTGATTGGCAGGGAACAGAACAAGCAGTGAAGACAATTGATTGACAGGTAACAGAACAAACAGTGGAGATAATTGCTTGACAGGTAACAGAATACATACCAGAGATAATTGATTGACAGGGAACAGAACAAACAGTGGAGAAAATTGATTGACAGGGAACAGAACAAACAGTGGAGAAAATTGATTGGCTGGGAATAGAAAAAACAGTAGAGTTAATTGATTGGCAGGTAACAGAACAAATAGTGAAGATAATTGATTGACAGGGAACAGAAAAAACAGTGGGGACAATTGATAGGCTGGGAATAGAAAAACAGTGGAACTAACTACAATTGAAGAGAGAGGACGTGTATTTGAGAGCTCTGGAGTTTAATCAACCGTGACACTCGATTTCTGTTGAACATGGCTGGGATCAATGATAGTGATTTGAATGGAAAGTTAAATAAAATAATGGACTTAGTGACAAATTTAGATATCCGTACCAAACACATTGAGGATGCAGTAAATAAAATCGACGAAGTGCACTCGATAATATCAAACATATCAACCAAAATTACGGATTTGGAAAGTGAACTGAGTATTGTTAAAACTAACAATGTTTATCACAAGCTGAAATCCAAACACTACATGAGTCGAACAGTGAAATTATCAATAAACTTTCTCGCAACAGTGCTAAAATGGAAGTTATTGAAAAGCAGTCTGAAACAGATAATGACATTCATACATTGATAATGCAGAAAATAGCAGATTTGGATAGCCAATTTATAGATATGCAATGCAGATCTATGAAACAGAACTTAATTTTCCATGGACTAAGTGAATCAGTTGACGAGGATACAGAAAGTTTGTTAAGGGATTTTATACAGAAGGAATTAGGACTTAAACATTCAATAGCTTTCGGCAATGTTCATCGATTTGGTAAAAACAAGCCTGGTAAGCAAAGACCCATCGTTGCAAGATTCATACACCAAAGTCAAATTAGTGCGTGATAAGCTATTTGTAAATGGCAGCCCGTTTCATGGTGGCCCAATATTAACAGACACAAGTCACTCCCAGATTACCCAACCACCAGCCCCAGTTAGTAGACCATGGGAAAACAATGGTAAACGACCAGCATCGAAAAGACCAGCCCTCTTTAGTTCCGATTCTGAAAGTGCATCACCAAGAATGATTTCAGCATAGGAGTACGCAGAGAGCGTTAACCATATTCGAGTGCTATCCTGGAATGTAGCTAAGGGTCTTGTAAAAAAGCTAGAAAATATCGGGTTTGCTCAAAGTCTTTGTTCTTTTGATATCCTGTGCTTGTAGGAATGATTGCATAAGCATTGATGATTGTGTGAATTACTGTTACCCAAGAGATATTGGTACTGGTGGGGGCACTGTAATTGCTATTCGTAATAGATTAGCCGAAAAATGTAGCATTGAGACTGTGGTATATGATTGTATTATAGTCATTAAGGTTAGTAATAACCAACAAAGCCCAGATCTGTATATTGTATCATGTTACTTCCCGCCCCAAAATAGTGTTTTTTATAAATCACACGATGATTTCGATGCTTTTGCAGAACTTAGAGATGTACTTTTGGAATATTCAATAAACGACAATATTGTGATTATTGTTGGGGATTTAAACAGTAGAACTTCAAGTGATAAAGATTATATTGTGCATGATAAGCTAGATAAAGATATTGAATCTCAATTTTGATATATTAATAATTACATTAACGACAATTGTGAAAATTTAAGGCCAAGGTTAAATATGGATAAGATAGTAAATAACTATGGCAGACAACTACTATCATTTTGCATTATGACAGGTTTTCGGATTATTAATGGGAGAACTGATGGTGATATCTATGGTAATTTTACATTTAATAGCTCAAGGGGATCAAGTTTAATTGATTATTTGTTATTACGCAAGGAGCATTTTAAGTTTTTGAACACCTTTTGTTCTGGTATATTCACTGAATTTTCTGATCATTCTCCACTTATGATAGAATTGAATACAGACCCTTGTATCCATGGCAAAAATGTTACTGAATATAAGAATAGTGATTATGTTATTACTCTATGGAATGTCAAAATGAATGATGATATTAGACCTATTATTGTCAAGTCGCTAAATGAGATAATGTCCGTAAGTAAACTCACTGAAAACACACAATCTGGTATCGATAATTCAGTTGATAACTTCTCAAGAACTTTAGACAATCTGATTTCGCCTTACTATTCTAAAAGTAGTCAAAGTTGTAAACCAAAGAAGCGTAAACGAACATGTGATAAGCCATGGTTCAATGAACTCTGCAAATCAAAATACTTTGAATACAAATCAGCTCTTACGACATTCAATAATAATAGGTCTAATAAAAAATTAAATGATCGCCGGTTCGAATATAAAAAAATTAGAGATAAAGTTGAAGCACACTTATATCAAACACCAAGGCAATATGATGGACCTCTTAAGAACCCAGAATCCTAAAAGATTTCATAAATTATTTAAAACTAAAAAGCAAGTAACAAGATGCCCAATTGATATTGAGGAATTGCATAAACACTTTGCGAATTTAGCATCGCACAGTTCCGTTAGTAACGCAGAAATTAACAATTTCATAGAAACTTTTGACGTTAATAATTCGGAGAATATCAATCCAGAATTAGATTATCCCATAACTCCAGATGAAATTCTCAGAGCTGTAAGAAAACTTAAATCGAATAAATCAAGTGGCATTGATAATATGAGTAATGAAATTTTTATATATTTTGCTAATGAATTAATGCCTTGTCTAATCTACATGTTTAATAGTATTCTGGATTCAGGTTTTTATCCTACTGCATGGTGTATAGGAAATGTAGTTCCTGTTTTTAAACATGGTAATGTTAAAAACCCCGACTGTTATAGGGGTATAACTATAGTAAGTTGTATGGGTAAACTATTCACATCTATCCTTAATAACAGACTCATATCGTATGATAATTTTTATAATATTATTCCCCCAACACAATTTGGATTCCGTAAAAACTTAAGTACTACTGATGCTATTTTTATTCTTCAAAGCTTGGTTAATAAAAGTCTAAAGTCTAAGAAACGCCTATACTGTTGTTTTGTGGATTACAGTAAATGTTTTTGATTTAATTAATAGAACATTTCTATGGAACAAACTCATCAATTTTGGTATTAATGGTAAAATCTTAAAAATAATTCGCCCCCTTTATTGTAAAGTTAAATGTTGTGTAAAATTAAATGGTAATCTCTCTGAATTATTTTCATGTTCAACAGGCTTATTCCAAGGAGAAATTTTGTCACCATTATTATTTTCATTGTATGTAAGTGATGTTGAAAATCATTTGCTGTCTGAAAACTGTACGCCAATGTCCTTATTTCATTTTAACTTATTTTTACTTATGTATGCTGATGACAAGGCTTTATTTTCTGATTCACCAGAGCAACTACAAGATATGCTCAATTCGTTAAATAGCTATACTAAAAAGTGGGATTTAACTGTCAACACTACAAAAACTAAAATTATCATATTTAGGAATGGTGGGAAAATATCATGTAGAAAGAAATGGTTTCTTAATGGCACAGAATTAGAAATTGTAAATTATTTTAATTATTTAGGAGTATTGCTAAATTACAATGGGAAATTTTCAGTAACACAGACGAATCTAGCATCTCAAGGTAGAAAAGCCCTATTCTCAATTTTAAAAACCTGTAAAGACAATTATTTTAATGTTAAATCATGTATTTCTGTGTTTGATACTTACGTAGGTAATATTTTAAATTATGGGTGTGAAATTTGGGGTTTCCACAAGGCGCCAGATATGGAAAAATTACATTTTTATTTTCTTAAAAATATTTTTAAAGTTAAAAAATCTACAAATCACGATATGGTTTTATATGAACTTGGAAGATATCCTCTTGAATTAATTAGAAAGATTAGAATTTTTAAATATTATATTAAGTTAATGTCTACTGATAATGAACTCTTGCAATGTTGTTTGTCAGATATGATTTTAAACAATGATATATGGATTTTAAACATAAAGAAATTACTTGAAGACATTGGTTTAGGGTATATTTGGAATAATGTAAATAAGTTATCTTTAAACGTTTTTAAACGACGAATTTTTGATGTTTTCCAACAATCTTGTTACAGTTCCATTTGTCAGTCTCCAAAATCTTTTTACTACCAGCATATTGTAGATTCTTTTAAACTGCAAACCTATCTATTAAAGCCTATTGTATCTAAATATATAAAAACTATTACACAACAACTTTTATCCTGCCATAAATTGTACATAGAAACTGGTCGATACTATAATATACAACGTGACGAACGAATTTGTAAATATTGTGTAAATAATCAGGTTGAAGATGAGTACCACCATGTTTTAATATGTCCCTTTTTTCATGATTTTAGAAATTTGTGTTTAAAACCTTATTATTTCAATAGACTCAGTGTATTTAAATTTATTCAGTTGCTTAACTCAGAAAGTGTAAAAGAATTGTCAAACTTAGGAAAGTTTTTATTTATGTGTGAAAATAGGAAAGTAGAGCTATCAAAATAATAAATTATTTGTTACTTCTCTCTTCGGCAAAATAAATTTTATGTATATATGATGTTGATATTGTAGTATATGTATATTGTAATTATGTTTGTATATTTTTACCGATGAGTCAATGACTCAAGGTCAATAAAGAATTGAATTGAATTGAGTGGAGTTAATTGATTGGCAGGTAACAGAACAAACAGTGGAGATAATTGATTGACAGGGAACATAACAAACAGTGAAGACAATTGGTTGACAGGGAACGAAATAAACAATGAAGTCAATTGATTGACAGGGAACAGAACAAACAGTGAAAAAGATTGATTGACAGGGAACGGAACAGAGACTAGAGATAATTGATTGGCAGAGAACAGAACAAGCAGTGAAGACAATTGATTGACAGGTAACAGAACAAACAGTGGAGATAATTGCTTGACAGGTAACAGTATACATACCAGAGATAATTGGTTGGCAGGGAACAGAACAAGCAATGGAAACAATTGATTGACAGGGAACAGAAAAAACAGTGCAGTTAATTGATTGACAAGGAACAGAACAAACAGTGGAGTCAATTGATTGACAGGGAACAGAACAAACAGTGGAGACAATTGATTGACAGGGAACAGAACAAACCATGGAGATAAATGAGTGACAGGGAACAGAACAAACAGTGGAGACAATTGATTGGCTGGGAACAGAAATGAACAGAGGAGATAATTGATTGACAGGGAACAGAACAAACAGTGGAGACAATTGATTGACATGGAACAGAACAAACAATGGAGATAAATGAGTGACAGGGAACAGAACAAACAGTGGAGACAATTGATTGGCTGGGAACAGAAAAAACAGTGGAGTTAATTGATTGACAGGGAACAGAACAAACAAAGGACATAATTGATTGACAGGGAACAGAACACATACTAGAGATAATTGATTGGCAGGGAACAGAACAAACAGTGAAGTTAATTGATTGACAGGGAACAGAACAAACAGTGGAGACAATTGATTGACAGGGAACAGAACAAACAGTGGAGACAATTGATTGACAGGGAATAGAACAACCTGTGGTCTACTACACAGTTAACCGTGGGTAAAGTAAGAAACGTGCCTTTATTACTTTTACCCCACGTTTTCAAGTCGTTTTGAGTATAGTTAATTATGGTATTATTTAACGGTTTAAACTTTGAGACAAACATTTTTGTTATACAATAAACATTTTCTTTAAAAATTGTCAATGGTGATCTTGAAACCATTATAAAAACAAATTCAAATAAATTAGACATCTTCGGTTTATTGTAGCTGTACATCATTGTCGAAGTTGCTATAAAGTATACAAATCTGCTAAAACATGATGAGGTTGGTCGATCTGACTAACATTAGAACCGACCATAACCATTGTGACTAGATAACAGGGTTAAACTAAAAAGCATGCCAAGAGATGAGTATTTCCGTACACTATTTGGTTTGGATGAATCTCACCCAGCACTTCAGATTAATAGCAGGAATATTGATGTGCTACTTGAAGGGTCAGATAGTTGGTTCATTTTAACCTCTCATAACACTTCAGTGATGAAATGTGACTTTAAATGTATCATTACAATATAGGTAAGGTGGAAAAGGTCGAATCATGGTTGAATATGGTTTAGAAAGAGTAAGTACTGATTCTTGTACAATTTACAATTTACACCTACAAACATTCTTACCTCTATAACCGGTAATGAAACCTCATTTTGTGCCACTCCCATCACCTAATTAGGTTGGATTTGGATCAAAGACATCATATTAAACTCAAACTGAAAAAAGGGAAGTCAATCTGTTGCTTAAATTGCATTTTACAAGGTATATTTTGTTGTTCGGAGTCTCCAGAAATCACTTCGAGTGTTTCAGAAGATGTTTGAAAAAAGTCACCCCTTTGACTAAACATGAACCAATATAAATGTAAGCAATGAGCAAGATGATCTCCATATAACTGGCTGTCGGAGTTAAAATAAATTATATACAATGCAAATAATAAAATAAAGCACAGTGGATAGAAAACAAAAATAACAAAAAGGCAAATTATAACAAAATAAAGTGGTAAATGACAACACGAGTGCTGATTTTAGTTCTGGTTATTGGCAATCATGTCACGATACAATACGTATCGCGATAAAAAGGTCACGATACGATATGTTTCGCGATAGGAGGTAATAGATTTCTCCTAGGTTTCAATATTTTATAGGCAACAAAATGTTATTACTAGTTATTTAACTAGTTTTTAAAATGATGGATTTCAGTAAGGTCCGCGAAAGGAATTTACGATGGTAGAAGCTACTAGTAAATTAAATATTACCCACTTTTTTATGGAATACCATGTATCGCCAAGTATATACACACGACCCTGCGATACGATACGCGTATCTTGGCATGTCATATTGCGATACATCGATTCAACGATATATCGTGCCAGCACTAGTATAGATATTCCATTGTATCTGAGGGATTCACACTTTGATTAAAATAGTTACTGACAATCAATCATAGATTGTGAGGATGATAGTAAATGGTCATGTTTAATAACAACCAACTTGTTAGTAAAGAGTTCGCGAGCCCTCTGCATAGTAAATATCTTGTCATCTAACGATTACTGTCAGTAGATCATTGATTGATAATAATAGCTCCTATACATAGTTTGTATATATCAATACCCGCTTCAGATACTATGGTCTCGGACACTTAACAACATCTAGAAGACTTTCCGAGTGCTCTCTATGTCCCGTCAGTTTAGCTATAATCTATTTCATTCCGAAGTGCTCAAATGATATTAATTTATTTATTTCTTTTAATCTAGTCCCAATAAAAAATCAGTCGTTTTGTGTCTTTTGCCTTAGATACCCTTGGCTTGATGAGTTTACACGATATAGGTTCAAAGTAATCTACTACTACTGGTACATAAACAGTGGTTCAAAGTAATTGGAAATGATGGTATGAGAAACACTGGTTTGATTCTAGTCACAGAAAGAAGAAAATGAGTTACCTTTTTGGACAGTAGCTGGTTCACGAAAT
The DNA here is from genome assembly GCA_030562195.1 of Nipponacmea schrenckii. Classification (NCBI taxonomy): domain Eukaryota; kingdom Metazoa; phylum Mollusca; class Gastropoda; family Lottiidae; genus Nipponacmea; species Nipponacmea schrenckii. Next base: position 426,052 of record JAUJPP010000006.1, read on the forward strand.
AAAGTGAGTCAATTAAAGTGTTATCTTTTATCTCTTCCCTGAGGAAATAATTGTAGTTTCTATTACGTAAGAGATGTTGTTTTTGGAGAATATATTTTGATATAATTTTAATCTTTGAATTGAACTTTAATTTCAAATCCTTTATCATTACTGACAAATACCAAATTATCCAACTATCAACAATTTTAACATGTATAAATATGAGTCCATGGTGTATACTTACACTAGTTTGTTGATCGTGTGAACATTCCCTTGTCTGTTGCAAATCCTTTTTAGCTATTGATTTGATCTTACCTTACATACCTACCTTAGTTACCCGAGTTGTTTGTCTTGCAAACATTCACAAAATTCCGTTCGTGTATACCCTTATCATAGTTGCGGATCGTGATTTTACCTACCTTAATTTTAAGCCTTGTCCACCTATATTAAATGTTAACCTTGTATATTTCCCCTTAATTATGGAGCCATAGCTATTAATCTTGTTTACATACTCGTCGATCCTCTCTAGTCCACATACATACCCCCACAAACACCATATTCTTCTTCTTTCTTTCCTAAATTTATTTTGATTAAATCATCTATCTAAAGCCAACACAGTCTCCAACTGGCTATCTTTGTCTCTAGCTTGGTTTGTGCTTGTGGACGGACGGAATTCCTGTGTGATGACGACCCCTGTCTGGTGTGAACACCCTTTTTACTTTTGCACATTTTCTTTCATATTTTTATAAACATAATTAATCTTGGTATCTTTAACACTATTTATTCTGAATATAACATATATATCAATATGCTCATTTATTCATTTTTTCATCTATTCACTTAAGTTTCGATAAATTGTATTTGGTGACGGATTAACATAAGCCCCGGTTTGTTTCCGAAACCTTATTTATGCTATGTAAATAATTATATGTATAGAAGAAATAAAATATTGTTTAAATCAACATAACCAACGAAACACGACATGAATTGTTTTTTTTTTGTTTTTTTGTTTTTGTACCACCAATATATACCAACAACAGTCTCTTTATTAAACACCGATTAAACGTATAGTGTTACAATGTTGACTGCCGATATTGTCAAGAACGAATATTATCTAATCTCGATTTGGGGTACAATTTGAAGGACGAGTATACATCAATGATATGATATAGTTATAATCAGATGTAAAATGTCTAGTGGTTCTGTATACATTGAAGTAGCAAATGAATGATACGGCCTTGTACCAGTAATAGCTAGTTTGAAAATGACAATTTGTTATTCGACCACACAAATGGTTTCTTGATGGATTTTGACGAAACTTGGTTTGAGTCTTTGTAATCACTTAAGGATGAACCCTATTAAAATAGAATCAATGGAAAAATATTTTCTATGAGTTAATGCCCTTGTTATTGAATTCTATTTAGACATGATAGAGAGCCAGTTTCTGGATCGATTTTGATGAGCTTGGTGTGAGTGTTTGTTATAACCCAAGGATTGGTAATCAAACTAATCGAAAATTATTTACTATGAGTTATTGCCCTTGTTCTTGAATTCTTTGTGGAGACGATAGAGAGCTGGTTTCTTGATTCTTTTTGATGAAATTTGGTCTGAATGTTTGTAATCACTCAAGGATAAACAATCAAAATTATTTTTTAGTAGTTATTGCCCTTGTTCTTGAAAACGTGTTTCATTTATTGTGGATTTGATGAAACGTGTTGTGAGAGTTTTTAATATCCCAAGGGTGAACCCAATTGAAAACCAGACCGACCAGCTTCTCCTATATTATGAGGCCTCTTTTATAAGATTTACTGTCTGTAGGAGATGTTGAGTCTGTAGTTGTATCTGTAGTCTCTTTAACCCATTTATTAATTTTGTGGTGGTGGTTATCTGATGATCTGATTGATATGATCTAATCCACTCGACTGTTGTTGGTAACTAAATATTAGAGGTGTAGCCTGCTGCCCAATCCAGTGTAATCAAATATTGTTTATATAAAAAACTAATCATTAATTATATCATATATCTTGTAATCAGTATTTACCATCCTGTTACGGGTCATAGTGAGTCCTTGGAACAAGATTCGTCATATATGGGGGTTTATTTTGGTCACAAGATTTCAATAAATTAACAACCATATAAAACCAACAGGTTTATTTTTTATACAATAGCACATCCATAAAATACTGTAGGATATTGCTCAAACTGAACGTTGTAAATAAAAGTAAAGTAAATGAATGCAAGAATAAAACTTCACAATTAAAGTCGGTAAATTTTATGTTACCACAGTTACAGGTTAGAGATACGGAATTATTTCAGCGTAAAGGCGGTTATGTAGACCTTTTTTATTTACTTAAATATATTTCTTATTCCTGTATTGGAGAACTAAAAATATAGTGAAGCACATTTTATAAAGATATACGAACCATGTAATAAAGGTATCATCAAATAACGATAAATAGTGATATATAATATAAACATCAATAAACCTGTTAAAAAAATATATATTTAATAATAAAAAAAACAACACTATAAAAATAATTATATAAAATATCTGTGTTGATAAGTCTCATTATGAACATTATAATATATAGTTGGAATCCTATTACTTCAAATTAAAATAGGTATTTACAATATATTTACAATATAGAATATGGAATATAGTTGGAAATAATAGATTGATATACTCTGGTCGCATTCTGGACATTGAAAACTATTATTGCAATCGATCTACTGGCTAATTGGAAATAATAGTTTGATATACTCTGGTCTCATTCTGAACACTGAAAACTATCATTGTACCAAGCAATCTACTGGCTAATTGGAAATAATAGTTTGATATAATCTGGTCTCATTCTGAACACTGAAAACTATCATTGTACCAAGCAATCTACTGGCTAATTGGAAATAATAGTTTGATATAATCTGGTCTCATTCTAAACACTGAAAACTATCATTGTACCAAGCAATCTACTGTCTAATTGGAAATAATAGTTTGATATACTCTGGTCTCATTCTGAACACTGAAAACTATCATTGTACCAATCAATCTACTGTCTAATTGGACATAATAGTTTGATATACTCTGGTCTCATTCTGAACACTGAAAACTATCATTGTACCAATCAATCTAATGGTTTGTAAGACATTATTGTATACTCAAGTCTCATTCTACTCAAAAAATAAACTATCAAAATATAATTTTACCTGATTGGAATGTGACTTATTCATGGTATCTTCTGTAACCGTCATAAGGCCCCTAAGGAAGTATCTATATTTTATATGCTGTGTTACTGTCATTTAAGATTTATTAGACTCTTGCTTATGTAATAAATTAGTCGTCTATGGCTACTATATAATATCTGCTAACGTCTTAGGCTGATAACGAAGACAAGGTAACAATATTATTGTGGTTGCAATAGAATAAGTTTGGTGTCAAGGTCATATATTTTACCTTGAGTACCTTGACTTATTTTTTATCACGTATTTTTTTATCTTTATTACCTTAACATATTACAGACATGTCTAATAAATCTTAAATGATTTTATCTTTTCTTAAACTTATATGACATTGCACCATAAGTGGCCATTGCATTGTTTCATAAACCATATTGACTATTACTCTACAGGGAAGTGGAAAGACCTGAAACCTAGTACATGTATTCGATTCTTCGGCTAAAGCAGATGGTTTATGATTAAATGATGCCCTGGAAAAAGTTTTTCTGAATGATTTATAGATGGTTATAGATCCTGTGTTTTCGTAAGATGGTTCTTAATTAATGGTCAGATAGGATGCCATTTAGTTGCAGCGAGGTCTTTTGTAGCTTCGTTAAAACGAAAATGAGTTCCTTGTTTGGAATTTATGGGTTTTTTTACCTTTGTCAAGATTAGTTGATTCTTTTTAATCATATGTAGGAGTTTGTGTTACTGAAATCCAGGACGAAAATATCTGTTGTTAGTAGAAGAAGAGTGGCCAAGACTTGAAGTCATAAAACCAGGTAATGATTTAGAGCGTAAACCTTTCAAGATAGTGGCTGTTCAAATAGAAGGTGTTATAAATTCATTTGCTGATAGAAGTTTAAATTAGAATAAAATTTACCACTAGTATTTTGCTCTAGATTTATGTCTAATTATATTTTTTTTAATTTCCTGCCAATAAAAAAGTTGGAAAACTTACTCCTGAAGAAATGTATCGAAAATTTCAGTACGGATTTGTTGCCAATGGCAATTCTCTTGTTGAAATTCGACAATTCGAAAACTTAAAGATCCAATTGATTATTAAGAGCCAAAGAAATAACTTGATAATCTACCTAATGATATGATGTTAGAATCCATATAATTTTTCTGTTTAATTTGTAAAGACGCTAACAACTAACAGATTGTTGACAAATTACCGTGTAAATTTTAATACACCTTATTTAGTAACACATCATTTGTTATGTTTGGTTCTTTAAAAGTTAAAAACAGTATTGACGAAGCCTTTGTACGTATTTTTGAGTGTTTAAGCTATAAACAATGTTGAATTAGTGTTAAGAGAATCTACTGATCACTACAAAAAACATTTAAAAGGTTTAAGAGCTTTATAAAAATAACTTTAGTTCAAGACGTTTATCAAAAGTCTTGTAAAAAAAGATTTTAAAAAGGGTAGAACTTTTTCTACTATTTATATCAATCCCTGATTTTTCTACGCTAGTGGGAGTGTTTTGGTCAGTCAATTGATAATCATTTTTGATGTTCATTACGTATTTGTCATTACGTTTTGTGTATAACATATATATATTGGGTACGGAATGTTCATTGCTCAAGTTTAATTAGCAGAAGGTGCTTAACGACGCCAAGTATTTTGACGAATATCACACATGTTTTGAGGTATTTATATCCAATAAAATAAAGCAAATTATTTGCAAATTATATTCTCAAACTCAGTTTATGATATTCTTTCAGATAAAAATCATTTCACAACCAGGAAAGTTAAACTATTAGTAATAGTGTGTATATATTAACCGGACCACCCCCGTCCCACTTCTTGATATATATAAAGCTTAGCCAACTCGATATCTCCTTCAGAGATAAACAAACAATATATATAAATTTAAGAAAAATTGTCAATAAGTATACTAGCTTGTTCATGGTTATAAATAAAACCACCGTGTACAAAATAGTTAAAATCCATATTTAGGATTATTGGATAAAATTAGAAAAAAAATATAATACTAAAGCTGTGAACAGCACCGAGCGTGGCTCGTGATATTGATCTCCATAGCTACAAGACCTTTTGGATAAGATAATAAATAACAATACAATACTAAAGCTGTGAACAGCACCGAGCGTGGCTCGTGATATTGATCTCCATAGCTACAAGACCTTTGGATAAGATAAATAAATAACAATACAATACTAAAGCTGTGAACAGCACCGAGCGTGGCTCGTGATATTGATCTCCATAGCTACAAGACCTTTGGATAAGATAATAAATAACAATACAATACTAAAGCTGTGAACAGCACCGAGTGTGGCTCGTGATATTGTTCTCCATAGCTACAAGACCTTTAGATAAGATAAATAAATAACAATACAATATAAATAAGAATATGTACATACATTTAGTTAAAATTAGTTTAAACTTGTTAATAAACCACGATATTTTATGGCGTCTTAGATATTGTCATCTTTATTTTTTGGAAGCATTACAGAGAATAAACAAATATTAATATTTCCAGACTGTACATGGTGTTGTTTAAAATTTCTCCTGTAGTCATAATCTGTTGTTCAAGTAAATGAAATGATTGGATAGAGGGGGGGGGGGAAACTACTATCTCGTAGTTCCGGGAAAGCACGGGCCTAGGAATCAGACCTAATTTTTATTTCCTCGCACCGATCGGGATTCGAACCCACGGCACCTAGTCGCCTAGCAGACGACAGTCCAACTCGCTAACCACTGAGCCATTCACCACCCTACAATTTCCAATTGTCGAGGGATCTTTAACGTGTACAGCCTATAGCTCATAAGGTCTCGGTTAATTGTCCCATCTGTTCGAGTCAACATTTTTCGACGTCAGCCCCTCCAACCTGCTTCACTGACAGGAGGAACGTTCATTATGTCCTATTGCCATGTTTGAATCCTGGATCCTGAGGTTAGTGAGAAAAAATCTACCTTACTGAGCCACCTCGGCTGTAGCACGCGGGGCTTGGTTTATTGTGCTATCCGAACGACTAGACGCTTTGGGTAAATCAAGGGCCCGCCAGGTTCAATGTCTTACCTGCAATTGTTGCAATTTAGTACATATATTAAATTCCGACTGTTAGTGTATGTCTTACAATTTTAGTAAATAATTTGGAAGCCGACTTGACAACAACAAGTAAAATATATCCGATGCGATGCTGAGCAGGTTAATAAAATAACTCCGTAATAATAACCAAAATACATTGTTTCCGGAATCCCGTTTACCTAAATTCGTAATGAAAAAATTGAAATTGAAGTTTTCCGTCTTATTTTAAATCTAAACAACCAATGTAATACAGTTGTCACCCGAAAGTTCCTGGTAGTGTTGGAAAAATATTTCTTATGACTTTTAACTTAAAGCTTTTAGATCATCTGTCTCGAGACCTATTACCTTAACATCAATTGTTCTATAATTATTATTGTTTTTTTGGTCAAGTTTCCTCGTAACTAATAGCTTAGAAACCAGGTACCTTATATTGCAAGCCAAGCGGAAATATTTGCAGGACCTAAAATTACTCCTCCTTACTAAACACTTTTAGTATTTCAGAACAATTTATTATTAACATAAACCTTAACAGAAACCTTAAAGCACATCTTCGACGTAGAATTCACTTACAGATATTCGGTCCCCTTTCTGCTTAACAATGTCCCAAAGGCGCTTTCCTGATAATGAAATCGACTTTTTATTATCACTTCCTCGATTCGCTACTGAAGCTCATGTCAAAATCAAATCAAGTCTGTAGACCCTTGAATCTCTATCTGACTCTTTACCATGGAACCAATTGTCATGGAGATAGGGGTAGGAACTAGGTCTTATGGGTTGTTTAGTAGGTAATCCATCAGAACTTAAGCTTTCCTGTTTAGCAGTGAACCTGACTAACAATGATGTAGAAGTATTCAGACGGAGGTTGTTTATTTGTAAATATTTGTTTTGTCTTGTCATTATTTTGTATTCGAGTGAAATCCTGGAGTTCTGATTAAGATTGTTGGAGGATAGGCTGGTAACTAAATTGGAAAACAAAGCCCTGAATCTTTGTGGTTTGATTATAATAATTAACCTGGACCTAGGATTAAATACAAGAAAAAACAAAAATATATCATTCTACAATCAAAATAATTTGTTCCTAAATTTACAGCTGACATTCTTTACATTAACTATCCCTCGAACACAAAACGCACCACTGAACGAAGTTTTATAGTATACGAATTGACGGGTCCTGGTAAGGAACAGTGGATCGAACGCATCCAACAGCTTCCTGTCAACCTTATGTGCAACTTCTGGTAAAGGAAATTAGTCATCTTACATCGTTATAGATCAAATGAATGTAAAGTTTTATAGAGTTTGTATGTAGATCGATACACCCCCCCCCCCCCGAATACTTCTGAATTTTATTTCAAACAACGTTTCAACAAATTAGGTGTCCGTCCTTGTTTTAATTTGATCTCATCCTTCATCTCTATTCTTTAAAATGATATCTATATTACAGAACTCTTGCTGGTAACCGAAAAAGTTATGAAAACACTAAATTATAATAAAAATTTACCCAAAAGAATTCGTCTCTGTATACAATAGAAAGAAACGCATAAACAAATATCAAAATTCGACAAACAAAAATAACAAATATGTAGAATAAAATCAAATCTCAGCAAACAAAAATAGCAAATAAGTAGAATAAAATCAAAATTCAGCAAACAAAAAAAGAAAATATTGCCTTTATCCAAAAAATTTTTGTTTTCAAATCTTTTGTAATACATATTTGTAAAGAGTGCAAGAAGCAACTTACGAATCTGAAAAAATAACCCTCTAAATTAATTCAGTCAAGTGCAGTCCGAAGTTGTGAATTTAGCTGTATTCGGACAGCTATAAAACCGGAAGTAGACTTAAGAGGTCAAATATCAAAGTATCAACTGATAGCACCAAAATCTGTCAAGTCGGATTAGCCGTAATGTCGGAATAAAAATATACGCATTTCAGGAAAATCAAAATGGCGACAAAAGTTACTTCCAGTTAAGGTTTTTTTTTTCATCGTTTTTTTTTTTTTTTTTTTTTGCCATAACGATGGCTACCGAAAAGCGTTTATGTTTTTTGCGATAAATTAATTAACTCGGAAGTGGGTCAACGGGAAGTGAAATTCGCTTTCGTGTTTAGACCGAAAATGAAGCGAGAATTTTAACTCTGATAATGTTTTCAAATTGACGACACTTCTTTGCATTCGATCAATCGGTGTTAAAAAAGCAAAGTTGAAAAAACAGAGCGAAAACGGAAAAAAGTGTTCTATGAATTTTCTAATTTTGATTTTTTTTAAATTGCTATCTGGTTGGAGTTATTTCAAGTCTCCGAAAATGTAAACCCGAAGAAATTCGATTCCAAAATGCGACTTCTAGAGCCAATTTTCTACTTTTTGCCCATTTGCAATGTAGCACTTCCGGTTTTGCACAAATGTTCCATATTATATTTAATAGAAACGTTGCCACTACTGGTCTAGATAAGTCGAAAAAATGCTGCAACTATTTCAGCCTAGGCACAGTAAAGTGTGTAAATTTCAACAACAACAACAACAACAACAACAACAACAACAACAACAACAACAACAACAACAACAACAACAACAACAACAACAACAACCAACAACCAACAAACAACAAACAACCAACAAACAACAAACAACAAACAACAACAACAACAACAACAACAACATTTCAATCAACTCATCAAAAAAACAAAAATAATTCTATATTTATGTTGCATACAATATTAAATTTGGTAAATCATAGGACGTTGAACAAGGAGATCAGATTAAACGTTTCTGAAGGATGATGGTTTATTAGCTAGTAGCTCTTTTTTTTTATAAACAATATTTTATATATACATGGGATTGTGGAACAGGCTTCCGCCTATATGACCCCGCTCCATAAAATTTTCGATACAAAATGTAATATACAAAAATACAAAAAAAAAATAAAATATGAAAGAACAAAAGAACATAATTCAAACGTATTTACAGAGCTGTAGAGATATTTATGGAAGTATGTGACTGCATTATGTAAATATTAATAATGGGTAATAATAGAAATATAGATTAATGATGGTAAAGATTTAGATTCGTTTTGAGAGAGTAATGAAAGTATGGACCTGGTTAAAGATATCAATTGACTCAAGCTGAGAGTCTGTTCCATTTAGTAAGATATCTAAAGTTCTTAATTTTGATGGTAGAGTATTTATTGATTGTTTTCGGACCTCAAAATGTAAGGAGCAGTGGATAAGGTAGTGTTCGGCGTCTTCAAAATAGTGACCACAAGCACATGCAGGGTGTTCCGAAACGCGACGTAGAACTTTATGGCCATTCAGATCACTACAGGAAAGGCGCAGACGGCAGTGTAAAATTTGGTTTTTGCGGTTTCCTGAATAAAAGTATGGTGGTATAGTATGGTCATGACTTTTGAGTGAAGATTTGAACACTGATATAGATGTGATAAATTTATTATATTCAGGTAATTGATTCCAAACACGGATGGCTGATGGAATAAAGGAATTGTAAAAGAGGTTTGTTCTGCAGTTGTATTCTAAGAGAAGTCCATTATTTCTAAGATTGTAATTTGTACATTTAATTTCGACAAAGTCCGATAAATAGTTTGGAGTGAGATTATTTTAAAGTGTGTACATCATTATTAGTTTGTGCCTCCTACGTCTTTCCTGCAGGGTCGTGAATCCAGTTTCTTCATAAAGCAAGTGGTGACTGGTTCCCCTCACAGCACCGCATATAGTCCTGAGTGCATCAAGTTGAATATTTTCCAATTTAGCTGTTAGTTCTGCTGTGCACCCATCCCATATAGTATCGCAATAATCAAAGTGTGGTAGGATGAAAGAAGTATAGGTGGTATGGAGAGATTTTCATAGATCTCAAACAATTGACAAGTTTCCCAGTTTTTGATAAGATTGACCCACTATGTTCGTCCCACTGACAGTTTTTTTGAAATATTAACCCTAGGTGTTTATGCGAAATCACTTCTTGAATAGGTGTATCATCTAGTTTAAGAGTAGGAAGAAGAAGGTTCATTTTAGTAGCTAGTGCGAGTGTTTCAGTTTTCAGCGGGTTAAAGGAAACCAGCCACCTTTTTGACCAGTTGTTAATAGTTTCTAGATCGCGATTCAAAACCTCCGCACATGAGCTTGGGTCACCAATTTTCATATATAGGCTCGTATCATCGGCAAAGAGACGGATGTTCGATTGGATATTTTCAACGATGTCGTTTATGTAAATAAGAAATAGTAGCGGTCCAAGGACAGAGCCCTGTGGGACACCAGCAGGGACCGTTCTGGGACCCGAGGAGACTCCACTCACTTAAACACTTTGTTGTAAAGGTAATTTTTAAACCAGAGTAGTAAGTCTCCTCTGATCCCAACAGCCCCAAGCTTATGACAGAGACCAGCATACCAGACCCTGTCAAAAGCCTTGCTAATGTCACAGAACACTGCCCTTGTATATGTTCCTTGATCGATGGCTTGACAAAAGAAGTGAGCAAGGTCAATTAGTTGATAGACAGTTGATTCTCCGTGTAAAAAACCGCTTTGCAAGTGAGTTATTATTGCATTTGCCCTTAAGAAGTTGAAGACATGTTTATAAATACATTTTTTGAATACCTTAACTACTATACTGAGAAGAGATACGGGTCTGTAATTACTACAGTTCGAAGGTAGTAATGTTTCTTATTTGGTTATTCATCCATGGTTGGTCACGAGGTCTTATAGTTATAGTTTTGTGTTCAATATTTCGTCTAGCTATTTTGATCAACTCGGATGTGAAGGATGCGGATGCATTGTCTATAGCATCATTATCAACAAGGGCATCCCAGTCTATACTCCTTACGTCACGTCGAAGTTGGTCATAATTAGCGTCCTTGTAATTCCAGATAGTACGTTTGAAAGAGGATAGTTTTGGTGATTTGAAAGTCAATTGACAATATATGATCGCTACAAAGATTGTCTAAACATCCTGCCGAAGAAGCGTAATAAGAGCAATTTGTTAAAATGATATCAATGAGAGTTTTTGTTCCATTTGAATCGATTCGTGTTGGATCTAAAATTAACTGTTTAAAATCAAATAATTGTATAGCATCATGTAAGATAGATTTGTGCTTAGTTAAAAAATCGATATTAAAATCACCAAAGATAAAATGTTTTGAATATTAGAAGTTGCTGCCAAAGATATGGAGTCGAAAATATTTTTGTTTGATTCCGAGTTTGAATTTGGGGGTCTGTAAAAGGTGCCAATGAGAAATTTAGAATTGTTTATTACTGTTTCTATCCAGATACACTCTACATTGTCAAGTTCAAGATCATGCCTACGATGAAAGATTGATTGGTGGGTGGAAGTTAGATATAGAAAGGGTGCCGGATTGTGCATTTTTGTCAAGCCATGTCTCAGTTATGAGAATAAAGTCAAATTTTTCAGAGTACTCAGCTTTAATAAGATAAGGGCTGTAATGTCTTTTGAGATTTTCTTCCGTATACTCCTTACATTTAGATGCACGAGAGAAACATTTCGTGATGGCCCAGGGTTTGGTTGAATGTCGCCTGAAAGTAAAATTAAACGTTTGGAAAATAAAATAAACAATGGAACAGACACACAGCATGAGGCAAGAGTTATACAAAGATACAGATATATATTTGCAGGGTTTTTCCATAAATGTCTCAAATATACAGAAATATACATTACTATTTACAACGCTGTTTATAGATTGGATCATTGCAAAGTATTTTTTAGTTCCATGAATATTTATAGTTACTAATTCATATAAATATATCAATATAATAATATCTAAATATGTATGAAGTTTGTTTAATATAAAATTACTATACTGGGTTTAGATATTAATATCACAAATTCCTATCAATATAATTATATATATGAAATAAAGTTGTTCAATGTAAGATACTATTCATATCAATATATTAATATTGAAATATAAATGAAATAAAGTTGTTAATTCAATGTAAGATTACTATTCATATCTATATATTAATATTGAAATATAAATGAAATAAAGTTGTTAATTCAATGTAAGATAACTATTCATATCAATATATTAATATTGAAATATATATGGAATAAAGTTGTTAATTCAATGTAAGATAACTATTCATATCAATATAATAATATTGAAATATATATGAAATAAAGTTGTTAATTCAATGTAAGATTACTATTCATATCATTATATTAATATTGAAATATATATGAAATAAAGTTGTTAATTCAATGTAAGATTACTATTCATATCAATATATTGATATTGAAATATATATGAAATAAAGTTGTTAATTCAATGTAAGATTACTATTCATATCAATAATAATATTGAAATATATATGGAATAAAGTTGTTAATTCAATGTAACATTACTATTCATATCAATATAATGATATTGAAATATATATGAAATAAAGTTGTTAATTCAATGTAAGATAACTATTCATATCAATATATTAATATTGAAATATATATGGAATAAAGTTGTTAATTCAATGTAAGATTACTATTCATATCAATAATAATATTGAAATATATATGAAATAAAGTTGTTAATTCAATGTAAGATTACTATTCATATCAATATATTAATATTGAAATATATATGAAATAAAGTTGTTAATTCAATGTAAGATAACTATTCATATCAATATAATAATGTTGAAATATATATGGAATAAAGTTGTTAATTCAGTGTAAGATTACTATTCATATCAATATAATAATATTGAAATATATATGGAATAAACTTGTTAATCCAATGTAAGATAACTTTTAATATCAATATAATAATATTGAAATATATATGGAATAAAGTTGTTAATTCAATGTAAGATAACTATTCATATCAATATAATGATATTGAAATATATATGAAATAAAGTTGTTAATTCAATGTAAGATTACTATTCATATCAATATATTAATATTGAAATATATATGTAATAAAGTTGTTAATTCAATGTAAGATTACTATTCATATCAATATATTAATATTGAAATATATATGAAATAAAGTTGTTAATTCAATGTAACATTACTATTCATATCAATATAATAATATTGAAATATATATGGAATAAAGTTGTTAATTCAATGTAAGATTACTATTCATATCAATAATAATATTGAAATATATATGGAATAAAGTTGTTAATTCAATGTAACATTACTATTCATATCAATATAATAATATTGAAATATATATGGAATAAACTTGTTAATTCAATGTAAGATTACTATTCATATCAATATATTAATATTGAAATATATATGGAATAAAGTTGTTAATTCAATGTAAGATTACTATTCATATCAATATTATAATATTGAAATATATATGGAATAAAGTTGTTAATTCAATGTAAGATAACTATTCATATCAATATAATAATATTGAGATATATATGAAATAAAGTTGTTAATTCAATGTAAGATTACTATTCATATCAATATATTAATATTGAAATATATATGGAATAAAGTTGTTAATTCAATGTAAGATTACTATTCATATCAATATAATGATATTGAAATATATATGGAATAAAGTTGTTAATTCAATGTAAGATTACTATTCATATCAATATAATAATATTGAAATATATATGGAATAAAGTTGTTAATTCAATGTAAGATTACTATTCATATCAATATAATAATATTGAAATATATATGAAATAAAGTTGTTAATTCAATGTAAGATTACTATTCATATCAATATAATAATATTGAGATATATATGAAATAAAGTTGTTAATTCAATGTAAGATAACTATTCATATCAATATAATGATATATAAATATATATGAAATAAAGTTGTTAATTCAATGTAAGATTACTATTCATATCAATATATTAATATTGAAATATATATGGAATAAAGTTGTTAATTCAATGTAAGATAACTATTCATATCAATATTATAATATTGAAATATATATGAAATAAAGTTGTTAATTCAATATAAGATTACTATTCATATCAATATATTAATATTGAAATATATATGGAATAAAGTTGTTAATTCAATGTAAGATAACTATTCATATCAATATTATAATATTGAAATATATATGAAATAAAGTTGTTAATTCAATGTAAGATAAATATTCATGTCAATATAATAATATTGAAATATATATGAAATAAAGTTGTTAATTCAATGTAAGATTACTATTCATATCAATATATTAATATTGAAATATATATGAAATAAAGTTGTTAATTCAATGTAAGATTACTATTCATATCAATATAATAATATTGAAATATATATGGAATAAAGTTGTTAATTCAATGTAAGATAACTATTCATATCAATATAATAATATTGAAATATATATGAAATAAAGTTGTTAATTCAATGTAAGATAACTATTCATATCAATATAATAATATTGAAATATATATGGAATAAAGTTGTTAATTCAATGTAAGATTACTATTCATATCAATATATTAATATTAAATATATATGAAATAAAGTTGTTAATTCAATGTAAGATTACTATTCATATCAATATATTTAAAATTGAAATATATATGGAATAAAGTTGTTATTCAATGTAAGATTACTATTCATATCAATATATTAATATTGAAATATATATGGAATAAAGTTGTTATTCAATGTAAGATTACTATTATATCAATATATTAATATTGAAATATATATGGAATAAAGTTGTTAATTCAATGTAAGATTACTATTCATATCAATATAATATTGAAATATATATGAAATAAAGTTGTTAATTCAGTGTAAGATTACTATTCATATCAATATATTAATATTGAAATATATATGGAATAAAGTTGTTAATTCAATGTAAGATTACTATTCATATCAATATAATAATATTGAAATATATATGAAATAAAGTTGTTAATTCAATGTAAGATTACTATTCATATCAATATATTAATATTGAAATATATATGGAATAAAGTTGTTGATTCAATGTAAGATAACTATTCATATCAATATAATAATATTGAAATATATATGAAATAAAGTTGTTAATTCAATGTAAGATAACTATTCATATCAATATAATAATATTGAAATATATATGAAATAAAGTTGTTAATTCAATGTAAGATAACTATTCATATCAATATAATAATATTGAAATATATATGTAATAAAGTTGTTAATTCAGTGTAAGATAACTATTCATATCAATATATTAATATTGAAATATATATGGAATAAAGTTGTTAATTCAATGTAAGATTACTATTCATATCAATATATTAATATTGAAATATATATGTAATAAAGTTGTTAATTCAATGTAAGATTACTATTCATATCAATATAATAATATTGAAATATATATGGAATAAAGTTGTTTCAATGTAAGATTACTATACTGGGTTTAGATATTAATATCACAAATTCATTTTAGTATAATAATATTGAAAAATGTATAAAATAATATTGTTGTTTCAATGTAAGATTACTATACTGAATTAACTATGACTTATATCAAAAGCACAATTTCCAATATTAGAATTTTCACTTAAAGTTCTATTTATTTAATGGTGTAGAGGTGAAAATTCCAAAATCTCTGATAGTCTGTTGCCTCATGTGTTGTTCTTGATTTGTTTGAATCATTGAATCGTCAGATGTAATACTGTGAGCTATTTCTTGCAGTCTGCTTGTAATTGGAGTTTTGGTTACTTGGGTGAGGATTGGCTAGTAGCTCTTGTTCTGCCTCTTGTTGTGCAACATCGTTACTTGATTTGTTACCACGTGACCTAGAATTCATATAGAGAATACCAATAAGCAACAATAAATCACAATCATATTTTATTGTTAAGTTATATATACTCCAATAACCTATTTACTGGATACTCCAGATTGAGAAACACGCCGAGAAGCTTGGTGGATATAGGTGTCTGGCAACAATAAGTTTCACAACAGAACTTCTTCATAGATAATATAGAAATCTTACCTTTTCTTATAAATCACACACAGAACCACGATTACTCCAGCTATAACAGCTGATACAATAATTGAATCCACAATCATTACAATGATCGGACGCTGATCTTCAGTTCCTGCAATTTGGAACACAATTAAGGTATTGAAAATGGGTTAAAAGTTAAATCTTTTAAGTATAAATCTCAACATTACATTTTACCTAAAACAGACCAGTAATAATCAGTTGAAAACAGAAATACAAACCTTGTAAAAAAAAATACCATCTAAGATTAATTTTGAAACCATCAAGAACATTTGTAACTAAAGTTTTATGTTCTTTTTCTTAGAACGTATTTCCTTCGTTTATTTAAAAAAATTCTGAATACTCAGTAATATGAACAATTTTAAAAAACCTTTGCTAAATTTAGAGATTGATTTCCACTACACTATTTTATGTAAATAATGATTGATGAAAGAAACTTTTAAACTATTGGTTAGTTTATGAAGATGTAATGTGACGAAATCTATTGGGTTATATTATATTGGGTTATATTATAATTGACAACGGTTCAATTTATCTTTTCCCCGTATGAATGTGTATGTATTATGATGTCTGTTAATCTCATACAAATTTACTCCTGTGTATGTATGTTTCTTTTGTGGTCATGTACTTGATCGCAGCAACATAGATCTGCCTATCTATTTCATGTGTACTTGTGTATTTCTTAACAATTTGCACATCGAAATATAAGTGTTTTTTTTTTTTTATATTATTCATTGTATTGTCCTCATTTGTGTATTGGGCCTAATTCTGAACTATGTAAAATATAGAGTCCATGTTTGTCTCTATAGACTGAATGTTAGACAGGATCATGTTCTTATGTATAAAATCTTATTCTGATTAATGTAAAATAAGACTTTATTATTATTAGTAAACCGACTAACCCCCATTGTCGCCTCTCGGTGATACAATCTCTTGTTTAATAGTACAATCTATTCCTTGGTATCCTTCTTGACAGTTACAGGCTCCATCAATATTATTACATTCTGATTCTAGGTTACAGAATCTTGTCGAACAATTTTTATTACAGTTTGGTCCGTATGTTCCATTATCACATTCTAGAGAACGAAAGAGTCAAATATCAATAAACGTTGTATCAGTCGAGGGATTATTAAAGTGCTCTGCCTGTAGTACACGGGGCCCCTTATTATTGTCCCATTAGAACGACAAGGCCTGCATCGCTCAAAGGGTGAAAAACATCAACCTTTATCAGGTAAGCAAGTAATCAACTCACTGAGCCATCTACGCTCCTACTTACTAATTGGAAGAGGTAACTTTCTTCTAAAAGCAATGAAATCATTTTCCCATAACCACCTGTCCTCCCAAATTCAATAAGATCAATATTTTACCTCGTGTACAATCTATTGTCTGGTATCCTGGTTGACATCCATCAATACATTCTCCTGTTTTACTCTCACATTGTAAATTACTATCTTTACATTTTCTATCTGAACATTTCATATCACATACTTCACCATAAAAACCTTCTGTACAACCCCCTTCACAGCTACCATTGATATGATTACATGGTGATGTTTCTACTAAACAATTTCTTTCTGAACATAGTTTTAAACATCCAGCACCGTACGTACCATTATCACAAGCTATAATATAAATAAACTAGTATAAACAGTCAATATAAATAATCTGCTGATAGACGCGTTAAAGGGATGGTAAAGAGATCTTATAAACTGTTTATGTTTATCAGGGATAGTTATAGAATGAATTTACATCCTTACAATATTCAATTAGACGTCCGTTGGTCTTGTGATTCGACGCATAATATCAGTTCATACGATGGTAAAGCCATATACAGTCAAACACAAACTATCAACAAACGAATGTCTTAAAGTTGCCTTCCCTTATTTTCATATATAGAATAATTGGCCCGGTAATACTTATATCAATAGAAAGAAGAGGTGTTCTAATGAATGGCAAAAATACCAGATGGTCCCACATGTCATTAATTAACTCGTTATTAGGCTAATTATGACCGGAATTCCCACGGTAGGGTACTAACATAGGTATGTACGTCAAGTCTCAAATGTCGTTGATCTTTTTTTTGATCATCCAGTCTGTCAATTCGGTACATAAATCATGACGTAACCGGACGCTGTTGTTATTGCCCACATTCCTTAATATTTTCCACAACAACAATGGCATTTTGGTATTCCATTTATTATCTCTAGCAAAAGGCGATAAAACGTTTAAATATCACTTTGTAAAAACATTATGAATTAATTTAAATAAGTTTTAACTCACTAATAATAAAATACAAAATCAATTCTTATAGGCGGGTCCATTCATATTTCCCGCCAAAACCATGGGCGCGGCCATTAGAGTATCACGTGACATGTCCGCCATTACGAGCGTGAAATTTGCCTAGCCTCGTTCCCGTTTCACGTATTAGTTAATGGCGTCAAGGCGAAATATTTTCTGTTTACATAAATTTTTCGTTGTTCAACGATCAAAGTGAAAAAGAATGGATCAAAGAAAATACACGAAGAGTGGAGGAACATCTTCAACGGCTGTACCAATAATAGGCGAAAAATCAACCAGTGGAAGGAAATGGTGTTTGAAGTTCATCACCTTACCCACGAAGAATGTCCATGTTTGTTACCTTTCCGATTTTTAATGATGCCGTCTAATGATGAACCAGCTCAACTCGAATGGATGAAGGCTATCAATCGCAAATTTCTACCAAAGAAAATTTATGTTGTTCTGAACATTGTATTGGAGGAGTTCCGACGCCAGAAAATCCCATTCCTAAGTTAAAGCTTGGTTACGAGGCGATTGTTACACCTGGCAGGCGCAAGTTATTGAGGCGTGATGATACAACAGGTGCGGCTGTGAAAAAATGGAAGTTATCGATAGATAGCAACAAAGAGCAACTACCTGTTTGATTAATAACAATGATTCTTTATTATACACAGGTGTGAAGAAAGAGGACCAGGTGTTGTTTTTTTTTAATTAGTTGAGTGTAGGACTGCTTTCAATATTTTCATCTTTTAGGCCTAATTAGATATTGCAGGTCAAATATTACTTGTTCTTATGAGGCTAAGGTTAAATTTAATATTTATGTAGACGCTTTGGAATTTCTAAAAGTCTTGCCAGTAAAATATTTAGTTCTTAGATTCCTGTTCTTGCTGACAAATTGAAATCCTTAATTATTTGGCTATTTTGAGGGATGATTTAATTCGAGAAATTGACAATGATGCTTATTATGTAAAATATGGATAGATCAGATATTGACTTTGTTATGTATATTTTCCCACCCGCATCATTAAATAAATGCTTATTACCTTCTGTATTTCATTGCATTTGCACTAACTAGCTATCCTCATTTCTTCAGACCTCGAAAATTATTTGTCAATTAACTATTCTTCTCAGAAAAAGAAATTATAGTGCAAAGCTAAGACTGGGATCTAGCTATTGGTGAAGACCACAATCCCTTACAGATTTAGATTTACAGACAAATTTTTATAAGCCTTGTCAGAATGTAAGTACAAGAATATCAATAAGTGGCTTTGGTTGAGACATATGAGTGATAGGTGAAGGGAATGAAGGATTAAAATGCTTACTATTAATTTGATAATTTATTATTTTCAACAAATCATCAAGAAAACAAATCACGAAAATTAAGTGAACTGCTTTCATTAAAATTCTTTCAATTATTCAAGTAGGACAATCATTTTTATAAATAAAACTGGGTCACAAATGTCAAACACAAAACTATCCAAAAATGCGATATGACGGGTAATATCAGCACGAATTTCAATAAAACACTGCCCACGTAGACAGTCAGTAAAATAGAGTTAATTAAATATAAATTGGATCAAATATCTTGTAAAGGCTAGTGAAATGGCACAAAAATTGCGATCAGATTAGGCCTACTCGACGTGAAATTTCACTCTCGTAATGGCGGATTTCACAACAGCGCCTCTAGTGGCAGATATTTAAACTAGAGGCGACAACTGAAAAAAACCGTCTATACATCTTCATTCATATGACGTCATTTGGTCACGTGAACAAACATGGAGTCTAAATTTAGCGTTTCAAAGCAGATCAGAGTCAAATGGATTCCACTAGCATTTCTACGTCCACATAGGTCTTTTGAACTTGAGAACACACGGATTATTCATTAAAAACCCCAATTAATCAATTAGTAAGCTTACTTTGGCTCTAATTAATGAGGCAACCCATCTTTAAATTAACACCTTCAATATGGGGCTTCATTTTAAGCTCAGACTGTTTACACCCTTCTATAAAATAACCTTTACCTTGACTACAAGTTGTTCCTGTCCATCCATCAGAACAACCATTAGGACATTCACCGGTCTCTGAACATCTTTCATTATTTAAACAATGACAGAAGTTGGTACAATCTGAACCAAACGTTCCTACAGAACATACTGAAATGAAGTAATATTAGGAAATGGCAGATAGTAGAATTATATATTATCCTGTATCTCAAACAAATAGGGAATAACTCTTCCTCTTTGTTCATTAGTCCAATCTAATACCTTTATAAAAGGACGGTGTACAGTAGTTTGTGAACATGTTAAATGAGAACTCTTCTTCTCTAGTGATGAACTTAAACTGTGAAAAACTTCAATATAATAAAATCTTACCATATATCTCCACATGACAAAAAGTTAAATATCTGCCACTATGGCTGGCATAATCATTACTAATATTAACATAACGACCAGTTATAACCTGATTACACTCTATATCTTTAACATTCGGTGGCGACAAACCCACTCTTTCTTTATAACATAGTTCTGGTTCTTCATTCTCTTTAATAACGTATAGAAAAAATGCATCCACTGAGGCAAAATCTGAAAACATGATTTGAAAAATAACAATATCTGAAATCATATAACATTGTATTTTATATAAAATAATTTATTTCTTAAGAAAATAAATTGGGTTATCTGAGTAGAAGAAATTCTAGTGGGTTTGAGCCATGGTTTGAGCCGAACAGGCTACAGAATGTTAATTTAAATCAAATGAATAATGAATAATTAATAATAAAATGAATATCAATAAGAGCAACAGGAAATCTTCCAGGAAAAAGACTCGCTTCTACATCATTGAATGAAGAGTCAGGTAGCAAGTGTAGATCTAGTTGTAGATCTAATCACATCGTAGACAAAGAAAATGGGATTGATGATAAAGTGGAGTCTGTTGTTGTTGATGAACCTGTTGCTGTTGATCAAGGTGAGATCATAACTTCTCCTCTCATTTTCCCCAGCCGACTCCAATAAGGTCTCACCGGGAACGTCTTGGGAATCAAATTTCTCAGGCCAATAGAGACAAAATAATAAATGGCCAATATGTCGATTTGTCAATATTTTGGAGAACCAGGTCTCCGATAGCGATGACCGGGATGAGAAAAGGCTATCAATTATAAATGGGGAATTATCCGTAGTGCAGAAACAAAGAAAAAAAAAATAATGTGGAGTATGGACTGATTCAATGTTAGCGTACATGTCAGTTTACATCTCTACTCATCCCAATGAAGCTCAAGATCTTTTGAAGTACATAAGCAATATTAGACTCGGTGCTGCTCGTACTTCAGGTTTAGGTTGGAAAAAATATGACGAACAATTCCGTTTGAGGCGGGCTTTCAATTTGGACATGTCGTGGGCAGACGTGGACTCGGAGTTATGGCTTTTGTATATGTATTGTTCTTATCAGTATCCAACAGGCGGTAGAGTTATCAATTCCCACTCTATAAATCTCGGACAGGGGGGTCTAAATGTTTCTGGTTTAGGTAAGTGCTTTGATTTCAATTACAAAGGAATTTGTTCGAAAGCAGTTTGTAATTTTCTGCATCTGTGTACCCGCAATGGTTCACATGCTTCGGTTAATTGTTTGGCGCAAAATGCTAGTGTAACAACAGGTCTTAAAAGTGTTCCTAGAAATACAGTAGGAGGTAATGCGGTTAATAATAGCAACAATAATAATGCTAATTATCATGTTAATAAGTCACAGCAATTGAGTTATCATGGTCAAAGTTTTAATAATAATTCAAATCTTTTTCGTGCCCAAAATCGGAGAAATTTGGGTAAAAGGTTTCAGTCCAATTAATGTAGAAGCTTTGGTAGATTATTTGAAGGTTTACCCTTCAACACAGGAAGCGCAGGTTTTATTGAATGGGTTTAAATTTGGTTTTAAATTGAATTATACGAGTGCCGTAACTTGAAATCGGCTTTTGAGAATCCCCTAGAATTATGGAATAAAGTTATGGAGGAGGTAGTAAAAGGAAGAATTTGTGGTCCTTTCAATTTTGAACCGATTAACAATTTGCGTTTATCCCCTATTGGCTTGGTTCCAAAATCAGATGGTGCTTGGCGCGTGATAATGAATCTATCGCATCCTATAAATTATAGTGTTAATGATTTTATTGGCAAAGAGTTTTCTCAAGTGGAGTATACGAATTTTGACAATGTTGTTGATATGATTAAAAGTTTGGGAAAAAATGCCGAACTTGCAAAAATGGACGTGAAATCGGTATTTAGATTATGTCCCGTACACCCGTCGGATTTTCAGTTGCTAGGTTTTAAAATTAAGGGTTCATACTTTATTGATAAATGTCTGCCAATGGGTTGCGCAAGTTCTTGTCAGATATTTGAGAAATTTTCGACTTTCTTGGAGTACATTTTACAGTGGAAGTCTGGTTGTGATTCTACAGCCCATTATTTGGACGATTTTTTATTTGCTGGCAGAGAGGAAACTGGTGACTGTGGCCATTTAATGCGCGTATTCGCGTCGTTGTGCAGGGATTTGGGCATTCCTTTAGCCTTTAGCCAAAACTGTTGGTCCATCTCAGGTATTAGTCTTTCTAGGATTGGAAATTGACACGGTTCAGCAATTAGTAAGAATTCCTTTTGACAAAATTGATAATCTGATCATTTCAATAGAGTCAATTTTACAATTAAAGAATATAACTTTACGGAATCTGCAATTTTTGGTGGGTGCATTAAATTTCTGTACAAGGGTAATTTCAACAGCAAGGGCCTTTAATCGTAGGTTTTATGATGCGATGATTGGTATAGATAAGCCTCACTATCATATTCGTTTAAATGAAGGAATTAAAGAAGATTTACGCATGTGGTTGACTTTTCTTAAACATTTCAATGGTTTATGTTATTTTCAAGATGTTTCCTGGGTGGATAACGATGACTTGCAGCTTTATGCTGACAGTGCCGGTTCTAATGAGCTAGGTTGTGGTTCTTACTTGGATGGTAAATGGGTTTTTCTACAGTGGCCCAAGGTGTGGGGTGACAAACATATATCATTCTTAGAGTTGATTCCGATAGTTCTAGCAGTGCACATTTGGGGCGGATTTTTTCAAAACAAAAAAATAGTTTTTAACACTGACAAGGAAGGTTTGGTTGCCATTATCAATAAGCAGACTTCAAAATCAAAATATGTTATTAGCTTTTTTATACGTGAATTAGTAAGGTGTTCAATGAATTATAATATAAGATTTAAGGCTAGACATGTTAGGGGTGTTGATAATGGGATTGCTGATGCAATTTCACGTAAACTCTGGTCTCAATTTCAGCAGTTGGCGCCACTGGCACAGAAGAAGCCAGAGAACATACCAGAAAGTTTTCAGCAATTACTATTGAGGATGAAATAGATAAGATCTTACAGGCTGCTTTGGTCGTTAATTCAATTAAGTCATATGCATCGGGTATAAATTCATTTCAAAGTTTTTGTTCTCGTTACAATTTGGTAACATCATGGCCGCCCAAGGTTGACCAGTTAACGAAGTATGTTGCGCACATGTCGTTGTCTGGGTTAAAACATTCTACAATTAAATTATATTTATGTGGTCTAGGTTATAAATGTAAAATGTTGCAGTGTCAAGACAATACTCAGAACTTTGTTGTCAAGAAAATGTTACGGGGTCTAAGTCGGTTGAAGAAATCTCAGGACACAAGGTTACCTATTTCCATCGAGGTTCTGGAGAACATTATTTCGGTTTTGTCACACATATGTTCATCTATTTATGAGGTTCGACTTTTAATTGCTGCTTACCTTGCAGGGTTTTTTGGTTTTATGAGGATTGGTCAGTTAGTTGCTGAGAGTAAGAATTCATTTGATAAAAATGTTTTGTTAAGAAGCGATGTATGCTGTAATAAGGAGGAACTTTTCATTCATCTGAGATTTTCAAAAACTGACCAGTTTGGTAAAGGCCAAACACTCTGTATCGGAAAAGGTCGGCGAGGTTTTTGTCCTTTTATATCAGTTAGACATTATCTGGCTGTTCCTCCAGCAGTTGATGGGCCATTCTTTGGTCATTTTGGGGGTTGTCCATTGACACGTTACCAATTCTCGGCTATGTTGGCAAAAGCCATCAATCAAATCGGTCAAGTCGCACTCCTTTAGAATTGGTGCTGCCACAAGTGCAGTTTTATCTGGGTTTTCTGAGGAAGAGGTGTCGAAATTTGGTAGATGGAAATCGAAGGCTTTAAACAGTTATATAAGAATACCTTCAAGTAAGTTTAGGTAATTCTTCATGTTTTTTTTTTTTACAGAAAATCTCAGAGTATGGATTGTGGGATCTTCTTTAGTAAAAAAGGCATTTCCAGCAGCACGTGCTACATGAACCAATTTGGGTTTAGAGCATTTCGGTTGCTCTATTTTGTGGCAAGGAAAATCAGGTCTAAGATTAATTGACTTGATTCCACATTTGAAAACATTGTTAAAGTTCGAAACCCCTCCAACTTATCTAATTCTTCACTTTTGTGCAAATGACATTGGTATGGTTCCATGCAGGAGGTTGCGTGCACGAATTGATGAGACGTTGGATAATATTAAAGTTTATTTCCCAAATACCGTTTTGATCTGGTCACAGATTTTACCTAGAAAGGTTTGGAAGTCCTACCTCATGGGTGCATCATCAAGAACGCTTAACAAAGTGCGGGTTAGGATAAATTCATATGCATCAACCAAAGTTTTGCGAGGGGGGGGGGATACATTAAACAAACAGAATTGATACTGGAACAACCAGATTCTTTTTTGAATGATGGAGTTCATTTGTCGTCAATTGGAAATGATTATTTTTTAAAACAATTTAGGAATGCTATTTTGGAATTCAAAATGTGCAGTCATGTTAAGGTTTATTCGGGCGTTCAAAAATGTTAAAGTTTGTAATGCGAACTATATGTGTTGTTGTTGTTGTTGTTTGTTTGTTTGTTTGTTTGTTTGTTTGTTTGTTTGTTTGTTTGTTGTTTGTTGGTTGTTGTTGTTGTTTTTGATGACGTTCTTGTGGCGTATAACGCATACTTAAAAACAAAAATATGAAATTTTCTAATATTTTGAGAAATTGACATTAGGCCTAGACTAATTTTTAATTGTATTATGTCGAATATTTCTTACACAGGATTCGACCTTTCTAATTTAATTATTGATATTTTAACTTATTATCTTGTTGAATTAATCTTTAACGAATTAATTTTTTGATGAGCCGTGGCCAAACCCGCCAATACTAATAAAATCTAGTAATTCACTTTTTGTTGTTTTTCTTTTTTGTTTCTTCAGTCTCGGATAACTATATATTTAACTATTCTAATAGATTAGAATTCACGGACTGATACACATAGGCGTACGGGAGGGGGGAGGTGGGGGCGAACATGTTCGGGCAAAATTTTCGACATATTCTGGCACTGAAAGTTCCTCGAGTCTTCTTGGTTAAAAAAAACCCACTAATATTGCCGGGAACCGATTCTTGCCCGAATCCCAAGATTCTATTGATGCAAAATACCCGAATATCGAGATATTAGTGTGAAAGCCTAGTGGGCTGGTGATATGCAACAGATTGAATGTAGATTTTCAAAATTTTCTGGGGAAGAATCTCCCGCGTTCAGTAGAATTCGGGCAAAAATCTCTCCTGCACCCCCAGTTTCAAAACCTCCTGTACGCCTATGCTGGTACATAAGACAATGGAGATGACCTGCAAGTCAGTGACTAGAGTTGAAGTGAAGACTGGGACAAACTGGGTACTGCGATTGTCACTACGTTACAAACCGATTTAAACGTCGAGTCCGAAGAAAGGCTACTATGCCAGTGGTGCTCTGTGCAGACAAATATAGCCCCTCCTTAAAGCATGCTTATGCGCCGCCCACGCGTTTCTACACGAAAGGATCAAAAGAAATAGCCAATACCATGATGTAGATTATAGTATGATTGCCAAAGTAAATTACCTTGATAAACAATATTTATTAACTCACCCCGATTAGCTGAAAGATAAAATATAATGGTCAATTACAATATAGATAATCTGTTTCTCGTCTAATTTCAATATGAAGGATATTATTATTATAGCAACTGAGGCCAGTACATTTGTTACAAGAGATTGTTCAAGCGTAAAAATTCAATATTCAAGCTAAGGTCCATAATAAGTTCTTAGTAGAATTTACATGGCTTTATCAATTAAGGGATAGTATTTGAGAAATTAATAAATTAACTTTGGAAGATGTTAGAGAAAAACTTCATTCTTACGTTGGATGATAATATGTTTAATAGGATATTCCTTTAGTAGATCTATTCCCCACCATTTACGAGTCATATCTGTATTGGCACATTGTTCAGGTACATTAGTAGTTTTATCACCAGCTTCTCCTCTTGTACTATTAATCTTAATCTGACCTGATGGTTTATTTAGAGCTACATTCTCTGTAAAATATTCATATCATCATTTAAACTTGTTGAAGGAATATAAGTCTTTTTTTAGTTTTTCATGTTATCTTTGTCTATAAAGATGACGTCGATTTACGCCAAAGTGTCGATATCAACTAACTAACTAAGATGGCGACTTTAAATTACCGATTTTGCCTTTTTTGCAGACATTACCTGAAACCATTTTGATTTTCTAAGGTCCTAATTAAAAGCAACAATTAATTTTCAAAATACATGTATGGATAAATTCATAAAATTGTATTTCACGTGTTAATACTATATGATAATTTCTGGTTTGTCACACCTATAGCCATCCTAAATACAGTCTTATAAGTTGATTTCGTGATGTCTTATCTCAGCCGTGGATCTATCTATAGCATTTGTAATGAGGAGTTTAAAATTAAAACGAAAGCAAATGAAATATAGAATTTATTATATGCGTTTCAGAATCTGTAGAATTAATTATTAAAATAAAAGTAAGAATTTATAAACTGTGATTTAGATGTGATGATATGTGTGCTGGATTCTGCAATTTCAAATTTGAAATAAGTAATTTACATTTTAGAATTACTGATTTAGCGTATAGCATTTGAAATATGAGTTTTAAATGTAAGATAAAGAAAATAGCAAGATGAAAGTTAGACTAGAATTGCTTACAATTATGAACGTATTTCGAGAGTCTTAAAATATTATGTAGGCTAAATTTGCAATGACCTACATCTAGACAATATATTGAATATCATTTGACCTAGTTTTCAAACTCATAAAATAATTAGGTCATACCTTCCGTAACGGTTAAAAATGGCGAAAATATGAAAATTATCAATTTTTGCTGTATTTAAGTACACTTATCTCTGTTAATTTTTTAAGTTAGCCAAATAAAAAAATACCCACTCGTAGACAATATATTGAATATTATTTGACTTAATTTTCAAGGTCATAGATTAAGTGGGTCACACCTTCCGTAGCCGTTAAAGTGACCTAATTTTGAAAAAATCGAAATTTGAATAATTCGAAAAAAAATACGAAATTTAAAAATCGGCCTCCAAGAAAAGGTAGATAATGATCCATTGTATCTCTGTGCTAAATTTCATCAAAATCGGTCTATCATTAGTGTCTGAATTTCGGATTTAAGAATTGTAACGAAAATTCAAAATGGCGGCCGGTATGGCAGCTTGACCTAATTATTTAGGTCAAATCGATTACTATTGACAAGTTATTTATAAAACAGTTTTCACTTTTCACCTAGCTGTTATAGACCGAAAGTTACGTAATTACGTCATTTGAGGCTAAACCGGAAGTGGAATTCAACTGGTAAAGTTTCAAAATTTTACCATTTATATTAAACGAGAAATCACCGTCTGAAATTTTTGCCGATATCCCTTGAATATTTAATTGCAAATCGTGGGTAAAATATTTAACCTAATTGCATAAAACCTATAATTGTTAGTTGACAAATACATTGAAGTTTTCAAATCTGAAAATGCGGTCAAAATCGAAGTGAAAATAAACTTGCTAAAGCAAAAAAACCTGAACTTCTCACTTCCTGTCAGAGATAGAACTTCCGGTTTTGTTTTATTTGATAATAGAAATCATTCTAAGATCAACTGTAGATTTAGAATTTCTGTACCTTTTACCAGTTTGTCTGCAAACTCATCCAAGAATCGCAAAAAAAAAAAAAAAAAAAAAAAAAAAAAAAAATAATCCGAACGATTACAATACGTTTTCGCCAAAGTCGAAATACGTAAATATGCAAATTGAAATTTGGAATTTGAAGGTTAAAAGTGATCATTGATAGAAATGGAATTTATAAGTTAGAAATTACTTTATGAGCTTAAATACCCTCCATAATCTATAGCTGTACATCTTTCTAGATTGGGTGATAATCCACAAAATACAGCTTAAAGGACCCTATAGCCATTCTAAATACAATCTTATAATTAGGACCAAAAACAGAGTTAGTTAATGTGTTTCATCTCAGCTCATCTAGATTGGGTGCTAATCCCAAAAATACAGCTTAAATGAATTACGTTTTTGGCAAGAAGCACCAGACCATCCTATAGCACAACCTCCACCACAGTCACCGGTATCTTTATTACATGGTTCATCATTTAAACAGTGACAGGTATAACTGTTATCAGGTCCAAATTTAACACCTGTTTTTAATATATAATAAAGTAAATAATTTTAAAATGTTATGATTAGAAACCACATGGTCCAAATTTAACATCTGTATTTCTAAAGGGATACCGCGTCTCAGCATGAACAAAATTTTAGTTCTCCAGAATGGTTAATATAAGTATATATTCATCAATGAACTTACCTGGTATCATAAAGTAACAGAATCCCTTAAAAATTGGAAGACTCACAAAACTAAACCATTTTGGAAAAACACTTAATCAATATAATAAGCGTTTTTTTCAATATGCAAATGTATCTTTACTTACATTGAGTGGTTGTAATAAAATATATTACAGCTAGCAACTTTAACATTATATCTTATCTATCTGTTTATCAGAGATAAACATTTGTTCCACCAGTCCCTGTAACGTGTTCGATCAAATATTTAAATTATAAACTTATCCTGTAAAATGTTAAAAAAAAAATAATAATAAACAGAAATAATGTGTGAAATGTTAAATATTAATTTTGTTTCGGTACTTTCTTCAATATACGTGATTACTGAATAATCAGATATACACCAAGTAATCTACTGGCTAATTGGACATAACATTGAAAACTATCATTGAACCAATCAATCTAATGGCTAATTGGAAATACTAGTTTGATATACTCTGGTCTCATTCTGAACACTGAAAACTATTATTGTACCAAGCAATCTACTGACTAATTGGAAATACTAGTTTGATATACCCTGATCACATTCTGAACACTGAAAACTATCATTGTACCAAGCCATCTACTGGCTTATTGGAAATAAAAGTTTGATATACCCTGATCGCATTCTGAACACTGAAAACTATTATTGTACCAAGCAATCTACTGGCTTATTGGAAATTATAGTTTGATATACTCTGGTCTCCTTCTGAACACTGAAAACTATCATGGTACCAAGCAATCTACTGGCTAATTGGAAATAATAGTTCGCTATACTCTGGTCTCATTCTGAACACTGAAAACTATCCTTGTACCAAGCAATCTACTGGCGTATTGGAAATAATAATTTGATATATACTCTGGTCTCATTCTGAACACTGAAAACTATCATTGTACCAATCAATCTACTGGTTTATTGGAAATAATAATTTGATATACTCTGGTCTCATTCTGAACACTGAAAACTATCATGGTACCAAGCAATCTACTGGCTAATTGGAAATAATAATTTGATATACTCTGGTCTCATTCTGAACACTGAAAACTATCATTGTACCAAGCAATCTACTGGCTAATTGGAAATAATAGGTTGATATACTCTGGTCTCATTCTGAACACTGAAAACTAACATTGTACCAAGCAATCTACTGGCGTATTGGAAATAATAGTTTGATATACTCTGGTCTCATTCTGAACACTGAAAACTATCATTGTACCAAGCAATATCCTGGCTAATTGGAAATAATAGTTTGATATACTCTGGTCTCATTCTGACTACAGAAAACTATAATTGTACCAAGCAATCTACTGACTAATTGGAAATAATAGTTTGATATACTGTAGTCTCATTCTGAACACTGAAAACTATCATTGTACCAATCAATCTACTGGTTTATTGGAAATAATAGTTTGATATAATCCGGTCTCATTCTGAACACTGAAAACTATCATTGTACCAAGCAATCTACTGGCTAATTGGAATTTATAGTTTGATATACTCTGGTCTCATTCTGAACACTGAAAACTATCATTGTACCAATCAATCTACTGACTAATTGGAAATAATAGTTTGATATACTCTGGTCTCATTCTGAACACTGAAAACTATCATTGTACCAATCAATCTACTGTCTAATTGGAAATAATAGTTTGATATACTCTGGTCTCATTCTGAACACTGAAAACTATCATTGTACCAATCAATCTACTGGCTAATTGGAAATAATAGTTTGATATACTCTGGTCTCATTCTGAACACTGAAAACTATCATTGTACCAAGCAATCTACTGGCTAATTGGAAATAATAGTTTGATATACTCTGGTCTCATTCTGAACACTGAAAACTATCATTGTACCAAGCAATCTACTGTCTAATTGGAAATAATAGTTTGATATACTCTGGTCTCATTCTGAACACTGAAAACTATCATTGTACCAATCAATCTACTGTCTAATTGGAAATAATAGTTTGATATACTCTGGTCTCATTCTGAACACTGAAAACTATCATTGTACCAAGCAATCTACTGTCTAATTGGAAATAATAGTTTGATATACTCTGGTCTCATTCTGAACACTGAAAACTATCATTGTACCAAGCAATCTACTGACTAATTGGAAATAATAGTTCGCTATACTCTGGTCTCATTCTGAACACTGAAAACTATCATTGTACCAAGCAATCTACTGGCTAATTGGAAATAATAGTTCGATATACTCTGGTCTCATTCTGAACACTGAAAACTATCATTGTACCAAGCAATCTACTGACTAATTGGAAATAATAGTTCGCTATACTCTGGTCTCATTCTGAACACTGAAAACTATCATTCTACCAAGCAATCTTCTGGCGTATTGGAAATAATAGTTCGCTATACTCTGGTCTCATTCTGAACACTGAAAACTATCATTGTACCAAGCAATCTACTGACTAATTGGAAATAATAGTTTGATATACTCTGGTCTCATTCTGAACACTGAAAACTAACATTGTACCAAGCAATCTACTGACTAATTGGAAATAATAGTTCGCTATACTCTGGTCTCATTCTGAACACTGAAAACTATCATTCTACCAAGCAATCTACTGGCGTATTGGAAATAATAGTTTGATATACTCTGGTCTCATTCTGAACACTGAAAACTATCATGGTACCAATCAATCTACTGGCTAATTGGAAATAATAGTTTGATATACTCTGGTCTCATTCTGAACACTGAAAACTATCATTCTACCAAGCAATCTACTGGCGTATTGGAAATAATAGTTTGATATACTCTGGTCTCATTCTGAACACTGAAAACTATCATTCTACCAAGCAATCTACTGGCGTATTGGAAATAATAGTTTGATATACTCTGGTCTCATTCTGAACACTGAAAACTATCATTGTACCAATCAATCTACTGGCTAATTGGAAATAATAGTTTGATATACTCTGGTCTCATTCTGAACACTGAAAACTATCATTGTACCAAGCAATCTACTGGCTAATTGGAAATAATAGTTTGATATACTCTGGTCTCATTCTGAACACTGAAAACTATCATTGTACCAAGCAATCTACTGGCTAATTGGAAATAATAGTTCGCTATACTCTGGTCTCATTCTGAACACTGAAAACTATCCTTGTACCAAGCAATCTACTGGCTAATTGGAAATAATAGTTCGCTATACTCTGGTCTCATTCTGAACACTGAAAACTATCATTGTACCAAGCAATCTACTGGCTAATTGGAAATAATAGTTCGCTATACTCTGGTCTCATTCTGAACACTGAAAACTATCCTTGTACCAAGCAATCTACTGGCTAATTGGAAATAATAGTTCGCTATACTCTGGTCTCATTCTGAACACTGAAAACTATCATTGTACCAATCAATCTACTGGCTAATTGGACATAACATTGAAAACTATCATGGTACCAAGCAATCTACTGGCTAATTGGAAATAATAGTTTGATATACTCTGGTCTCATTCTGAACACTGAAAACTATCATTGTACCAAGCAATCTACTGTCTAATTGGAAATAATAGTTTGATGTACTCTGGTCTCATTCTGAACACTGAAAACTATCATTGTACCAAGCAATCTACTGGCTAATTGGAAATAATAATTTGATGTACTCTGGTCTCATTCTGAACACTGAAAACTATCATTGTACCAAGCAATCTACTGGCTAATTGGAAATAATAGTTTGATATACTCTGGTCTCATTCTGAACACTGAAAACTATCATTGTACCAAGCAATCTACTGGCTTATTGGAAATAATAGATTGATATACTCTGGTCTCATTCTGAACACTGAAAACTATCATTGTACCAAGCAATCTACTGGCTAATTGGAAATAATAGTTTGATGTACTCTGGTCTCATTCTGAACACTGAAAACTATCATTGTACCAAGCAATCTACTGGCTAATTGGAAATAATAGTTTGATATACTCTGGTCTCATTCTGAACACTGAAAACTATCATTGTACCAAGCAATCTAATGGTTTGTAAGACATAATAGTATACTCAAGTCTCATTCGAGTCAAAAAAAAGTATCAAAATACAATTTTACCTGATTAGAATGTGACTTGTTCATTGTATCTTCTATAATCGTCATAAGGCCCCTAAGGAAGTATCTATATTCTATATGCTGTGTTACTGTCATTTAAGATTTATTAGTTATCTGCTAACGTATCGGTATTATCTTAGGCTGATAACGAAGACAAGGTAAAAATATTATTGTGGTTGCAATAGAATTATAATCTATGATATAATAAAGATAAAGAACACGTACTTTATTCTATGGAACGCCGTAACTGCCTCATGATAATACTAAAAGATGATGATAGAAAAAGATGATGCTGATAATGCAAAAAAATTATAACAGAAAAAGATGATAATACGAAAAGATGATGCTGATAATACAAAAGATCCTCATAATGCAAAAATACTAACATAAGACAGTTTCGGCGTTCCAAATTATTCATATACATATTTGTGCATAAAAAACTTGAAAGTGTCACGGCCATATGATATTTTATCGTGATTAAACCACGTATTCTTTATCTTTATTACCCTATATAACAGAAATGAAATGGAGTTTTACGTCCTATTTTTCTGCACCATGCTAATGAAGATGGAAAACGCCATGCAGGGTGCAATAAGGTAAACTTTGCCAGGACAACGGCATTAGCCTACTCTAATTTTTTCGATTTCCAACTGTAAAGGTATCTTGAACATGATCTTATTTTCTTTGGTTTTAGCGCCAGCTCAGTAACATACTACCACCATCGGAATTCATGTCAATCATTTTTTCTTTGGAAAATACTAATACAATGCTTATTTTTGATTAAGAAAACTTAGGCAAGTTTATGTCTTGTTTGTGTGTTATTCCATCTTGTTTTTGATTTATTGTTTTATATTCAAGTTGAAATTAATCGATGTTATGCATCAGTTTATATTGTTTATATTGTTGGTGATATTTTTTAAGAAATATTGGTTTAAAAACAGATGGTAACATATATTTACACAAATTTTAGTAAATGCAATCTTTCACTGGATTGTGTGCTCATAAATTAGAAGTTGAAACAGGAAGGTACAGGCAAATTAACTATAAGGACAGAGTTTGTTCATGTAATGATACTAAAAATTCGTACAAGCAAAGCAATTTCCCAAATCAAAAATCTCGTTTAAAGTCAGGAGCAAAAAGTATAGTAGTGGACTCCTGTGAGAGGACCACGGTTTATCATGTGCAACAAAGTTATAATTCAAATAATATTCCTTGTTTTCTTTCAATTCTGTACATCTTATTGATAATATATTTTAAAAAACCTTCATTGTTTATATCATTTAACATCAAATGAATTGCTCTTCTAATACTTAATAAATTACTTACAAAATTATAAAGTATTGTGTTATTTCATTTTTATACGCCCACATTATAGTGTGGTCGTATATTGTCATCACCCCTGTCCGTCCGTCCGTCCGTCCGTCCGTCCGTCCGTCCACAATTGCTTGTGAACGCAATAGAGGCTACAGTTTTTGTCGGATTTAAATGAAACTTGCTGTGATCATTTATATTGATGAGATCTCGGACAAGTTCGAAATTGGCTATTTTTCGATGAACGGTTTTTGAGGTATTGCACTTGACTTAGCCAAAACGCGTCAAAATTTGCTTGTGAACGCGATAGAGACTACAGTTTTCATCGGATTTAAATGAAACTTTCTGTGATCAGTAATATTGATGAGATCTCGGACAAGTTCGAAATTGACGATTTTTCGATGAACGGTTTTTGAGTTATTGCACTTGACTTAGCCAAAACTGGCTTGTGAACGCGATAGAGACTACAGTTTTCATCAGATTTGAATGAAACTTGCTGTGGTCATTCATATTGATGACATCTTGGTGCAGACAAGTTATTTATGCGCTATGCATATATTGCAGACAGGTTCTTGATATACTACTGTAGGCAAGCTATTTGGTTGGAGATATAAGCTTGGGCTTTCTTTGCTACTAGGCTAGTAGGTCTATGACGTATTGGATATTGGACTCTTCTTCTATTCCCAAGACCCAATGAATTGAAGGCACATTAAAACATATAACAAATCCTACTTTATTTTCATCAAACACTAATGGCACTCTACTGTATCAAAAGATCTACCTCAGACCTTAGCATTGTTATAATTGGTAATTAATTGTTAAGCTCTACTGAATCAAAAGACTCGCCTTTAGTTAATTTCGCACAGTTAGGAAGATGTTTATATCAAACAGATTCGTTGTGAATCTTATGTCATTAGTGTCACACTTCTAATACTTGAAAAGTTAAAACCATGAGTTGGGTAATTAATTAAGTATTAAGGTTCATCTGGTAAGATGTCTATCTATTTCATAGGACAAGATCTTACATCTTTTATCGTCACCTATCGGGTACTTGAAACGTAAAACCATGTGTGGGTAAATTACTGTAGTATTAAGGTTCATCTGGTAAGATGTCTATCTATTTCATAGGACAAGATCTTACCAGATGTACTTTAATACTTAATTAATTAGCCAACTCATGGTTTTAACTTTTCAAGTATTAGAAGTGTGACACTAATGACATAAGATTCACAACAAATCTGTTTGATATAAACATCTTCCTAACTGTGCGAAATTAACTAAAGGCGAGTCTTTTGATTCAGTAGAGCTTAACAATTAATTACCAATTATAACAATGCTACATTGGACAAGTTCGAAATTGGTGATTTTTCGATGAATGGTTTTTGAGTTATTGCACTTGACTTAGTCAAAACGCCTCAATATTGGCTTGTGAACGCGATAGAGACTACAGTTTTCATCAGATTTGAATGAAACTTGCTGTGATCATTCAAATTGATGAGATCTTGGACAAGTTCGAAATTGGTGATTTTTCGATGAATGGTTTTTGAGTTATTGCACTTGACTTAGTCAAAACGCCTCAAAATTGGCTTGTGAACGCGATAGAGATCACAATTTTCATTTGATTTGAATGAAATTTGGTGTTATCATTTATATTGATGAAATATGGGACAAGTTTGATCGTGATGATTTTTGGGTGAACGTTTTTTGAGTTATTGGCCTTGACTAAGTCAAATTGCGTCGAAATAGACTTGTGAACACGATAGAGACAACAGTTTTCATCTGATTGGTGTGAAAGTTGGTGTGATCATTGAAGTTGATGTCATCTTGGTCAAGTTCGAAATTGATATACTGTTTTTGAGTTATTGCACTTGGCTTAGTCAAAACGCGGCTTGTGATTGCGATAGACAATACAGTTTTCATCTGATTTTAAGGGGGTTGACAACCTTATCGTTCGAGGTGTATTTCAATCAAGAAACGTATTAAGTTTATATCCATTCTATTTGGCATTAAAAGAAACTCATCTAGTAAAAAATTTAGCTCAATCGCTTCAGTAGTTCGTCTGATATCCGTCCGTGAAGATAATCTATTTATAGAACAAAACGGGGTATTCCTCTATGTAGACGTACAAATTACGTTGTCAGTTGACATTTGTGATTACAACGTCATCGGCTAAATAAACATTCTCTACGTTTGCCGGTCAGTTATTGTTAATATCGGCACGCGAAGTAAGAGTTTGTGTATCGGGGGAATCCAGAAGTCACGTGATGTCCCATAAATCATTACGTCACATGTAAACAAAGAAAATTTTATGATTGGTGGGTGGAAGGGTTTTGACATGTGCTAATCCATTGTTTTAGCACTCCAATTGTGTGGATATCGGTGCATATCGATGCCTAAAAGGTGCTTAAAGATTTCTACAGCATGAAAGACAATCTTTTAACAACATGATCGTTAATTACGTAAGGTTTACATGTGTTTGCAAAATGTTGAAAAAAAATGCCATTTTTCCAAAAGCATATCTCGCTTACAATTCATCCGATTTTTACAAACTTTGGCTTCAGCTAAAGCTTACGATGTCCTCTATAACTTTACGTTGGCTTTTTTTTTATAAAATGAATAGTTTTTTAAAAATTCAATTTTTCGTAAATGCACTCGCAAAATTTTGATTTCTATCAATATCTTCAAAACAAAACAAAATTTTCCAAAAAGCCAACGTAATTTTGTAGAGATACATGTAGACTTGCGTTGTGCAAAATTTCAACCTTCTATATTAATAGTCTAGTAGATATGCTAATTTTAAGGGAATAATTGACGTTTTTTTCGTTCATCTTTCATACCCTATTTCTTAAAGTTGAAATGTCATAAAGAAATAAATTTTATATTTTTGGATAGCTGAAAGTCCCCTCTTTCCATTGATATTTAAATATTTCAGATAGGTGGAAAAGAAGTGGTTGAAATCGTCTATTTTTTGTACATAGGTTTAGGGTTGTCAACCCCCTTAATGAAATTTGTTGTGAACATTTATATTGACGAGAACTTGGATTAGACCTAAATAATCTTAGAGTTTTTGCCTATGTTTAAACAGAAAATATATTTTAAAGTGGGCGTATCTTGCCAGGCAACCACTTGTTATACGCCCACATCATAAGATTTGAATGAAACTTTCTGTGATCATTCATATTAATGAGATCTTGGACAAGTTTGATAGTGCTGATTTTTTGTGAACATTTTTTGATTTATTGCCATTGACTTTGTCAAAGTCCATCAGAATAGACTTTTGAACACAATAGAGACAACAGTTTTCATCTGATTTGAATGGAATTTGATGTGATCGTCAGAACGAGGCGAAATTGGCTTGTGATGTGATAGACAATGCAGTTTACATCTGATTTGAGTGAAATTTGATGTGATCACTTTTCGATGAACTATATTTGAGTTATTGCCCTTGACTTAGTAAAAAACACATGATAATTAGCTAGTAAATGCAATAGAGACTAGGTTTCATCTGATTTGAATCATTTTTGGTGTGAAAATTTTTATTGATGATTGGATTAGACTTAGATGTTAGGTTAGAGTTTATGCTGTGTTAAAACAGAAAATATATTTTAAAGTGGGCGTATCTTGCTAGGCAACCGCTTGTTTTTTTTCTGAAATTTTTTACAATACAACTGAATAAATAAACAAAGTAGCCTTTATTTCACTAACAGAATATTTTTCCCCAAGACCAATATTTCTATAAATTATTAAACATAAATTTAAAGTCTGGAAACACAGTTCTATTCTGGAAAGAAAAAGTGAAAAGCAATATCTGAGAAACAATTATCTTAACTTACTACTATCTGCTGTAATAGGCCTAAGGCATTCTGGAGTAAAATGCCTTGAGAAAACTGTCAGTCTCTCCAAATTTAATGCATCTTTCCTGGTGGATCTTACAATTTACAAAATTGAAAAAACTTAAACCTTTATGTCTTGTTGAACAGCCAACTATACAGCAATTATCACAACCCATATTTTCTATTTGGTAAGTTCAGATTCATCAGACACTCAGTAGTGACAGTAGACAGTGGGCGTATAGGCCTATCAGTAGATTACCAAGCCCAACTTCAACTTCATAATTATATCACTTATATTTTATAAAAAAACACCATATTGATAAGTATTAATAATAACATATTATAGAAAACTGTGACACAATTTTAAAAGTTTCAGATGTTAATTTTCATTGATGAATATCGATTTATCGCGGTTGTTATTGTTTAGCGCTATCTATTTATACTACACCGGAAGTAAGTCATGCATGTGGAGTGTCAAATTCTCCTAACCATAAATTGAAGCGGAAGTAGACCTGACTTGGCGTTCCAGTCAGTATACAGTTCTATTTCCTGAAGAAATGATGAAAATGTTTCGAAAATTTCAGTATGGATTTGTTGTCTCTTTTTGGAATTCGACAACTTAAAAACCCAATTGAATAGAAAGAGCCAAAGAAATAATTTGACAATGCTGATAATCTGCCTAATGATATGAATGTTAGAATCCATGCATCGGAAGCTAAGCGTTCAAGACATTGCCAGGTCCATATATTTTTCCTGTTAAATTTATAAACGAAGTCGCTTACTATGGAATTGTTGACAAATTACGTATCTATGTACATATTTTCTAGTGACAGTTCGAGTTTTATTATTATGCTGAATTAGTGATGGGTCATATAAAAAAAGGATTTAAAAAGGTAGAACTACTACTGCTACTTATATCAATCTTTGATTTTGCTACGCTAGTGGGAGTGTTCTGATTTGTCTTTTGTGAATAATATATATTGGGTACGGAATGTTCATTGCTCAAGTTTAATTAGCAGAAGGTGCTTAACGACGCCAAGTATTTTGACGAATATCACACATGTTTTGAGGTATTTATATCTAATTAAAATAAAGCAAATTATTTGCAAATTATATTTATAACATCAAATAAATATTCTCAATCTCAATTTATGATATTCTTTCAGATAAAAAATAATTTCACAACCAGGAAAGTTAAACTATTAGTAATAGTGTGTATATATTAACCGGACCACCCCCGTCCCACTTCTTGATATATATAAAGCTTAGCCAACTCGATATCTCCTTCAGAGATAAACAAACAATATATATAAATTTAAGAAAAATTGTCAATAAGTATACTAGCTTGTTCATGGTTATAAATAAAACCACCGTGTACAAAATAGTTAAAATCCATATTTAGGATTATTGGATAAAAAAATAACAATCGCGAGATCTTTAACGTGCACTTTCTGCAGCTCAGGTCGCGGTTAATTGTCCCATCTGTTCGAGTTAACACTTTTTCGACGTCAGCCCCTCAAACCTGTTTCACTGACAGGAGGAACGTTCATTATGTCCTATTGACTTGTTTGAACCCTGTACCCCGAGGTTAGTGAGAAAGCATCTACCTTACTGAGCCACCTCGGCTGTAGCACGTGGGGCTTGGTTTATTGTCCTGTCCGAACGACTAGACGCTTTTGGTAAATTAAGGGTCCGCCAGGTTCAATTTCTTACCTGCAATTGTTGCAATTTAGTACATATATTAAATTCCGACTGTTAGTGTATGTCTTACAATTTTAGTAAATAATTTGGAAGCCGACTTGACAACAACAAGTAAAATATGTCCGATGCGATGCTGAGCAGGTTAATAAAATAACTCCGTAATAATAACCAAAATACATTGTTTCCGGAATCCCGTTAACCTAAATTCGTAATGAAAAAATTGAAATTGAAGTTTTCCGTCTTATTTTAAATCTAAACAACCAATGTAATACAGTTGTCACCCGAAAGTTCTTGGTAGTGTTGGGAAAATATAATTTATGACTTTTAACTTAAAGCTTTTAGATCATCTGTCTCGAGACCTATTACCTTAATACCAATTGTTCTATAATTATTTTTGGTTTTTAGTACATTATATTGCAATCTAAAGCGGAAATACTGTATTTGCAGGACATAAAATCACTGAGTCTGGGCCAGTTTAAGTATTTCAGAACAATTTATTATTAAATTAAACCTTAAAGCGTAGAATTCACTTGCAGATATTCGCTTCCTGCCTGATAATGAAATCGACTGTTTATTATCACTTCCTCGATTCGCTACTGAAGCTCATGTCCAAATCAAATGTCTGTAGACCCTTGAATCTCTATCTGACTCTTTACCATGGAACCAATTGTCAAGGAGATAGGGGTAGGAACTAGGTCTTACGGGTTGTTTAGTAGGTAATCCATCAGAACTTAAGCTTTCCTGTTTAGAAATGAACCTGACTAACAATGGTGCAGAGGTATTCAGACGGAGGTTGTTTATTTGTAAATATTTGTTATGTCTTGTCATTATTGTGTATTCGTGTGAAATCCTGGAGTTCTGATTAAGATTATTGGAGGATAGGCTGCTAACTAAATTGGAAAACAAAGCCCTGGATCTTTGTGGTCTGAAGCGAAAGAAAAGAACTGAAATAAATAATATATTTTATTAAAATAAACAATAATTAATAATCAATAAGTAATATAACAATATATCATTTAAGTATAGAAATACATTATCAATTGAATTAGAGAACGGAAAGTGGCACAAAACTTGATAATTCGGGTTTGAAGTGCTTTATAATTAACCTGGACCTAGGATTAAATACAGGAAAAAATCAAAAATACATCATTCTACAATCAAAATAATTTGTTACTAAATTAAATATTAAACATTAAATATCCTTCGATCACAAAATACACCACTGGACGAAGTTTTATAGTAAAAGAATTGACGGGTCCTGGTAAGGAACAGTGGTTCAAAGAACTTCCTTTGAACCTGGTGTACAACTTCTGACACTTCTTCCACCTGAGGGAAGGACAGTATCCATCAAATATCGTTATAGATCGAATAAATGTAAAGTTTCATAGTATACGAATTGGCGCGTCCTGGTAAGGAACAGTGGATCGAACGCATCCAACAGCTTCCTGTCAACCTTGTGTGCAACTTCTAACACTGGTGACGGAAAGTAGTCATCTAACATCGTTATAGATCAAATGAATAGAGTTTTATAGAGTTTATAAATATATTGATACACCCCCCCCCCCCCACCCCGAATAATTCTGAATTTTATTTAATAACGTTTCAATGAATTAGGTGTAATGTTCCTTTATTTAATTTGATCTCATCCTTCATCTCATAATAATAATAATAATAAACTCTTTATTTTACATGGGTCAGAATTAGGCCCAATACACAAGGACATGGTCCTGTCTCACATTCAGCCCATGGGGCAATACATTGGGAAAAAAAAAAGAAAAAAAGTAAATAAAATCGAAAATACATAATATCTCAATATACAATTCGTCTGAAATACTAAAAATACACAAGTACATGTGTATCAAATGGACAGAGATATGTTCCGGCGATCAAGTACATGACCACAAATAAATATACAATACTCCACGTACAATTTGTTTAAAAATACACAAGTACATGTGCATGAATGGACAGATTTTCAACCTACAATTTGTTTATAAAATGGATGTAATATATAGTTCCCGCGGCCATGCACACGACCGCAAAAAATCACGTATTATTTCAACGTACAATTTATTTTCAAATACACAATTACATGTGTAAATAATGGACAGATTTATCTTCCGGCGATCAAGTACATGACAGCAAAAACCATATATCATTTCAATGTACAATTAGTTTTAAAATACACAAGTACATGTGTATAAAATGGACAGATTCATCATTCTGCGATCAAGTACATGACCACAAAAACCAAGGAATAGACAAGTACATCTGCATGAGACGATCAGACATCAAAACATACATATAAAAAAAAAAAAAAAAAAAAAATTGCCAAAGCGTCAGTGCATGTGCTGCGAGCAGGAATATTATCCTGTTATTGTATATTATCTATATTACAGAACTCTTGCTGGTAACCGATAAATCAAGAGTTCTTTTTAGTTATAAGAACACTAATTTTAATACAAATTTATCCTTCCAAAAGAATTCGTCTTATCTATCTAGATAATTCAAAAAAAATATATAATCTATATTACAGATCTCCTGCTCTTGTTTACAACGTGTAAAACCGCAATAATTAGATTTAACAAAATTTATCCTTCCAAAAGAATTTGTCTTATCTGTATTTACAATAGATAGAAACACATAAACATAAATCAAATCTCAGCGAACAAAAATAACAAATAAGTAGAATAAAATCAGATCTCAGCAAACAAAAAACAAAAAAAAAATATTGCCTTTATCCAAAAAATTTTCGTTTAAAAATCTTTTGTAATACATATTTGTAAAGAGTGCAAGAAGCAACTTACGAATCCTAAAAAAAACTCCTCTAAATTAATTAAAGGGATAATAGGCGTTAGAACGAACATAAAATTTTAAGTTCACTCAAATTTGGACAATAACAGTATATATCCATCAGTGGACTTACCTATACATCAAAATCCCTCTAAAATCCAATAAATCCCAAAAATAAAGTAGTTTATCATAAAACGCTTGAGCCATCCATCAAGCGATTTTCAAATCGTGTAAATATTAAGGGAAGTAACTCTAACATGTGGGTTTTCACGCGTCCTTGACCCCTACTGTTGAATTCTACAATGATGTTTTAGCATTGATTCACCAGACGCTTTTATTCTCAAACTGAATGGAATCGTCGCTGGCTCACTTTTTTTTAAAATTCCGAATATATTTTTATTGTGGCTT
This sequence comes from Nipponacmea schrenckii, assembly GCA_030562195.1. Classification (NCBI taxonomy): domain Eukaryota; kingdom Metazoa; phylum Mollusca; class Gastropoda; family Lottiidae; genus Nipponacmea; species Nipponacmea schrenckii. The sequence goes on from JAUJPP010000006.1 coordinate 469,424, forward strand.
TTTAAAATTTGGTAAGGTGTGGGATGCATACTTATTTAACTAATAGTCAATATGAAACACAAATATAAGCCGTAGGACGAGTGTATTCTAACGCCTATTATCCCTTTAAGTCACACTCTAGAGCAGTCCAAAATTGTGAATTTAGATTATTCGGACAGCTATCAAACTGGAAGTACTCAAATATCAAAGTATCAACTGATAGCAAAGGTCATTGACCTTTAAATTACTAAAGGTCAAGGTCATCAAAAAAGTGAAGATCACGAGAAATAAGCCTCAAACTTTGAAAAAATTCAACCGGATTTTGCAAGAAAAAAAAATTCGACGCATTTCAGGAAAATCAAAATGGCGGCAAAAGTTACTTCCAGTTTAGGGTTTTTTCTTCGTTTTTTTGCCATAAGGATGGCTACCAAAAAGCATGTTTTGTTATGTTTTTGCGATAAATTAATTACCTCGGAAGTGGGTCAACGGGGAGTGAAATTCGCTTACGTGTTTAAACCGGAAATGAAGCGAGAATTTTAACTCTGACAATGTTTTCAAATTGACGACACTTCTTTGCACCCGATCAATCGGTCTTAAAAAAGCCATCTTGCAAAAACAGTGCGAAATACGGAAAAAAAGCGTTAATACTTAATATTATTTAACTCTAATCTGGTTGGAGTTATTTCAAGTTTCCGAAAATGTAAACCAGAAGAAATTCGATTCCGAAATGCGACTTCTATTTTCTACTTTTTGCCCATTTGCAATGTAACACTTCCGGTTTTTCACAAATGTTCCATATTATATTTAATAGGAACGTTGCCACTACTGGTCTAGATAAGTCGAAAAAATGCTTCAACTATTTCAGCCTAGGAACAGTAAAGTGTGTAAATTTCAAAAAAAAAAAAAAAAATTCATTCAACTCATCAAAAAAAAAAAAAAAAAAAAAAATGTTAATCAAAAATTAAGAGGAATTAAATCTAAAATACTATAATAATTAACATGTTAGAAAAGCTCATTTGCAATAAAATTCAATATAATTCTATATTTATGTTGCATACAATATTAAATTTGGTAAATCATAGGACGTTGATCAAGGAGATCAGATTGAACGTTTCTGAAGGATGATGGTTTAGTAGCTAGTAGATCTAGTTCTGTCTCTTGTTGTGGTACATCGTTACTTGATCTGTTACCACGTGACCTAGAATTCATATAGAGAATAGCAATAAGCAATTACAATCATATTTTATTGTTAAGTTGTATATACTCCAATAACCTATTTACTGGACACTCCAGATTGAGAAACACGCCGAGAAGCTTGGTGTATATAGGTGTCTGGCAACAATAAGTTTCACAACAGAACTTCTTCATAGATAATATAGAAATCTTACCTTTTCTTATACAACAGAACCACGATTACTCCAGTTATAATAACTGGTACAATTATTGAAACCACAATCATAACAGTGATCTGACTCTGATCTTCAGTTCCTGCAATTTGGAACACAATTAAGGTAATGAAACTGAGTTGAGTTAAATTTTTTAAGTAGAAATCTCAACATTACATTTTGCAGTTTCCCTAAAACAGACCAGTAATAATCAGTTGAAAACAGAAATACAAAACTTGTAAAAAAACCATTCTAACTAATTTAGATTAATTTTGAAACCATCAAAACTATTTGTAACTAAAGTTTTATGTTTTTTTCCTTAGAACGTATTTCCTTCGTTTATTTAAAAAAAAAATTTTGAATACTCAGTAATATGAACAATTATAAAAAAAACATTTGCTTAAATTTAGAGAACAATTGTATTCTACTTCACCATTTTATGTAAATAATGATTGATGAAAGAAACTTTTAAACTATTGGTAAGTTTATGAAGATGTAATGTGACGAAATCTATTGGGTTATATTATATTGGGTTTTATTACGTATTTCGACTTTGGCGAAAACGTATTGTAATCGTTCGGATTATTACGTATTTCGACTTTGGCGAAAACGTATTATAATCGTTCGGATGAACGCACTGCTTTGTTTTCGAAATGTTTTTTTTTTTTTTTCAGTGCGTTCAATGGAACGCACTGCTTTGTTTTCGAAATGTTTTTTTTTTTTTTTTTTTTTTTTTTTTCGAATTCTTCCCAGAGCGCCCAGCCAAAACTACATATGCTATGAATTCACTCTTTCGATTTTCTTGTCGTACTCGTGAAAGTAATGTTAATGAATGTATTTTGATGCATTTTTTTAAAACAGGAAATGACGTAGCGCATTCCATAGTTTTTCTTTGTTTTTCAATTTGCGGCTTTATTTTTGATCCAATGTTGATCGTTCTTTTTTAGATAACTACATTGAGTTTAGTTCTAAAAGATACTAATTTGAGAATTAAACATTTCCCAACTTTGTCGCTGACTTTTTGAATTTTGAATTTTTAGCATTTTTTAACTTCTACAGTTTTCTTTCGATCGACTTGAAAACTTGCAGATATATAGACATTTTGATTGCGAACTTTGGTTAATTTTCAAAATTTCGATATCACTTCCGGTTTTGAAGTTATTTGCTTTTAAAGTTGAATTTTGCACTTCCGAAATATTGAAGATATTTAAAAAAATTCTTTTGCAATAAGCTACAATTGTACGGTGGCTGATTTAGGACACACACGCAATTTTTTTTTAAGTCAGAATTCTGAGATAATATGTCGATCGCCCGAGATAATTAAGTCCGGATCCTGAGATAAATCTCGATCGACTGACTATGTCGGGCTCCTGAGATAATTAAGTCGGGAGTCTGAGATAAATCTCGATCGAGATTTATCTCAGAATCCGGACTTAATTATCTCGGGCGATCGACATATTATCTCAGAATTCGGACTTAAAAAAAAAATTGCGTGTGTGGTCCTAAATCAGCCTTTTTGCGCACATGGCCGATGAAAGGCCAAGAAGATGGCGGCATTTTATAAATTCCTGAAAGAAAACAGAAATGTTACAGAAGACCAAATAAAAAGACTTCAAGATGACGGAGTGAGTTTTTAATGATTTAAGGATTATGAGTCTGATGTTAGCGCTACAGAGTTAAATAGGTCCTAAATAATCGCCCGGCTACGTTGAACCATGAAAACGAGGTCCTGAAGATCTTATGTGGTTGGTTCAATTTGCCCACTGCCATTAATGAGAAATTGAGACGTTTGTAGTTACCGTACCAATCTCCAACACAGAGTTATCCCCCCAGTTCGACGAGCCGTGGTCAGAGATTATTCTGGACTATGGTACAAGGGAAGATAACTCTGTAAAGTGAGATTGTAACCGTACCTCAAATTGATATTGTTCAGGAAAGATCAGAAGGCAAAGCGAACCAACCGCCAATTGGCCAACTCAGTCTTTATTCGGAATTTGATGGTTAGTCATAACCGCTGTACTAAACCGTAAGCGGAAATACATGTTGTTCTGTAGCATTTATCTAATCAAACAATTTCTTTTCATGTTTTTCATTCATTCTTTTGCAGATTGACGAGGCAAATGTTCACTACATGCAAGACGATGAACTTTCTACCTATCTTCCACGAAGAGGGGACAGAATTTCTGCCATTAATTTTCATAAGTTAAACAAGGAGCATCCTACATTACCCACTCTTCATCAACAAAGCCCCACAGCAAGTCAGAGAAAACCTAGTCTGATTGAACGCTTAAGGGAAAAATTTGCAAATAAGCCAACACCAGAAGAATCTGATCACAATCCTAGTAGTAAATCCAAATCAATTTTGCCCACCAATTCCACCAAAGCAACAAGAGTCATCGAAATTGGGTGGATGCACTTCGATGAGGTCACTGAATCTTATAAACAAGTCAGAACCAAAACTGGTGGCGGTACTAGAAACATAACCATAGACAAGTCTGGAAAAAAAACCGGACATTTTACAGAAATGCTATCAAAAATTTTTCCCTGGAGGCAAATCTTCAAAGGGATCTTTAGAACGAATGGATACTGGACTGTGCGATTTCCAGTTGCAGGAGATCATGGATGATTACTCCGTAGGGGATTTCTATCAAGAAAGCGGCTGCAGAACCTTAAGGTTTTATTTGAAAACTAAACTAAAAAGAGAAACTCCCAGAAAGAGAAAACAAAGTGAAAAAGAAGCTTTCACAAAAATTAAACAAGTAAAACAAGACGACTCTTCAAATGATTCGGTAGACCCTTTGGTTGATTTCCCATTTAGACCCGTTTACAATGATGGTGAAGTTTCATTTAAACCTGCAATAGAAGCAGACCAAGTGATTGTGTTAGACGACGAAATGGACCTAGAATTTGATTTCATGTAAATCATACTTTTGTGCCAACATGCGTTCCCGTCTACCCTTAGATGTCTGATACCATTCATTCTTTGTCAGGCTACATTTTTTTCAGATTTAAAGAAATGGGCATTCTTTTGCCTATCCTAATCTCTGATAGTTTTCGCTGTTTTTTAGTCTTTGTTTGTTTATGCATGTTGATATTTGGTATGTTTAAGCTGTCAGTTTATTAAATAGGCTTTCAGGCGTCTTAGCCTTATTTCTGTAGGTTACAGTTCTAATGTGATATGCCGTCAGGTTCGGTAAACAGATTTTGTTTGTTTGTTCGATTTGTCTAAAATCATTATTATTTATTAGTTTTTTTTTAACTCAGTTTGATTGTTTTTGTAATCTTGTTCTATATATTTTGGATATACATGTATTCAATGAATGATTTTAGCTAAAGTTAAAGGAATTTTCTCAAATACTAGTCGTTATTTCGGTGAGTGTAATCCACCGACCTTCCCACTCAGCTGTCGACTCACTCTGCTGCTGTCGAAAGAGACATTAAAATCTATGCAAACACATTTTCTCATTTAGAAGGCATAAGTTAACAATCAGAAACAGAAATATAAATCAAAAACAACGAAACTAAATTTAATTACAAAAATAAAATACCACCGTTCATGTTAGTTTCATGAAATTTCTCCTGATAATTCTTAAAGAAAAAGAAGGAAACATAGACAACAAATTTCAAAATTTAGTTGCATTTGACAAGCTCCACAAGGAGTCGACAGTCGGTGCGGATTACACTCACCCCGCGTAAACTCAAGAAAGCTTAGATTCATCCTTCGACGATCGTGTGCTTATCAAAGTTTTGCCGGAAGTGACAAACATTTGAATTTAAATGAAAGTACAGAAAAAGGGAAAGCCTTGTCTATCAGCATCTTTTGTCAGTTTAATGAGAGCAATTTTCTGTTCAGAAAAGTTTTTTCGATTCAAAATCGATCTATTTGCTCGCCTTCTACGCGCTTTTGAATATACTGTGGAAGTGACATAACCATTGATAACGTTGATTTGTCATAATTTCTAACGTTGAACGTCGCATATCAAGCAAGCAAATAGTCCGATTTTCAATCTGAAAAATGTTCCGGGGAGGAAACATTGCCCTGACTGACGAAAGATGTTATAAGTCGAGGCTTCCCCTTTAACGGATCTGTCTATAATGTCTAAAGGATACTGTTATACGGGAAAAATCTCTTTAAAATTATAGTTTAAGCCTCTTACGAATCCAAATGTGCAGAACCCAACTCTTGTTTTCCCCTGGACCCGCCAAATGAGTTTGATTGAACAAAGGACCCTTTGCGAGATATGGCTCATCCGCATTAGCTTTATCTGGAATAGCAGAGACGGTGTTGCATTTTGATTTTTGGCTTCACATTCCCTTTAAAGGCTTTGAAAAAAAAAACTCTATCGGTAGCGAATTGGACTGGCGATGGTGCCGTGTGTGTGTGTCACAAGAAAATAAATACTAATGCCTTTCAGTGCTTCTGTGAAAGTGGCCGATCAGATTCCGTCACTCCGAAGGCCCTTTAAGATGTCGAGAGTCGCTGATGCAGAAATCTACAAATAATACAAATTACAAGATTTGATTTATTTCTTGTCGAAGAAACATGTACATGTTTAATCCTGAATCCGGATCCGTAGCCTTCTCCAATCGATGCCTGTTCATGGTTTGGTTACAAAATTCAGATATATCTTCATCACAATATGTTTCTCGTGTTTTGAAAATACATTCTTCTCGGAATGACCTCATGAATACTTCTGATAACGGTTGAATGTGATCATGAACATCTGCGATTTCAGGAGAGGAATACATTAAAGATGGTTTTCCAACAGCATGGTGATAGTATCTATTACTCCTTATACGATGAAGATTCCAGATTAACACAATGTCATCTAATTCTTCCTGCAAAATTAAAATGAAACTTAATAAATGAGCTGTTTTTTTTATTTTAAAAGGATGATTTTAAGTTGTCACCGTTGAAATTGTAAAAACGCTTTCAATTTTGCGTCAAACGAGTAACCGTTTTGTTCTTTGAAAGGCTGCCTTCATACATGGAAACAGTCATCTTCCAGCTAGAAATGAGTACCGTAAACTGGGGCTACATGTACTTTGCAATTAAAGAATTAATTTGCCATGTTCGTGAAAAAATATTTTGTATTAATATGTTGCGATCAGCCACAAAACAGAAGGTGCCTTGCTTTGCAAGGGAACATACGTCCACATTTATTTTTGTTACACAGAAGACTGTCGGGTCATTCCAACGAAAATCAAATATTTTAACAACTGGCACTTGACATATTCAAATTATGCTGAAACTTAAATGGAGTTTAAAGGCAAAAATCAAAATTTTACACATTATACAGAGCTCGTTTCAAGCATTCCAGAACACTTTTAAAACGTCTGTAGGCTAAGCCATATGGTCTGTTTTGTCCTGTAAGTACATGTATGTTTATTTATGACATCGATGGTAAATTTTATGCATTTTTATGAGTAAAACTTACAATAGACGTCATAAATTAAAAGGAATAAAAGGGCATTAGACAACCCACGGTTTAATGTGCAGAAATTTTGAAAAATGTTCTGGAATGCCTATAACGAATTCCACATGTTGTTAAATTTTGAATTTTGACATTAAGCTATATTATATTTAGAGTATCTGAGGAAGGTGTGTAGAAAATAATTGGTATAATTTTCGTATTTTATAAAATATAGACTTTTAAAAATGGAAGGGTCAAATAGAAGTCTGAAATATGATGTTACACCATGCTTGATATCAGATATTTTTAAAACTTAATAAGATAAAAAAATCTGAATTTAGGAAAATATTTAGAACATTTAAATATCACAATAAAAACATCAATAAATGGATTTGATAGGATTCACTTTATTCCTGAAAATTCAGACTTTTATATCTAATTCTGTTTTCACAATTATTTACAGTCAAACATGGTGGTTCAGTATTTCTCGGATTTGTCCTCGTTGACCCTTCAATTTTTAAATGTAAATATTAAAAAAACAACTAAAAATATAACAAATATTATTTAACATTTCTTCCTATAAATATAATATAGTTTTGAGTTTCATCAAAATCTAAATCGGTCATGTGTCAAATCTTGGAATGACCCTGTCACTAATAAATTAATGTTTGAAGTCCATCAATAAAACTGTATGAAAATTAAAGATAGCTTGCTAGGCAAGGTAACATATGCCCACAATTAGCTTTGTTTCACAGAAGGCTGTGAATAATAAGGTTTAATGTGAGAGTTGAAAATTTAACGCGTTTTGAAATCAAACTCGAAACTTCCAAGAATTATTTTTCGGAATCGGACCGAAATCAAAAGGATTCTTCCGTGGGTGGTGATGAACAAATATACAAAGTTTTGTTAAAATTCGTCAAGAACTCCAGGAATTGTTTTCGGAATCGGACCAAAAACAATTGGGTTCTTCTTCAGGTTGTGATAAACAAGTGTCCCAAGTTTCGTTAAAATATTTTAAGAACTCCACCCTTGACAGTGTTAACAAGCTGAAAATTTAACAATTCAAAGTCTAAGAGATTCATAATTCCATGAATGTATTTTCGGAATCGCACCAATATCGATAGGGTTCGTCTTTCGGTGGTAATAAAAAATATACCAAGTTTCGCTAAAATCCGACAAGAACTCCACCATGTAGAGTGTTAACAAGCTAATTGTGGACAGACCGACGGACCTACAGAACGGGACCAGATGGGATTTTGAGGTTTAGTCATCCGTGTAAATCTACTGCCTTATAAACTGACCTGAATCATATCTAAAAACACAAAACGTATAAGGTCCTTGTCAATTTTACTTCCGCTGAAATTCCCATCTTCTTTTATATTGTGAAAAAACTGTATCCAGAAGTCCATGTGGCTTCTTCTTAGGAAACTCCACCATCTTTCTATGCGCTGGTTCCCTGTGGATTTACCATAAATGAACCTTTTTGAAGCTTCGTCTCTGCTGCCTGTTATTAATTCCTGTGCAACTGTAAAAATATCGCAAACGACTGTATTTTCTGTACCTTTATCTGCTCTCATATACATAGGAATGCCACCATGCTTTTCAATAGATTGGACAAAATAACCCCCAACTACTTTAGGATCACTTGCAGTATGATTAGCTTCTAACCAGATAATCGATCTCGAAAATCCATCAATGCAGCCATTTATTGGAATACCATATGGAGTTAACTTGTCATACGAATCAAAATGCCACAACGTGATTAGGTCCTCTAGAGAAATACCTTCTACGTACAAGCCGCCTTCTTCTGCGTCTTTCCACACCTTCATGATCTAATATGCCTTGAATAAGTCGGACGTTATTCCTGCTAATCACATAACCAGCAAGCTTACATTTAAAATGCATCAATCGATATCCCAAATTACATCCAGAGCCATTGATGTTTTCGTTAATAAATTGCGCAACATCAACTATATCGGATTGGTGCTTAGAACGATACAGGTAGTTTTGACGTAAAACTCGTCTTAGTTGCCTGTCAGATAAAATAATTCCAGTACTTTCTCGTATTACATGCAGCATTTCCCTTTGTGTAAAGCCAAGTCCAAAACATAAGCGTACTATTTCGTCCATGTTCGATATTTAACTCAGACAAAAACAGGTGTTGGACATTAATATCTCAGGCGCCCGACTTAATTATCTCGGGCGTCCGACAACATTAGGCGTTTAAATTTATTTCAGGTTCCCGACATAGTCAGTCGATCGAGATTTATCTCAGGATCCGGACTTAATTATCTCGGGCGATCGACATATTATCTCAGAATTCTGACTTAAAAAAAAATTGCGTGTGTGTCCTAAATCAGCCACCGTACAAATGTCTATTAAATGATGCTAAATTAAAAAAATTCGAACCGGAAGTAACGGATTAGCCGCCATCTTGAGATGATTTACTTTTGTAAAACTCAAAATGGGGCCTCAGGGTTAAATCTAATTTGCATAATTTTAAATTTTCTAAAAACATCTATCGATTGCGAAAAAAAGTATGGGAAGGGGATTTTTGAATTTCGACTTTGCTTTTCCTTTATTTCCGGTTGAAATTTTTCAGTAATAGTCAAAACTTTTAAAGGTCATATTTCGCCATATTGACCTCTGGTGACCTTGTGACCTGAACAAACGTTATTGCCCTTGATTAAATCTGCCCAATGGTATCTTCACTTTTGTTGTCCGATGTTCACTTCCGGTTTTGCAGCCAATTGAAAATCACGAATTTTAACTTTAAAGAGCTCTATCACGTGACCTAATTTACATAGGACAGAATTTCTTCCATATTCCTTTTACGCTTAATGTCATCTTCCCATTAATATATCAAACTTGGTATTTTAGTCAAAATTGCGCGTTTAAAAATTTCAAAATTTTGTAATTTCTTCTATACTAACTGTGCGTGTTTTTCTTTAAATCGAAATGTGGTCTCGGGGGATAATTCGATTTGTGTTATTTTGATGTATATAGAATCTATAACCGATTGCCGAAATATATATGGAAACCGATTTTTGAATTTTGATTTTGATTTTGATTTTTTAACGATTAAAATTTTTAAAAACTTTGAAGGGTCGTATATTGTGACGTTGAACTTTGACGAATTTTTGACCTGTACAAACGTGATAGCTCTCGAGAAGATCTATCCAATGATATATAAAGCTTTATTGTAAGATGTATATTTCCGCTTTCATCGCCATTTGAAAATTGCGAATTTTCCCTATAAAACAATCTGTTTAATGTGTTGCATTTGGGTGACCTACAAGATATAAGTTTTAGCGATCTGAAATTATTTTTTAGTTTAATCGTTCTACATCCAGTTAAAATGATTCAAAGTTGTTATATATGTTTTTCCTGTTGTGGGTGATGTAAATATTGAATATTTGGAACGAAATTACAACCTTTAGAATTTTAAATTTTATCTCTTATAATTATGCAACAATAATATACAGGTGACTGGAATAATGGTCTAAGGGACGAAACTCTATTCAATATAAATTTTAAAATGGCCGCGCTATTTATGTAGTGTCTCAATGTTATACCCTGGCGACTTAAGACAACTTGAACCATTAGTGACCTTTCGATTTGTATATAGCTTCGACATTGTCTATCCAATGCTATATATATATATTTTTTGTACGATATCTACTTTTGGTTTCATCGCCATCTGAAAATTGCGAATTTAATATATAAAACAATCTACATTGCATTGGGTATTATTCTCTACGTTTGGGCGATTTACAAATATGAGTTTCGGCGATCCGGATATCTTTTTTTTAGATTAAACGACCCTCTATCCATTTTTTTATTATGATTTTAACTTATTATCTATCTTAATTGATGATGAGGGCTAAGGATGGGGAGGGGCAAAGAGGGGAAAGGGGGAAAAGGGGGGTATGGGAGCGTTTGTTATGAAATCAAAATCCATTTCTGATGCACATTTTTTTTTATTTTAATAAACCCTTTTTGTCTTTTGCTTAACGAACGAATCCCTGGATGGAACGCACTGCTTCAGTGCCGTTAGGCGTACGGCTCTAGTTGCAGTGCGTTCATCGAACGCACTGCTTTGTTTTCGAAATGTTTTTTTTTGCAGTGCGTTCATCGAACGCACTGCTTTGTTTTCGAAATGTTTTTTTTTTTGCAGTGCGTTCATCGAACGCACTGCTTTGTTTTCGAAATGTTTTTTTTTTTTTTTTTTTTTTTTCGAATTCTTCCCATCACGCCCAGCCAAAACTACAAGTGCTACATGAAAACTGTTAACATTTCTTTCGAAAAACTCGCGAAAGTAAATAATATGAATGTATTTTGACGTCATTTTGTCCAACCGGAAATGACGTACTGGGCTATGTCTAATTTTAGGTTTTTTCTTATTTGCGACGCTAGTTTTTAATCAATTTCGATAGCGTTTTTTTTGTTTATTACTTTTAATCTTTTTTTACAAGTTAGCACTTTCAAACTTTTAAAATTTTGAACTTTGTCGCTGACTTTTTTAATTTTAATTTTTGCAGTTTTGTCAACTTCTACAATTTCATTTCGATCGATATGAAAATTTACAGATATACAGACATTTTGATTGCGAACTATAATAAATTTTCAAAATTTCGATATCACTTCCGGTTTTGATCTTATTTGCTTTTAAAGTTGAATTTTGCAATTCCGGAATAATGAAGATATTTGAAAAATTTCTTTTGCAATTAGCTACAATTGTCTATCTCATGATGGTAAATTAAGAAAATCCGAACCGGAAGTAACGGATCAACCGCCATCTTGATATGACTAACTTTTGTAAAACTCAAAATGGGGCCTCAGGGTTAAATCAAATTTGCATAAATTTAAGTTTTCTTAAAACATCCATCGATTGCGCAAAAAAGTATGGGAATGGATTTTTGAATTTCGCCTTTGCTTTTCTTTTATTTCCGGTTGAAATTTTCCAGTAATTGTCAAAACTTTCAAGGTTCATATTTCGCGACTTTGACCTTCGGTGACCTTTTGACCTGAACAAAAGTTGTTGCCCTTGATTATATGTATCCAATGGTATCTTCACTTTTGTTGTCCGGTGTTCACTTCCGGTTTTGCAGCCAATTGAAAATCACAAATTTTAACTTTAAAGAGCTCTATCACGTGACCTAATTTACATAGGACAGAATTTCTTACATATTCCTTTTACGTTTAATGTCATCTTTCCATTAATATATCACACTTGGTATTTTAATCAAAATTGCGCGTTTAAAAATTTCAAAATTCTGTAATTTCTTCTATACTAACTGTGCGTGTTTTTCTTTAAATCGAAATAGGATCTCGGGGGATTATTTGATTTGTGTTATTTTGATGTATATAGAATCTATAACCGATTGCCGAAATATATATGGAAACCGATTTTTGAATTTTGATTTCGATTTTGATTTTTTAACGATTAAAATTTTTAAAAACTTTGAAGGGTCGTATATTGTGACGTTGAACTTCGACGAATTTTTGACCTGTACAAATATGATAGGTCTCGAGAAGTTCTATCCAATGATATATAAAGCTTTATTGTAAGATGTATACTTCCGCTTTTATCGCCATTTGAAAATTGCGAATTTTCACTATAAAACAATCTGTTTATTGTGTTGCATTTGGGCGACCTACAAGATATAAGTTTCAGCGATCTGAAATTATTTTTTAGTTTAATCGTTCTACATCCAGTTAAAATGATTCAAAGTTGTTATATATGTTTTTCCTGTTGTGGGTGATGTAAATATTGAATATTTGGAACGAAATTACAACCTTTAGAATTTTAAATTTTATCTCTTATAATTATGCAACAATAATATACAGTTGACTTGAATAATGGTCTAATGGACGAAACTCTATCCAATATAAATTTTGAAATGTTAGGCCGCGCTATTTATGTGGTGTCTCAATGTTATACCCTGGCGACTTAAGACAACTTGAACCATTAGTGACCTTTCGATTTGTATATAGCTTCGACATTGTCTATCCAATTCTATATATATATTTTTTGTACGATATCTACTTTTGGTTTCATCGCCATCTGAAAATTGCGAATTTAATATATAAAACAATCCACATTGTATTGGGTATTATTCTCTACGTTTGGGCGATTTACAAATATGAGTTTCGGCGATCCGGATATCTTTTTTAGATTAAACGACCCTCTATCCATTTTTTATTATGATTTTAACTTATTATCTATCTTAATTGATGATGAGGGCTAAGGATGGGGAGGGGCAAAGAGGGGAAAGGGGGAAAAGGGGCGTATGGGAGCGTTTGTTAGGAAATCAAAATCCATTTCTGATGCACATTTTTTTTATTTTAATAAACCCTTTTTGTCTTTTGCTTAACGAACGAACGAACGAATCCCTGGATGGAACGCACTGCTTCAGTGCCGTTAGGCGTACGGCTCTAGTTTTTTTTTTTTTTCGAATTCTTCCCAGAGCGCCCAGCCAAAACTACATATGCTATGAATTCACTCTTTCCATTTTCTTGTCGTACTCGTGAAAGTAATGTTAATGAATGTAATTTGATGCATTTTTTTAAACAGGAAATGACGTAGCGCATTCCAAAGTTTTTCTTTCTTTTTCAATTTGCGGCTTTATTTTTGATCCAATGTTGATCGTTCTTTTTTAGATAACTACATTAAACTTAGTTCTAAAAGATAGCAATTTGAGAATTAAACATTTCCCAACTTTGTCGCTGACTTTTTGAATTTTGAATTTTTAGCATTTTTTTACTTCTACAGTTTTCTTTCGATCGACTTGAAAACTTACAGATATAAAGACATTTTGATTGCGAACCAAAATTAATTTTCAAAATTTCGATATCACTTCCGGTTTTGAAGTTATTTGCTTTTAAAGTTGAATTTTGCACTTCCGAAATATAGAAGATATTTAAAAAATTTATTTTGCAATTAGCTACAATTGTCTATTAAATGATGCTAAATTAAAAATATCCGAACCGGAAGTAACGGATCAGCCGCCATGTTGATATGACTAACTTTTGTAAAACTCAAAATGGGGCCTCAGGGTTAAATCTAATTTCCATAATTTTAGATTTTCTAAAAACATTCAACGATTGCGCAAAAAAGTATGGGAAGGGATTTTTCAATTTCGCTTTTGCTTTTCTTTTATTTCCGGTTGAAATTTTCCAGTAATTGTCAAAAATTTAAAAGGTCATATTTCGCGACCTTGACCTTCGGTGACGTTTTGACCTGAACAAAAGTTATTGCCCTTGATTATATCTACCCAATGGTATGTTCACTTTTGTTGTCTGATGTTTACTTCCGGTTTTGCAGCCTATTGAAAATCACGAATTTTAACTTTAAAGAGCTCTATCACGTGACCTAATTTACATAGGACAGAATTTCTTACATATTCCTTTTACGCTTAATGTCATCTTCCCACTAATATATCAAACTTGGTATTTTAGTCAAAATTGCGCTTTTAAAAATTTAAAAATTTTGTAATTTCTTCTATACTAACTGTGCGTGTTTTTCTTTAAATCGAAATAGAGTCTCGGGGGATAATTCGATTTGTGTTATTTTGATGTATATAGAATCTATAATCGATTGCCGAAATATATATGGAAACCGATTTTTGAATTTTGATTTTGATTTTGATTTTTTAACGATTAAAATTTTTTAAAACTTTGAAGGGTCGTATATTGTGACGTTGATTTTGACGAATTTTTGACCTGTACAAATATGATAGCTCTCGAGAAGTTCTATCCAATGATATATAAAGCTTTATTGTAAGATGTATACTTCCGCTTTTATCGCCATTTGAAAATTGCGAATTTTCCCTATAAAACAATCTGTTTAATGTGTTGCATTTGGGCGCCCTACAAGATATAAGTTTCAGCGATCTGAAATTATTTTTTAGTTTAATCATTCTACATCCAGTTAAAATGATTCCAAGTTGTTATATATGTTTTTCCTGTTGTGGGTGATGTAAATATTGAATATTTTGAACGAAATTACAACCTTTAGAATTTTAAATTTTATCTCTTATAATTTATGCAACAATAATATACAGTTGAATGGAATAATGGTCTAAGGGACGAAACTCTATTCAATTAAAATGTTAGGCCGCGCTATTTATGTGGTGTCTCAATGTTATACCCTGGCGACTTGAACCATTAGTGACCTTTCGATTTGTATATAGCTTCGACATTGTCTATCCAATGCTATATATATATTTTTTGTACGATATCTACTTTTGGTTTCATCGCCATCTGAAAATTGCGAATTTAATATATAAAACAATCTACATTGTATTGGGTATTATTCTCTACGTTTGGGCGATTTACAAGTATGAGTTTCGGCGATCCGGATATCTTTTTTAGATTAAACGACCCTCTATCCATTTTTTATTATGATTTTAACTTATTATCTATCTTAATTGATGACGAGGGCTAAGGACGGGGAAGGGCAAAGAGGGGAAAGGGGGAAAAGGGGGGTATGAGAGCGTTTGTTATGAAATCAAAATCCATTTCTGATGCACATTTTTTTATTTTAATTAACCCTTTTTGTCTTTTGCTTAACGAACGAATCCCTGGATGGAACGCACTGCTTCAGTGCCGTTAGGCGTACGGCTCTAGTTACGTATTTCGACTTTGGCGAAAACGTATTGTAATCGTTCGGATTATTTTATTTTATTTTTTTTTTTGCGATTCTTGGATGAGTTTGCAGACAAACTGGTAAAAGGTACAGAAATTCTAAATCTACAGTTGATCTTAGAATGATTTCTATTATCAAATAAAACAAAACCGGAAGTTCTATCTCTGACCGGAAGTGAGAACCGGAAGTTGAGGTTTTTTTGCTTTAGCAAGTTTATTTTTTCTTCGATTTTGACCGGATTTTCAGATTTGAAAACTTCAATGTATTTGTCAACTAACAATTATAGGTTTTATGCAATTAGGTTAAATATTTTACCCACGATTTGCAATTCAATATTCAAGGGTCATCGGCAAAAATTTCAGACCGTGATTTCTCGTTTAATATAAATGGTAAAATTTTGAAACTTTACCAGTTGATAGGCGATATGATTATAATTTTTGAAAAAATGTGAAAAAAAAATTCCACTTCCGGTTTAGCCTCAAATGACGTAATTACGTAACTTCCGGTCTATAACTGCTAGGTGAAAAGTGAAAACTGTTTTATAAATAACTTGTCCATAGTAAATGATTTGATCTAAGTAATTAGGTCAAGCTGCCATATCGGCCGCCATTTTGAATTTTCATTACAATTCTTAAATCCGAAATTCAGACACTACTGATAGACCGATTTTGATGAAATTTAGCACAGAGATACAATGGATCATTATCTACCTTTTCTTGGAGGCCGATTTTTAAATTTCGTATTTTTTTTCGAATTATTCAAATTTCAATTTTTTCAAAATTAGGTCACTTTAACGGCTACGGAAGGTGTGACCCACTTAATCTATGACCTTGAAAATTAAGTCAAATAATATTCAATATATTGTCTACGAGTAGGTATTTTTTTATTTGGCTTACTTAAAAAATTCACAGAGATAAGTGTACTTAAATACAGCAAAAATTGATAATTTTCATATTTTCGCCATTTTTAACCGTTACGGAAGGTATGACCTAATTATTTTATGAGTTTGAAAACTAGGTCAAATGATATTCAATATATTGTCTAGATGTAGGTCATTGCAAATTTAGCCTACATAATATTTTAAGGCTCTCGAAATACGTTCATAATTGTAAGCAATTCTAGTTTTATTTTTTTTTTTTTTTTTGTAATTCTTGGATGAGTTTGCAGACAAACTGGTAAAAGGTGCAGAAATTCTAAATCTACAGTTGATCTTAGAATGATTTCTATTATCAAATAAAACAAAACCGGAAGTTCTATCTCTGACAGGAAGTGAGAACCGGAAGTTGAGGTTTTTTTGCTTTAGCAAGTTTATTTTCAGTTCGATTTTGACCGGATTTTTAGATTTGAAAACTTCAATGTATTTGTCAACTAACAATTATAGGTTTTATGCAATTAGGTTAAATATTTTACCCACGATTTGCAATTCAATATTCAAGGGTCATCGGCAAAAATTTCAGACCGTGATTTCTCGTTTAATATAAATGGTAAAATTTTGAAACTTTACCAGTTGATAGGCGATATGATTATAATTTTTGAAAAAATGTGAAAAAAAAAATTCTACTTCCGGTTTAGCCTCAAATGACGTAATTACGTAACTTCCGGTCTATAACTGCTAGGTGAAAAGTGAAAACTGTTTGATAAATAACTTGTCAATAGTAATTGATTTGACCTAAATAATTAGGTCAAGCTGCCATATCGGCCGCCATTTTGAATTTTTGTTACAATTCTTAAATCCGAAATTCAGACACTACTGATAGACCGATTTTGATGAAATTTAGCACATAGATACAATGGATCATTATCTACCTTTTCTTGGAGACCGATTTTCAAATTTCGTATTTTCTTTCGAATTATTTAAATTTCGATTTTTTCAAAATTAGGTCACTTTAACGGCTACGGAAGGTGTGACCCACTTAATCTATGACCTTGAAAATTAGGTCAAATAATATCAATATATTGTCTACGAGTAGATATTTTTTAATTTGGCTTACTTAAAAAATTCATAGAGATAAGTGTACTTAAATACAGCAAAAATTGATAATTTTCATATTTTCGCCATCATTAACCATTACGGAAGGTGTGACCTAATTATTTTATGACTTTGAAAACTAGGTCAAATGATATTCAATATATTGTCTAGATGTAGGTAATTGCAAATTTAGCCTACATAATATTTTAAGGCTCTCGAAATACGTTCATAATTGTAAGCAATTCTAGTTACGTATTTCGACTTTGGCGAAAACGTATTGTAATCGTTCGGATTATTTTATTTTTTTTTTTTTTTTTTTTTGTAATTCTTGGATGAGTTTGCAGACAAACTGGTAAAAGGTGCAGAAATTCTAAATCTACAGTTGATCTTAGAATGATTTCTATTATCAAATAAAACAAAACCGGAAGTTCTATCTCTGACAGGAAGTGAGAACCGGAAGTTCAGGTTTTTTTGCTTTAGCAAGTTTATTTTCAGTTCGATTTTGACCGGATTTTCAGATTTGAAAACTTCAATGTATTTGTCAACTAACAATTATAGGTTTTATGCAATTAGGTTAAATATTTTACCCACGATTTGCAATTCAATATTCAAGGGTCATCGGCAAAAATTTCAGACCGTGATTTCTCCTTTAATATAAATGGTAAAATTTTGAAACTTTACCAGTTGATAGGCGATATGTTTATAATTTTTGAAAAAATGTGAAAAAAAAAATCCACTTCCGGTTTAGCCTCAAATGACGTAATTACGTAACTTCCGGTCTATAACTGCTAGGTGAAAAGTGAAAACTGTTTTATAAATAACTTGTCAATAGTAATTGATTTGACCTAAATAATTAGGTCGAGCTGCCATATCGGCCGCCATTTTGAATTTTCGTTACAATTCTTAAATCCGAAATTCAGACACTACTGATAGACCGATTTTGATGAAATTTAGCACATAGATACAATGGATCATTATCTACCTTTTCTTGGAGACCGATTTTCAAATTTCGTATTTTCTTTCGAATTATTTAAATTTCGATTTTTTTCAAAATTAGGTCACTTTAACGGCTACGGAAGGTGTGACCCACTTAATCTATGACCTTGAAAATTAGGTCAAATAATATTCAATATATTGTCTACGAGTAGATATTTTTTTATTTGGCTTACTTAAAAAATTCATAGAGATAAGTGTACTTACATACAGCAAAAATTGATAATTTTCATATTTTCGCCATCATTAACCGTTACGGAAGGTGTGACCTAATTATTTTATGACTTTGAAAACTAGGTCAAATGATATTCAATATATTGTCTAGATGTAGGTAATTGCAAATTTAGCCTACATAATATTTTAAGGCTCTCGAAATACGTTCATAATTGTAAGCAATTCTAGTTATAATTGTCACCAGTTCAATTTATCTTTTCCCCGTATGAATGTGTATGTTTTATGATGTCTGTTCATTTCGTTCACATGTACTCGTGTGTATGTATATTTCTTTTGTGGTCATGTACTTGATCGCAGCAACATAGATCTGCCCATCTATTTCATGAGTACTTGTGTATTTTTTAAACAATTTGCACATCGAAATATAAGTGTATTTTTTTTATATCATTCATTGTACTGTCCTCATTTGAATATTGGTCCTAATTCTGAACTATGTAAAATAAAGATTCTATGTTTGTCTCTATAGACTGAATGTTAAACAGGACCATGTACTTGTGTATAAAATCTTATTCTGATCAATGTAAAATAAGACTTCATTATTATTATTAAACCGACTAACCTCCATTGTCGCCTCTCGGTGATACAATCTCTTGTTTAACGGTACAATCTATTCCTTGGTATCCATCTGAACAGTTACAAGCTCCATCAATATTATTACATTCTGCTTCTAGGTTACAGAATCTTGCTGAACAATTCTTACCACAGTTTGGTCCGTATGTTCCATTATCACATTCTAGAGAACGAAAGAGTCAAATATCATAAACAGTTGAGGTACTGCAACTATAATGTGTGTTAATTGTAATGGTATTTTTAAAGTACATGCTGCATTATATATCGGGCAAGAAATTTGATTCTTCTAAATGTTTGCTGTCGAGGCCTCATACGGAACAAATACATTTACTTCAGTTAATAACTGAAAGATATGGTCTCGGTGTATGGTAGAACAAATACTTCATTTTTGTCTTTCTATAAACAATTCTCCGACTACCAAATCGACCTCCAAAATGCAATAAGTTCAATATTTTACCTCGTGTACAATCTATTGTCTGGTATCCTGGTTGACATCCATCAATACATTCTCCTGTTTTACTCTCACATTGTAAATTACTATCTTTACATTTTCTATCTGAACATTTCATATCACATACTTCACCATAAAAACCTTCTGTACAACCCCCTTCACAGCCACCATTGATATGATTACATGGTGATGTTTCTACTAAACAATTTCTTTCTGAACATAGTTTTAAACATCCAGCACCGTACGTACCATTATCACAAACTTTAATGTAAATAAACTAGTATAAACAGTCAATATAAATAATCTGCTGATAGACGTGTTAAGGATGGTAAAGAGATCTTATAAACTGTATATGTTTATCAGGGATACTTATAGAATGAATTTACATCCTTACAATATTCAATTAGACGTCTGCTGGTCTTGTGTGTCGACGCATATTATCAGATAATACGACGGTAAAGTCATATACAATCAAACACAAACTGTCAAGAAACGAATATATTAAATTAACGCCTTCTATACAGGGCTTCAATTTAAGGTCAGACTGTTTACACCTTTCTATAAAATAAACTTTACCTTGACTACAAGTTGTTCCTGTCCATCCATCAGAACAACCATTAGGACATTCACCAGTCTCTGAACATCTTTCATTATTTAAACAATGACAGAACTTGGTACAATCTGAACCAAACGTTCCTACAGAACAAACTGAAATGACAGAAATTAAGAAACTATCATCCTATATGTCACACCAATAGGGTAATAACTCTTCCGATGCCTCTTGTTTTATTCGTCCAATTTAATACCTTTATAAAACTCTGTACAGTAGTTTTAAACTTCACTTAAACTGTGAAAAACTTCAATACAATAAAATCTTACCATATATCTCCACATGACAAAAAGTTAAATATCTGCCACTATGGCTGGCATAATCATTACTGATATTGACATAACGACCAGTTATAACCTGATTACACTCTATATCTTTAACATTCGGTGGCGAAAAACCCACTCTTTCTTTATAACATAGTTCTGGTTCTTCATTCTCTTTAATAACGTATAGAAAAAATACATCCACTGAGGCAAAATCTGAAAACATGATTTGAAAAATAACAACAATATCTGAAATCATAGATCATTGTTTTGATTCCTTAGTTATATAAGACTGATGCAATGCGGGGTGTTAGGCCAAGCACAATATTCAGTATATGAGATGGGAAGTTTAATGGCCAGCTTGCCAAATATTGCACAGCAATTACATACATCTAATGAAACATAATAACGTAATTAATCAATTGCCAAGCCCAGAAATTGTAGATGTGATATGACACACAAAAAGAAAAACTAAATTGTAATTGTTAAGGAATGATTAAAGTTATAATAATAACAAGAAAGCGAATTAAGCCCAACCTTCCCGGTGACATTATTACGTGACAGACGCACCAAACTGTTGCATTATTTGCAAAAGTGGGTTCAATATAACGCAGTACAGCGTCGCTCGCCCGAAACAGATAGCCTTGAAGTCGTCGATGCCAACACCGTGAAGCCAAGTTGCACCCCCGCGCCTTAAGGAATGCCCTTTAATATTATGATTATAAATGCCAGCTGTGTTGAGCGATGACTTCAATCTACAACAAAAAGTCTTTTAACTAAGAGCAGAATTGCTGTCTAGTAATAAAGAAGCTAACGGGTCCGCATCGGCGTTAAAGCAAAATGAGATTGTATCGCAGTTCCAGGACATAGCGCTGTACGCGTAGTTGGAAGACACACATTAACTTCCCTGTCGAAACTAGGTCGTTTTTGAATGTCGCAATGTAAGGAGAAAACCCCATGATAACATAGTAATTTCTATTCTCCGCAGATCCTTCGTTGAATCAAAGCCAGAAGGCTAGTAAAATTGCCTAGTCTAAGTAAGCCGTAAAAGCCAACGAGACACGCACACCAAAAAGAATTGTCGGTGATATTTTCAAAATTTAAAACTTCCTTAATTTAGAGCAAAATTAGAGGGGTTATTACGTCAACATGAGTTCCAACATAGCGTGTTAAATGTCAATAAAAGTTTAAGAGAATAATTATCAATAACAGGATCAACAAAGCTTGCCATTTTGTGATAATGAGAAACAATATTTAAGTATTGCAAAATAGTGCTATAACGAAAATTCTTAATTTTAGCTAAGTAAGTGACATATAGCTGTAGTAACTCAGTTTTAATAGGTAATGCACAAACATCATATTCCATACAGAAGTTCAAATAACACCTGAATGACCCTTTATTTAACCATGCCACTGCCCTTATTACTGTGAAGTATAAAACGTTTATTCCTAAAATAATTACCCCATCGATACACGAGAAGAAATATACAAAGGAATTCTTTTACATTAATATGTTGTTCCTGGAAAGCGGGTATATCTAGTCGCCAATTCACATACAAATAGGTATTTAGGTATCCACCGCCGCCTTTAAGGGGGTTGACAACCTTATCGTTCGAAGTGTATTTCAATCAAGAAACGCATTTAGTTTATATCCATTCTATTTGACATTAAAAAAAACTCATGCATGAAAAATTTTAGCTCAATCGATTCAGTAGTTCGTCTGATATCCGTCCGGGAAGATAATCTATTTATAGAACAAAACGGGGTATTCCTCTATGTAGACGTACAAATTACGTTGTCCGTTGACATTTGTGATTACAACGTCATCGGCTAAATAAACATTCTCTACGTTTGCCGGTCAGTTAATGTTAATATCGGCACGCGAAGTAAGAGTTTGTGTATCGGGGGAATCCAGAAGTCACGTGATGTCCCACAAATCATTACGTCACATGTAAACAGAGAAAATTTTATGATTGGTGGGTGGAAGGGTTTTGACATGTGCTAATCCATTGTTTTAGCACTCCAATTGTGTGGATATCGGTGCATATCGATGCCTAAAAGGTGCTTAAAGATTTCTACGGCATGAAAGACAATCTTTTAACAACATGATCGTTAATTACGTAAGGTTTACATGTGTTTGCAAAATGTTGAAAAAAACTGCCATTTTTCAAAAAGCATATCTCGCTTACAATTTATCCGATTTTTAAAAACTTTGGCTTCAGCTAAAGCTTACGATGTCCTCTATAACTTTACGTTGGCTTTTTTTTTATAAAATGAATAGTTTTTTAAAAATTAAATTTTTCGTAAATGCACTCCCAAAATTTTGATTTCTATCAATATCTTCAGAACAAAACAAAATTTTCCAAAAAGCCAACGTAATTTTGTAGAGATACATGTAGACTTGCGTTGTCCAAAATTTCAACCTTCTATATTAAATAGTCTAGTAGATATGCTAATTTTAAGGGAATAATTGACGTTTTTTTCGTTCATCTTCCATACCCTATTTCTCAAAGTTGAAATGTCATAAAGAAATAAATTTTATATTTTTGGATAGCTGAAAGTCCCCTCTTTCCATTGATATTTAAATATTTCAGATAGGTAGAAAAGAAGTGGTTAAAATCGTCTATTTTTTGTACATAGGTTTAGGGTTGTCAACCCCCTTAATGCAAGCGTCTGTTTCAAGGGTTTTGGATCAGGAATAATGCATGTCCCATTGAAAATTTTCATGAAGCTTATCCAACATTGCAAATCAAAAAAGAAATCTCCACACAACAAAACTTTATGAGAGGGATGCGTCAATTTATATTATATAGTGATTTTACTGCGCAAAAAGGTGCGCCCACTGCAAATGACTTGGGACGCCCAATTAAGTTTTCCGATAAGAATTTCGAGCTGCTTACGATTGGCACATTTCTTCACGGAAAAGTTAAATAATAAATCTAGAAATCCATCAGTCTTATCTGCAGGAAGAGAATATGTCATAGCATTGGTATTAATCCTGATGCCTAGAAACACTAATGTTGGAGAAGGGCTCACATATTTGGAATAATAAATCAGTACATAATATAAAATACAACAATGTTACAATATAAGAACAGGAATTATCGGCGAGGACTAAATTGTTCACTGATTTGCATGGGCGTAGCGTGAACATTCTGACTGGGGGGGGGGGGGGTGTAACCTCTAAAATTTACCGACGAACGCCCCTTCAGCATTTGAGCTAAATATAGCTACATACGAAATCCTCTAAAGCATCGTGTTTTAATGTTTTTATACATCGTTGTTTCACGGTAAATGCGCACGCAACACTGTGGATTTAGTGATAGTAGTCGTTATGTTGTAACTTTTCTAGGCTTGCAAATGGACCAAGAGTCGGCCAGTTCCAGGTCGAGGCAGTCCAAAATTTATTTGCACTGGATAAAATCTTCAAATCGTCAAGACGATTTCCTTTCATTGTCGATCTTAAATAGTTTTTTACCAGTATTAACTTGCTGAAAGAACGTTCATTGTTCGCAACAGATACAGGAAAGGTCAACGCTAATTTGACAGCTTTAGAAAGGCTTGGGTAAAGCGAAATAGGCTATGTAATCAGTTTACCAAAATGTGGAATAGGACTTTATTACACAATTTGAACAACTGAGAAAAACACAGACAATTTGATATCTGAAACTATTTTACCGACCAACTATTTACAGAGCAGATAATTACTTTATTACAAAATTTGAACAACCGGGAAAAACACAGACAATTGTAAAGCAGCACTTTACGGTTGACAATTTGATATCGTGGTAATAGATGTTTTGCCATGGATTGGTTCGAGAAATGAAAAAGTGTGGTTTTTGGACTGGTCATTAATACGAAAAACTATTCATGACAATCGAGAGAAGGAACAGAAAAATGACTTCAATAACGGAGAATCAAAAAGGGGAGGTAAACCACATTTTAAAAGACAATGATTTCATAAATCTGTGACAATCAGAAACTGTTTTACCGACAACCAGTTCAGCAAGTGGGGGGGGGGGGTTGTTACACCCCCACACCCCCGTACGCTACGCTCCTGCTGATTTGTCAGTAGGCCTACTAGCGTCATGGGTTAAACGTACTTTTTAATTTGTCTTTGGTATTGCACCTAAAGCGCTCACAATTTCAGGTTTTGAGTGGGTTATGTCATAATTACCATTTGCAATCTCACTTTATATTTGTTTCTCAACCAGTAAGCGATATTGTTTGCAGAATCCATAGTTATTAGTTTCAACAGGAGTCAATGCAGCGTTCGGCTCTAGGTCTACTATACTGAAGCCATTCTTTACCCCCGCCAATATAAAAGTTCTATCCCAGGGCATGATAATTAAGACATGACATAGAGGCTTCACCTGACTCGCCATTTAATTTTTTGAATGCGAAGAATTACTAGATTGGAAAAACAGGTTGTGCAAACATGAGCTAATTTACAGTTGTGAAAGTCACGAGAGTCCGTGTAAAATTTACGGCAGATTTCTTTTCCCTCTGGAGTAAACGGGCTTTTACGTCGCTGATCCTGACTGATTCGGCCAGTTGGCTTTTGGCTGATTTGAGTATTGCCACCCTGCAGTACTTGTAATGACAGCGTGCACCAAGACCACGAGCCAGACGGAGGTCAAGGTTGATGTCCCAGCAAGGGACACCACTCCGATTTCACTATTCTAAAATAAATAGGTTATACCTAAGTATCAAGTTAATTTCCTTTGTAACCGTGGTTAAAGTTATGTGGGTGAATCGTTCAAACTGATGGGGGGGGGGGGGGGTGATATAATTGATATTAATATGCCCACATCTTTATAACGTTTAATTTAGAAGGTCTTTATGCTTTATCTTCAGACTAATTCTCCTTTATTCGCCATGCTGCATTTTTCATAAACATACAATTGACTAATGTTTACATTTTGATCGGACGGCAACGTGCTTGAACTTCGGACGCCATTTGTGTTTTACAGTCTTTTTTGGATGCACCACGGCGTAGGTTTTTTGTAAAAGTATGTTTTTTAGTATATACAAATAATTTACATAGTTTTGAGTAATATCGGCCAGGCCGAAAATTCGTCCATAATGTACAATTTATAATCTGTTTGAGACATTTTTGTGAATTTCTTATTTTGTTATATTTCAGTTTTCTACCTATTGTCCATTAGAATAAATATCAACAAAATTTGAACTGGGTTGTGATTTTAAACAATGGTCATGATAACTACAGGGCACACTGGACATGATAACTACAGGGCACACTGGACATGGTAACTACAGGGCACACTGGACATGGTAACTACAGGGCACACTGGACATGATAACTACAGGGCACACTGGACATGGTAACTACAGGGCACACTGGACATGATAACTACAGGGCACACTGGACATGGTAACTACAGGGCACACTGGGCATGATAACTACAGGGCACACTGGACATGGTAACTACAGGGCACACTGGACATGATAACTACAGGGCACACTGGACATGGTAACTACAGGGCACACTGGGCATGATAACTACAGGGCACACTGGATATTATGTAAGGTGTGAAGCAGTAACAGTAAACAATAAATTAACTCACCCCGATTAGCTGAAAGATAAAATAACCAATAGATTACAATAGATACTAGTAATCCTTTCATCAATTCCTCGTCTCATTTCAAAATTTACCGTAATTTGTAATAATCGGGCCCGATATATTATAAAACAACCAAAGGCATTTATTACAAGAGATTGCTCAAGAATAAAACTCCAATATCCAAGATAAGGTTTTTAATAATTCAAAGTATAATTTATCAAAGGGATAATGGATGATAAATTTGTAAACTTTGGAAGAAACTTCATTCTTACGCTGGATGATAATATGTTTAATAGGATATTCCTCTAGTAGATCTATTCCCCACCATTTACGAGTCATATCTGTATTGGCACATTGTTCAGGTACATGAGTAGTTCCATCATCAACTTCTCTTCTTGCTCTGTTAAATTTAATCTGACCTGATGGTTTATTTAGAGCTACATTCTCTGTAAAATATTTATAATATCATTTAAGGCGCGTTGAATATGAATTGCTATAGGTATTTTTTTTATAAAGCTAGTCAATTCGGCGCAAAATATTCATAGATTTGTATTTCAAATATGTGAGTTTGTATTATATTCTATTTCTGGACCGTCTAGTTTTGAAATTGACATGCTAATTATGGTCCAAAAATGGAGAGGAAGATTTAGATGTGGCGAATATTTTCAGATAACAATGTAACTTAAATGACCTACGTTTTTGACAAGAAGCACCAGACCATCCTATAGCACAGCCTCCACTACAGTAACCAGTATCTTTATTACATGGTTCATCATTAAAACAGTGACAGGTATAACTGTTATCAGGTCCAAATTTACCTCCTGTATTAAAGAATTGTAGGTAATATGTCCCCGTGTTCTATCAAACTTTGTTTTCAGACACTTACGTTAACTACATCTGGTTATGGGGTAAAAACGTTATATAAAACTGTTTGTTTAGAGGCAAGATTTGGGATGCTTAAGACTCTGTGTAGAGAACTTAAACTTGTGGAGAATTATGGTAGAAAATATTACAGCTATCGACAATAATACAACAACACAAAATGAACAATATAAAGCAGGTAAAAATAAATCGGTTATAACTGTAAAAAGTTATATTCTGTAAACAATATTAAACTTTTATCTTTGTTTAAATTTGGGTTTGTATAATTGAGTTTAGTTTCTTTAGAAATGGTTATATATTCGATAATGTTTGGTTAAATAATCTTCACTATCGACCACACTACCACGTTATCAAGTAAGACGATATTATGGAATAAGAACAATTCTTTATGAAGATATCACAAACTACCAATAGACACAGATTTTTCTTAAATACCTTTTAAGATCTGCCTTTCATAACCTTGATAGTAACAAACATATCACATCCATGTGATTACTCAATGGCAAGTCAAAGCGGAAATAATTGCAGGACATCAAATCAATCAGTATGGGCCACTTTTTGTTTGTCAAAACACTATATTCGTTACAGAAGCCTATTTTTCCTGCAATTTTTTTCCGCTTTGGTTTAACATAATTAAAACGTGTAGTCAAAGTTATGTTTATTGAAGAATTCTATGCCCCTTTAACTTCTACTTGTTTTCAACTTCTAAGGATGGCAAATTGTTTGTTTATACGGCGGATACATGGTTGCATGCATGACCTAATATGCATAGTTTTTGTCCTGTGTTACGATATCATATTGTTTTTTGTGGTAATCTGATATACTCGATAGACTGGGCAAAAAGAAAAACATAAACTTTACTATGACTACAAGTTGTTCCTGTCCATCCGTCAGAACAACCATTAGGACATTCACCAGTCTCTGAACATCTTTCATTATTTAAACAATGACAGAAGTTGGTACAATCTGAACCAAACGTTCCTACAGAACATACTGAAATGAAGTAATATTAGGAAATGACAGATGGTAGAATTATAAATTATCCTGTATGTCACGCTAAAAAAGGTACCGTGACTTCCGATAGAAATTCTGACCCTCGGGTCATTCGTCCACATCTAATATATTAATTCAAATACTGTTTGTGTATATCACTAACCCTAGCTTGTAAAATATTTCTTCAATTAAATGTTCTGTTCTTCTTCCAAGCAGAAGTTAAACTGTGAATAATGTCAATAGAATAAGATCTTACCATATATCTGCATTTGACAAAAAGTTAAATATCTGCCACTATTACTAAGAATATCATTACTGATATTAACAAAACGACCATTTATAACCTGATTACACTCTATATCTTTAACAATCGGTCTAGACGTACTCATGCTTTCATTATAACATAGTTCTGGTTCTTCATTCTCTTTAATAACGTATAGTGAAATTCCATTTACCGAGAGAAAATCTGAAAACATGATATGAAAAATAACCACAATATCTTCAATCATATAACATTGTATTTTATATATAACTATATATTTTAATATTTTAAATTCTAAAGTATATTATAGTAATATTATCATTGTAAATTATATTAATAAACAATATTTACTAACTCACCCCGATTAGCTGAAAGATAAAATATAATGAACAATTACAATAGATAATCAGTTAATCAGTTTCTCGTCTAATATAAAAATTAAGGATATTGTGTAACAACCGAGGCCAGTACATTTATTACAAGACATTGATCAAGAGTCAAACAGCAACACCCACGTTAAGGTTAATAATAAGTAGAATTTACATTGTCAATATAAGGAAAATAATAGTTGAGAAATTTATAAATATTTGAAAATTTAAAAAAAAACGTAATTCTTACGCTGGATGATAATATGTTTAATAGGATATTCCTCTAGTAGATCTATTCCCCACCATTTACGAGTCATATCTGTATTAGCACATTGTCCAGGTACATGAGTAGTTTTATCAGGAGGTTCTCTTCTTGTTCTGTTAATCTTAATCTGACCTGATGGTTTATTTAGAGCTACATTCTCTGTAAAATATTTATATCATAATTAAATGGGTTTTAGCACATTTCCATGAAGACATGTATGGAATTTTATTTCAAGTTTGTAGGTTTGATGAAAGTGTTTAAATGATATGGTAAATTCTGGTTTGTCACATCTAAAGTCATTCTAAATACAGTCTTATAATTAGGACCAAAAACAGAAGAAGTTAATTTGCGATGTCTTGTCTCAGATGTGGATCTTTCTAGATTTGATGGTAATCCAAAAATACAGCTTAAAGGAGTTTACGTTTTTGACAAGTAGCACCAGACCATCCTATAGCACAACCTCCACCACAGTAACCAGTATATTTATTACATGGTTCATCATTAAAACAGTGACAGGTATAACTGTTATCAGGTCCAAACTTAACACCTGTAATTAATAAATAATTAAACTAAAAACATGTTGACATTTATCAAACACAATTATTCTTCCATTTGTTCAAGTTAAAATATGATCTGTGATATGCTAAGTCAATATTATATATGATAATATTTAAGTAATATGTCTAGTTTTGATGGAAAACAGGAAACATGAGAATGTATTCAAGATAATGTGGTCATTTCGGTAAATTAGACCGTGAATGGAGATGTCCAAGGCCCTGAATAAACTTACATTGAGTGAGGTGTATAATAGATAATATTACAACTATCCACCTCAATATCATAACACACCATGTAGTTTGTAAAGATGAAAGATTTGCTGGGGCAGCGGTGTATTCTTTTTCCTGTCCATCAGTTTGGGGTTTTGTAACTAGTACAGTCTGTAGCACGTCGGATCTTGTTTTTATCTCAGCCTCTTCGACTGGAATTTCTGACCGGTTGGAATAAAGCTGAAACAGAGTTGAAGATAGTATGTAGTTCTTTGTCTGGATTACAAATATTGAGTGAAATAATAAGATCAAACTTTCGTTGTAATTTGAATGTAGCCAATCCACTGATTCCTAATAATATAAAACTAGAAGAATTGTTAAAAACTGTAGTATCGTTAGGACCTGACGTGGTTCGATTCAGTTGCGCCAAGGCAAGGCAATATACTGTAGTATCGTTAGGACCTGACGTGGTTCGATTCAGTTACGCCAAGGCAAGGCAATATACTGTAGTATCGTTAGGACCTGACGTGGTTCGATTCAGTTACGCCAAGGCAAGGCAATATACTGTAGTATCGTTAGGACCTGACGTGGTTCGATTCAGTTACGCCAAGGCAATATACGTCCACTGACAGAATTGAATTTGCATAAAAACTTGACAGTACAGTTACAATCACCAGAATGATAATTATATTCAACCTTCAATCATACACTTCTTTTTCGGTTTATCTTCTGATAATAAACAATTTCAGCAAGTTTCGTCAAAATCGTTAGGACCAAACTTGGTTCGATTCAATGACACTACATCTCTTTTGCAAACAAGCTAGTAATGCCCATTGGCAATTGAATTTAAACAATAACTTGACAGATCAGTAACAAACACCAGAATGAAATGAAATTAAACCTTCAGTCAAACACTTTTTTTCATTAAAATCTGTCCAGAAGTAACTTGTTACAGGACAATAATTCAATAAATATTTCTCGGTAATTTTCAGTTTATCCTGGGATGATTATTAACAATTTCTACAAGTTTCGTAAAAATCTGTAAAGAATTGTGCTATGTAAAGTGTTTAGGAGCAAAATATCGAATGCGTTTAAAGATCAAGGGAATTAATTTATATTTAATATTTATCTTTTCAACAGGGTTCATACTTTAGTGGGAACAAAACAATTTCAGGAAGTTTCGTCAAAATCACCAATAGAATTGAGCCTTGTAGAGTGTTCACGAACCAAAAATCGAAGTTTTTCTCGAAGGCTAAATTGAACGAATATTCAAAAAAGGATAATAACTAAATACTAAATGTGTCATATTAAATAAAATATTTTTCATTTCGCTGATTTTTAAATAGGGTTCATCCCTGGGTGATTACGAACACAAACACACAAAGTGACTTAAAAGTCAGTCAAAAAATTGTGCCTTCTAGATTGTGTACTAGTAATTGTGGGTGGACGGACAGACGGATGGACATGGTTGACGGCAATATATGCTCGACATTTCATGTGGCTTTTAAAAAAAAAAACGCTGTCCACCACGTAAACATCTCCCTCGGTTCTTTAAAAGTGATCGTAGACGTTAGGTAACGTTGTGAAATACCCTGAAGAAATTAAAGAATTGATGCTTTACTTACTTCCAGTAATTCTCTGGCTTTCTGTAGCTTGTCGTCATCGGAGTTTACAATCTGGTTATAAAGATTTTTAATGATTCTGGGGAATGATATGATGTCATTTATACATTCTGATATATTATTCTGCTTCCTAAAAATATTATTATTATAAATAGTAGAATATATGTTACAGAAATGATTGAACTAAAGATAAAAGTCTACCTACATTGGGTATTCCTGGCTTACTGGAAGATTAATGTTGTTTATGATGTCTCCGTACAAATTACTTACACCCTACAAAACAAACAAAATAAAGACATAAAGTTTAATGAAATCAAGGTTTCACAGATACTATAATGTAAGAGTAGAAATGGACAAGGTACCAAACTTATATCCTGCTTGTGCAAATCCAGGACCACTTGATGCCGTCTGTTGATGATGCCGTGTTGTTAAAGTATCAGTTTTACCCTTGATTGATTACAAACACGCAAACCAAGTTTCATCAAAATCCATAAAATCCACATCTCTATCATATTAACAAAGATTTCAGGAACAAAGACAGACGCGTTTTCAAGAACAAGGGCAATAACACTATGGAGGTCAATTTTGGTCAGAATAAAATTCAGTGAAGAAATCACTAATACCGTAATGCGAAACACATTTTACCTTTAATGTAAATGTCTTTTGTACTAATACCTAAAATACATCATGCAATTAACATAATGCAAACGACATTTTACCTTTAATGCAAATGTTGTGTGTACTAATCCCTTAATTACATTGTGCCTCGAGCCTTTAATGCATAATCACTAGTGGTATTTTGTTGATTGTATTACGTATTTATAATAATAATGAAAATAAAGAGTTTATTATTATTATTATTTTTTTAATTATTATTATTATTATTATTATTATTATTATTATTATTATTATTATAAGTAAAATGTATAAATACGTAAATACAATAACAAAATAACTAATTTTACATATCGTAACATAACTACTTCAACAAGTACAATTACATTGCTTCTTTGTATTATCTACGCATTAGCTTCCACTATATTTAAAGAGCTTATTTGGGGTGCTTAAAATGTAATTATTATTTTAAAACTCCCTGTAACGATTTCGTTAAACCAGTTGATTATTTTAATTGTCAAAAGAAGTAATCATTAATTATATATTAATATTCTAATTTAAAATTTCATGCTTTTATCCCATAGAAACTGGATTATAGTTCAAATGGATTTTGTTCAATTTATTTGTGTTTCATTTGTTTATGTTGACCTCATTTATTGAACTGATACAAATATTATCAAATATACAATATTCTAATTTTAAAAGAGGATACACATGTAAACTATTTGTCTACTGAAGACTAGATTAATTTACACAAAGACATCAAAAATTTATTTAAATTGGCAGAAAATGATGATTTGTTATCCACTTTTGAAAATAGAATTACAATTGGGATTTATTTTCAAAAGAATCATTCTACTAACCATTTAATTTTAATTTTTTCACTAGTATTATCCAATTTTTTTTATATAATTATTACTTATTCTTAAAGAAAAATAAAACAAATTTGTTTTGTGAGTTTTTTCATGACTTTTACGATAAAAAAAAAAAATTTAAAATTTTTAGTTGGATAAAATGATATTCTTGTAGACCCATTGAATACAGGGCCCAATTGAATAAACATATTGGTATTCGATGGGCGGGGCCAAAAGCTGTCATCTTTTAAATTTGCTTATTTCCATTAAAAACAAATTTGTTTTAGATGAGTTTTTTTCATGTACTATGTCTGTGATGCATAAAAAAAAATCAAAGTTTTTCAGTTGGATAAAATTATATTCTTGTTTCCCGTTGAAAACCGGCCATTGAATAACTATTTTGGTATACGATGGGCGGGGCCAAAGGGATCAAAATTCCCTCTAAAACCAAAATTTTAAATTTATATTTTCTATTTATGTAAATATTTCCAATGGCTAACTTATATGGGTTTTACATCGTTTGGATATTTTATTCTTGTTTTCCCTTAGCCATTAATTATATATTTTGCGTATTTCGATTGGGAAAAGAGTGTTGGGTATTAAGGATCAAAAAACTGGTAAAAGGTGCAGAAATTCTAAATCTACAGTTGATTTCTATTATCAAATAAAACAAAACCGGAAGTTCTATCTCTGACCGGAAGTGAGAACCGTTGAGGTTTTTTTTGCTTTAGCAAGTTTATATTCAGTTCGATTTTGACCGGATTTTCAGATTTGAAAACTTCAATGTATTTGTCAACTAACAATTATAGGTTTTATGCAATTAGGTTAAATATTTTACCCACGATTTGCAATTCAATATTCAAGGGTCATCGGCAAAAATTTCAGACCGTGATTTCTCGTTTAATATAAATAGTAAAATTTTGAAACTTTACCAGTTGATAGGCGATATGATTATAATTTTTGAAAAAATGTGAAAACAAAATCCACTTCCGGTTTAGCCTCAAATGACGTAATTACGTAACTTCCTGTCTATAACTGCTAGGTGAAAATTGAAAACTGTTTTATAAATAACTTGTCAATAGTAATTGATTAGACCTAAATAATTAGGTCAAGCTGCCATATCGGCCGCCATTTTGAATTTTCGTTACAATTCTTAAATCCGAAATCCAGACACTACTGATATTCATGATGAAATTTAGCACATAGGTACAATGAATCATTATCCACCTTTTCTTGGAGACCGATTTTCAAATTTCGTATTTTCTTTCGAATTTCGATTTTTTCAAAATTAGGTCACTTTAACGGCCACGGAAGGTGTGGCCACCTTAATCTATGACCTTGAAAGTTAGGTCAAATAATATTCAATATATTGTCTATGAGTAGATATTTTTTAATTTGGCTTACTTAAAAAATTCATAGAGATAAGTGTACTTAAATACAGCAAAAATTGATAATTTTCATATTTTCGCCATCATTAACCGTTACGGAAGGTGTGACCTAATTATTTTATGAGTTTGAAAACTAGGTCAAATGATATTCAATATATTGTCTAGATGTAGGTCATTGCAAATTTAGCCTACATAATATTTTAAGGCTCTCGAAATACGTTCATAATTGTAAGCAGTTCTAGTTAATATTTAAATCCTATTTGGATGTTAATTATTAGTAAACTTCGGTTTCAAAATTATTGCCCTTGACCTAGTAAAATTTTGTATGTGAACGCGATAAAAGCTAGAGTTTTCATTGGATTTGGATGAAATTGGGTATGCTAGTCCGTGATGATATTATCTCGGTCAAGTTCGAATTTGGAAAAATGACTAAGTGGTTTCCAAAATAAGACCCTTATTCAGGCCCTATGGGAGCTTGGTCGCTGAAACTTTTTGGTGGTAGTCCGATATCGTATTTAACTTTCCTGAAAATTTGAGCTCGACAGTATAATGGATCCATGTGTGACATCAGTTATCGCACAAAAAAATATTTTATGCATAGATAAAGTCGGATCATAAGTAGACTCGACCTTGTGGGTGTATAATGACTTTCAGCTTGAAACGGTCAATTTGTAAGAAACATTTAGTTTAGATATTAAATGGTTACCTTTAATGGGTTTTTATATTTTTTCCTCCAAATTTCCCAGGTTTTTAGAACACCGTCAGTTAAAGCATCTGTCATACCTTTATCTTGATACATGTACATGTACATCATTAATTCTTCTAACCTTGTCAGTAGTCGGTGTAATACCTTTATAGAAAACAAATACAAATATAGTAGACCTTTTCGACTTATTACGGGGATCGGCGACACATTTAGTTTAAGAAAAATCTGACTGACATAAGAACCGACGATAACCATGGCTCAATAAACAAGAGTAAAAAGCATGTCAAGATATGAGTATTTCCATACACTAGTTTGTTTAGATGAATCCCAATTTAACAGGAATATTGATGTTTAACTTAAAGTAGGTTCATTTTAACCTCTCATGACACCTCAGAGATGAAATGTGACTTTAAAAGTATTATTACATTCTGGGTAAGGTGTTAAAGGCCGACAAGGTGTAGAAAGAGTTAGTATTGATTCTTGTACAATTTACAAATACAAACATTCCTACCATTTTGTTTGCAATTTGCTCAAAAGAGGGCCTATCCAACACCTGAAAAATAGAATAGAATAAATAAAAAAGAGAATACAAGATGATGTTTATGTGGCACATTTAAAAACACATTTCCAAGTGGCTTTTTCCGAACCTAATCCTGGCATAGGTATTTAGAAGTCATTCACTTGTAAAAGTTTTGTATCACTTGTTCGAGTTTCTATTGCTACTCTTATTACTATTCTAAATGATACAGAAACATCTCAATCTGTAATTGTGTCTGATGCCATTTTCTTATTCTAGATCAAGTAGGTCAAGTACATTTAAAAAAACACCTTTTCTCAACCTAATCCTGTCATGGATATTTTGAAGCCATTCACTCGTAAAGATTTTGTATCACTTGTTCGAGTTTCCAATGCTACCGTTATTACTATTCTAAATGATACAGGAACATCTTTAATGGTGTCTGGCGCCATTTTCTGAGATTAATATACAATTGATAAATGATTAATACCAAATTCAAAGATCGAATAGCTGAAACAAGGTTTATCTTGCTATGGGCTTAGTTTCCAATATTTTTAAAAAGTGTGAGATAGGGGTCGGAATCCCTGAGAATAAGAGTAATGTCAAGTTTAGTTACCTAGTAACTTTTCTCATAATATTGATTTGGCAGGTACTAATTTAGGTCACGTTTTCGATGTTTCAATTGCACTTTCCGTTTACATTATACTCAAACATTTGATTTCTCTCCTTATAGGTATTTTTATTAGTTATTGCGTGGCAATCGACTTATATGCTAAGATTTCTAACTATACTTTTATTTAAAGTTGTCCACCTTCAGAGATGAAATGTGACTTTAAATGTATCATTACATTATAGGTAAGGTGTTAAAGACCGACATATGGTTGAATAAGGTGTAGAAACAGCAAGTACTGCTTGTTGTACAATTTACAACTTCAAATATTCATACCTCGGCTTTTGATTCTCTTAACTGATGCGAGCAGTAATAAAGATCAACAAACTGAAAAATAAAATAAATACAAACACAAAGAATCTATTGTTAAAGTGGCAGGCTGCATCATTCTACCATTATAAATCCAACTTGATCGAATAGTTGAAACAAGGTTTATCCAATATCAAGACCGACACTTTCCCATCCTGAAATTTGGCAACACTATTGATAGTATTTATTATACTAAACTCGATCTATGAAATGTTTTAAGGCATTGAACTCGAAAGAAATTGCAGCATCCAAATATCACCAGCAACATTTCAAAGACACTTAAATCTAGTAATAAGTGAAGTTGACTTGTTAAAGATATCTTTGACAGTTTGACCGAGAAACAAGTTGGGTCATTGGAACATGTATTTTGTTGAAAAAGAGACTAGTTTGCATTGCATTGTTTTGTTAAGCGCATTGAGATTGAGATTTTATATAATATTTTGTTGTCATGTAATGCGCTTAATAAAACAATAAATATATATATTAAAGATATAAATAAAACTATAAAAGAAAAAAAAATGAAAAATTAAAAGAGAAATAAACTCTAGAACTTTGAAAGACAACATAAGTGTATACTTAATTAAAATACTGGATAAAAAGTCTAGTTTTAATGGACCTTTAATAATTAAATTGATATTGGTTACTAGGCGTATCTCTGGTGGTAAAGAGATCCAGAGAGTTGGGGCATATTGACAGAATATTTTATTTCCATAAAATTTATTATTAGCATGTTTAGGAGGGTACATTAAAGATGGTGCATGTGAAAATATTGTTGACCTGAGCGAGCTTTTTATTGATACTAGTTCCTTCAGA
The DNA here is from genome assembly GCA_030562195.1 of Nipponacmea schrenckii. Taxonomy (NCBI): domain Eukaryota; kingdom Metazoa; phylum Mollusca; class Gastropoda; family Lottiidae; genus Nipponacmea; species Nipponacmea schrenckii. The sequence goes on from JAUJPP010000006.1 coordinate 506,559, forward strand.
TATGCGGGTGCTATAACATTAACAATTTTGAATATTGTTAAGAGCACTTTAAATTTTAAACTTTAAACATTATGGGTAAGGTGTTAGAGACCGACATATGGCTGAATAAAGTGTAGAAAGAGTAAGTACTGATTCTTGTACAATTTACCTCTACAATCATTTCTTCCGACGAACACTGACTGCAATCAACATTTACAAACTGAAAAATAAAATAAATACAAAAACAAACTATCTATTGTTAAAGTGGCAGGCTGCATCATTCTACCATTATAAAACCAACTTGATCGAATGGTTGAAACAAGGTTTATCTTGCTATTCGCTTAGTTTCCAAAATTATTAAAAGGTTTGAGTTAGAATTTTGAAACAACTATGATTTTATTTAAGAGTAAATTTGCATTTAATGGAATTATAGTCTCCATATAAGATTTAAAAACAATATATTTATCAGAATTACATAATTGTATTTTCATTTAATATTTAGATGTTGCAATTATTCAACCTGATTTGAAACCATAATAGTAATGAATCTTTGGTAAAGCTTGTGGATTGTTTATATATACCATACTATTTCCAAGATCAGGACCTTCCCATCCTGAAATTGGGCGACTTTATTCACAGTATAGGTAATACCTAACTCGATCTATAAACTGTTTTAAAGAATTTATCTCTACTGAACGTGCAGCATTCCAAATGTCACCAGCAACATTTCAAAGACACTTAAATCTAGTAATAAGTGAAGTTGACTTGTTAAAGATATCTTTGACAGTTTGACCGAGAAACAAGTTGGGTAATTGGATAATGTCTTTTGTTGTAAAAGAGGTATTGGAGGATTTAAAGACGATAGGTCAGTCACCGGACCAATTTATACAATTTAGAAAGATCATTGTCCATAGAGATTTTGTACAGCTATCTGCAGTGTTATCAACAAATAATCGAGATACGTTTAAAAGATCGACTTGATTGTCACTTCAGTGATGAAATGTGACTTTAAATGTATCATTACATTATAGGTAAGGTGTTACAGACCGTCACATGGTTGAATATGGTGTAGAAACAGTAAGTACTGCTTCTTGAACAATTTACAACTACAAACATTCATACCTCGTTCTCTTCCATTTTATATATGACGAATTTTGACCAAAATTTCAATGAAACAAAAAACCACAACTGAAAATAAAAAAAATAAAAAAATGAGAATACAAACTATTATAAAAAAGCAGCATGCATCATTATTTTATAAGGTATATTTTGATTTTCCGAATAATAACAGGAATTGGTCTAATTGTATCTACTGTTAACAATGTTGGTCTAATTTTATCTCTAGTTAACAATGTTGGTCTAATTGTATCACTAGTTAACAATGTTGGTCTAATTGTATCTCGTTAACAATGTTGGTCTAATTGTATCTATAATTAACAATGTTGGTCTAATTGTATCTCGTTAACAATGTTGGTCTAATTGTACCAATAATTAACAATGTTGGTCTAATTGTATCTATAATTAACAATGTTGGTCTAATTGTATCTATAATTAACAATGTTGGTCTAATTTTATCTTTTATTTAACATTGTTGGTCTAATTGTATCTATAGTTAACAATGTTGGTCTAATTATATCTATAATTAACAATGTTGGTCTAATTGTATCTATAGTTAACAATGTTGGTCTATTTATATCTATAATTAACAATATTGGTCTAATTGTATCTCGTTAACAATGTTGGTCTAATTGTATCTATAATTAACAATGTTGGTCTAATTGTATCTCGTTAACAATGTTGGTCTAATTGTATCTATAATTAACAATGTTGGTCTAATTGTATCTCGTTAACAATGTTGGTCTAATTGTATCTATAGTTAACAATGTTGGTCTAATTGTATCTATAGTTAACAATGTTGGTCTAATTGTATCTATAGTTAACAATGTTGGTCTAATTGTATCTCGTTAACAATGTTGGTCTAATTGTATCTATAGTTAACAATGTTGGTCTAATTGTATCTATAGTTAACAATGTTGGTCTAATTGTATCTATAATTAACAATGTTGGTCTAATTTTATCTATAATTAACATTGTTGGTCTAATTGTATCTATAGTTAACAATGTTTGTCTATTTATATCTATAATTAACAATATTGGTCTAATTGTATCTATAATTAACAATGTTGGTCTAATTGTATCTATAATTAACAATGTTGGTCTAATTGTATCTCTAGTTAACAATGTTGGTCTAATTGTATCTATAGTTAACAATGTTGGTCTAATTGTATCTATAGTTAACAATGATGGTCTAATTGTATCACTAGTTAACAATGTTGGTCTAATTGTATCTCGTTAACAATGTTGGTCTAATTGTATCTATAATTAACAATGTTGGTCTAATTGTATCTCGTTAACAATGTTGGTCTAATTGTACCAATAATTAACAATGTTGGTCTAATTGTATCTATAGTTAACAATGTTGGTCTAATTGTATCTATAATTAACAATGTTGGTCTAATTATATCTATAGTTAACAATGTTGGTCTAATTGTATCTATAATTAACAATGTTGGTCTAATTATATCTATAGTTAACAATGTTGGTCTAATTATATCTATAATTAACAATATTGGTCTTATTGTATCTATAGTTAACAATGTTGGTCTAATTGTATCTATAATTAACAATGTTGGTCTAATTGTATCTATAGTTAACAATGTTGGTCTAATTGTATCTATAGTTAATAATGTTGGTCTAATTTTATCTATAATTAACAATGTTGGTCTAATTGTATCTATAGTTAACAATGTTGGTCTAATTGTATCTATAATTAACAATGTTGGTCTAATTTTATCTCTAGTTAACATTGTTGGTCTAATTGTATCTATAGTTAACAATGTTTGTCTATTTATATCTATAATTAACAATATTGGTCTAATTGTATCTATAGTTAACAATGTTGGTCTAATTGTATCTATAGTTAACAATGTTGGTCTAATTGTATCTATAGTTAACAATGTTGGTCTAATTGTATCTATAGTTAACAATGTTGGTCTAATTATATCTATAATTAACAATGTCGTTCTATTTATATTTCTAATTAACAATATTGGTCTAATTGTATCTATAGTTAACAATGTTGGTCTAATTATATCTATAGTTAACAATGTTGGTCTAATTGTATCTATAATTAACAATGTTGGTCTAATTGTATCTATAGTTAACAATGTTGGTCTAATTGTATCTATAGTTAACAATGTTGGTCTAATTGTATCTATAGTTAACAATGTTGGTCTAATTGTATCTATAATTAACAATATTGGTCTAATTGTATCTATAGTTAACAATGTTGGTCTAATTGTATCTATAATTAACAATGTTGGTCTAATTTTATCTCTAGTTAACATTGTTGGTCTAATTGTATCTATAGTTAACAATGTTGGTCTAATTGTATCTATAGTTAACAATGTTGGTCTACTTATATCTATAATTAACAATGTCGTTCTATTTATATTTCTAATTAACAATATTGGTCTAATTGTATCTATAGTTAACAATGTTGGTCTAATTATATCTATAGTTAACAATGTTGGTCTAATTGTATCTATAGTTAACAATGTTTGTCTAATTGTATCTATAATTAACAATGTTGGTCTAATTGTATCTATAGTTTACAATGTTGGTCTAATTGTATCTATAATTAACAATGTTGGTCTAATTGTATCTATAGTTAACAATGTTGGTCTAATTATATCTATAATTAACAATATTGGTCTAATTGTATCTATAATTAACAATGTTGGTCTAATTGTATCTCGTTAACAATGTTGGTCTAATTGTATCTCTATTAACCCAAAGTTGGTCTAATTTTATCTCTATTTAACAATGTTGGTCTAATTGTATCTCTAGTTAACAATGTTGGTCTAATTATATCTATAATTAACAATATTGGTCTAATTGTATCTATAATTAACAATGTTGGTCTAATTGTATCTCGTTAACAATGTTGGTCTAATTGTACCAATAATTAACAATGTTGGTCTAATTGTATCTATAGTTAACAATGTTGGTCTAATTGTATCTATAGTTAACAATGTTGGTCTAATTTTATCTCTAGTTAACATTGTTGGTCTAATTGTATCTATAGTTAACAATGTTTGTCTATTTATATCTATAATTAACAATATTGGTCTAATTGTATCTATAGTTAACAATGTTGGTCTAATTATATCTATAGTTAACAATGTTGGTCTAATTGTATCTATAGTTAACAATGTTGGTCTAATTGTATCTATAGTTAACAATGTTGGTCTAATTATATCTATAATTAACAATGTCGTTCTATTTATATTTCTAATTAACAATATTGGTCTAATTGTATCTATAGTTAACAATGTTGGTCTAATTATATCTATAGTTAACAATGTTGGTCTAATTGTATCTATAGTTAACAATGTTTGTCTAATTGTATCTATAATTAACAATGTTGGTCTAATTGTATCTATAGTTAACAATGTTGGTCTAATTATATCTATAGTTAACAATGTTGGTCTAATTGTATCTATAGTTAACAATGTTGGTCTAATTGTATCTATAGTTAACAATGTTGGTCTAATTGTATCTATAATTAACAATGTTGGTCTAATTGTATCTATAGTTAACAATGTTGGTCTATTTATATCTATAGTTAACAATGTTGGTCTATTTATATCTATAGTTAACAATGTTGGTCTAATTGTATCTATAGTTAACAATGTTGGTCTAATTGTATCTATAGTTAACAAAGTTTTGGGCTAATTATATCTATAGTTAACAAAGTTGGTCTAATTGTATCTATAATTAACAATGTTGGTCTAATTATTTATATAGTTTTCAATGTTGGTCTCATTGTATCTATAGTTAACAATGTTGGTCTAATTGTTTCTATAATTAACAATGTTGGTCTAATTATATCTATAGTTAACAATGTTGGTCTAATTGTATCTATAGTTAACAATGTTGGTCTAATTATATCTATAGTTAACAATGTTGGTCTAATTATATCTCTAGTTAACAACGTTGGTCAAATTATATCTACAATTAACAATGTTGGTCTCATTGTATCTATAGTTAACAATGTTGGTTTAATTGTATCTATAGTTAACAATGTTAGTCTAATTGTATCTATAATTAACAATGTTGGTCTAATTGTATGTATAATTAAATATGTTGGTCTAATTGTATCTCTAGTTAACATTGTTTGCCTAATTGTATCTATGATTAACAATGTTGGTCTAATTGTATCTATAGTTAACAATGTTGGTCTAATTGTATCTATAATTAACAAAGTTGGTCTAATTATATCTATAGTTATCAATGTTGGTCTAATTATATCTCTAGTTAACAACGTTGGTCAAATTATATCTACAATTAACAATGTTGGTCTAATTATATCTATAGTTAACAATGTTGGTCTAATTATATCTATAATTAACAATGTTGGTCTAATTGTATCTATAATTAACAATGTTGGTCTAATTGTATCTATGATTAACAATGTTGGTCTAATTGTATCTCTAGTTAACAATGTTGGTCTAATTGTATCTATAATTAACAATGTTGGTCTAATTGTATCTCTAGTTAACAATGTTGGTCTAATTATATCTATATTTAACAATGTTGGTCTAATTATATCTATAGTAACAATGTTGGTCTAATTGTATCTATAATTAACAATGTTGGTCTAATTATATCTATAGTTAACAATGTTGGTCTCATTGTATCTATAATTAACAATGTTGGTCTAATTGTATCTATAATTAACAATGTTGGTCTAATTGTATCTATAAATTTAAAAATGTTGGTCTAATTAATCTCTAGTTAACAATGTTGGTCTTATTATATCTATAGTTAACAAAGTTGGTCTAATTGTATCTATAATTAACAAAGTTGGTCTAATTATATCTCTAGTTAACAATGTTGGTCTAATTATATCTATAGTTAACAATGTTGGTCTAATTGTATCTATAATTAACAATGTTGGTCTAATTATATCTCTAGTTAACAATGTTGGTCTTATTATATCTATAGTTAACAATGTTGGTCTAATTATATCTATAGTTAACAATGTTGGTCTAATTGTATCTATAATTAACAATGTTGGTCTAATTATATCTATAGTTAACAATGTTGGTCCAATTGTATCTATAATTAATAATGTTGGTCTAATTGTATCTATAATTAACAATGTTGGTCTTATTATATCTATAGTTAACAATGTTGGTCCAATTTTTTCTATAATTAACAATGTTGGTCTAATTGTTTCTATAATTAACAATGTTGGTCTAATTATATCTATAGTTAACAATGTTGGTCTAATTGTATCTATAATTAACAATGTTGGTCTAATTATATCTATAATTAACAATGTTGGTCTAATTGTTTCTATAGTTAACAATGTTGGTCTATTTATATCTATAATTAACAATATTGGTCTAATTGTATCTATAGTTAACAATGTTGGTCTAATTGTATCTATAGTTAACAATGTTGGTCTAATTGTATCTATAGTTAACAATGTTGGTCTATTTATATCTATAATTAACAATATTGGTCTAATTGTATCTATAGTTAACAATGTTGGTCTAATTGTATCTATAGTTAACAATGTTGGTCTAATTGTATCTATAGTTAACAATGTTGGTCTAATTGTATCTATAGTTAACAATGTTGGTCTAATTGTATCTATAGTTAACAATGTTGGTCTAATTGTATCTATAGTTAACAATGTTGGTCTAATTGTATCTATAGTTAACAATGTTGGTCTAATTGTATCTATAGTTAACAATGTTGGTCTAATTATATCTATAATTAACAATGTTGGTCTAATTGTATCTATAATTAACAATGTTGGTCTAATTGTATCTATAGTTAACAATGTTGGTCTAATTGTATTTATAATTAACAATGTTGGTCTAATTGTATCTCTAGTTAACAATGTTGGTCTAATTGTATCTATAGTTAACAATGTTGGTCTAATTGTATCTATAGTTAACAATGTTGGTCTAATTGTATTTATAATTAACAATGTTGGTCTAATTGTATCTATAGTTAACAATGTTGGTCTAATTGTATCTATAGTTAACAATGTTGGTCTAATTGTATCTATAGTTAACAATGTTGGTCTAATTGTATCTATAGTTAACAATGTTGGTCTAATTATATCTATAGTTAACAATGTTGGTCTAATTGTATCTATAGTTAACAATGTTGGTCTAATTGTATCTATAGTTAACAATGTTTTTCTAATTGTATCTATAGTTAACAATGTTGGTCTAATTGTATCTATAATTAACAATGTTGGTCTAATTGTATCTATAATTAACAATGTTGGTCTAATTGTATCAATAATTAACAAATTTGTCTAATTATATCTCGGAAAGGCCAGAAGTGATTGATTAAAATAAGTTTTCCATGATAAGAAAAAAAAACAGGTCAATCTTCTGCTCGAATTTGCGAAATGTTACGGTTTATTCTTGATATTTTAAACTTGAATATCTTCACAAAATTTTATAGAAAGCCAGTACGTTGATAAAATATGAACATATGCACTGACATCCTTGTAACCATTTGTTTCGTGGTATTTATGTTTCATTAATTTTAGGAAGTTAAAGAATGTAGGAAAGTTCTATTGTTTCTATACCCAGTAAAGGATTCAGAAGATAATTTGATAATGGTCTGGTAATTTTTAGGAGTTCTACGTGAAAGTGCAGAAAAAAAACAAGATGTCTTGTGTGAAACAAATATTGTTTTAATCTGAAGTACATCATCACACCGAAAGAACATTTTCTATTCTAAAATGTAAGTCTGATTTTTTTTTTTTTTGATTTTTTTATATGTTTGATAAACCAAAACTGGTGAATGGTGTCGTGAAACGATGTTTGAATACCTTGCCTCTATGAATAGTTTGAAACTTTTAAACCTGTGCCACTGCCTCCTTATACTCGTTACCCATAATTTAAACCTTTTCAACCACCCTACTCTCTATTATCTCTATTAATTGCTTTGTAATGGTATGTAAATAATCTTCCTCGGAAAAGTAACAGAATAGGACTCCAGTTGCAATATGCTTCATGTTCTTTTGTTCGTGGAAGATATTCGGCGTGTATTTGGAGAAGGCCCAGTTTTTGCAATCACAATTCTACGCAACATTATATGTGAGGTATCAGATGTTTCGTATGTGGTTGTACAGGACATTATAATACTATCATTACCTAGACCCGAATAATGAATGATGATAATAGTTCAACATAATTTGGATGTTTGACGAAAATCGTTGACACTTAAATACATAAGTGTATTGTATTTTAATATGTTTTTCTGTATTTTTTAAGATTTGTCTTATTTTTCTTTTGCTTAGTTGTATATAATATGTTGCTTTGCATGAATTTAGGTTTTTTTTTTTTAATGAACCATCTTGTTGTATGTATGTCTTACCTCAATTACGTACTTTTCAATTATATTGATTGAAGTTTATGTTTTAAGCTATGATTTATATTAACATATTTTTATATTATTTGTTGAATATTTCATTTATCTGTTGCTTTGATATCAATGATCATAATAGAAAATATTTTATGTAGTAAAGTGAATTAGCTGGTCGAACAATACGTTTTAAGAAGACTCTTTTTCCTCAATTCATGAATGAAAGGCATACAATAGTAAAAATTTCACTTCAAAAAATTTCGTCAGATGTAGGCACTTCCTTAAAAAGCAACAGAGGTTTCCTTGGCTCTCAGTTGGTCCCCCTATCAATGAATCCTCGTGACAACCACTAGGGCCGATAGATTATCCTTCTTTCCGACTGCCACAACCAAAATGGCGAAGCTCTGCTGTCATGTCGAGTCATGACGTTTCAATTTCATTTATTGATTTTTTTTTTCTATTTCACGGTCATGTGCAATGATTATACCCATTTAAACATTAAAACATATACATATACACATGAAGCCACGAATTGAAACCAAAGTATAATAGATAAGAGTACGGGTAGCTAATATGCAGGAAAATAGAAGCGTATCAGCAGTTTACGGGGAAAATGAGCAGTTTCGTTACTTGTTGACTAATTGATGATAGTTTACTGGCTTAAATATATAGGTCATAATCCTTATATGGTAAAAGTACCTCTACGCATCGGTGAAGAGTCCGATTTAGACCCCTACGCTATGGTAAAAGAATCTGGATTTCATATTTGTTTTTCGTTTCAGCTTTAGAAAAGTGGTAGGTTTTGAGCCCATGTGATCTGTTGTAAAGTTTCATCATTTCTGGAGAGGGGTGCAACTGAATCTGCGTTTTAGAAGCTTTATCGACTCTCAGCCCATGTGGTATAAACCGCTGCGCCTAAATGACATGTGCTTAATTGAAGGTATGCCTAAATGCCTAAAGTACTGTGTCTAAATGAGGTGTGCTTAAAAATTGTATGCCTGAATGACAGTGAACCGCCTAATATAAGGTGTGCCTTAAACACTGTGCATAAAAAACACTGTGCCTAAATGACATGTGCTTGATTGAACGAGTGCCTAAATGGAGTGTGCCTAAGGTACTGTGTCTAAATGAGGTGTGCTTTAAATATGTATGCCGAAATGACAGTGAACCAATTAATTATGCCTGTTATTTCATTAATCCACTGATTTATAACTTGTTAAACTTTGCAAATAAATAATAGACGTGTGTTATCTAAAGTAGAATATTTCCAAGAAACACAAAAGAACACACCCTACTGAGAAATACGAAATTACAAGGAAGTATTCCTACTCTAATGAAAGATTATAAAGAAAAATTCTCCGAAAGTTATATCTATCGTCAACTAGGTTGGTCTAATTTTAACTATCCTTCAGGTCACGTGACATTGTGTATTATGTAACAGTCTAGGCGCAGTGAGGTGTGTACACATCGTCAAAAAAAATTGACTTTTTGAAATTCGATTTGAAATTTTCGTCTAGACCATTCCATAAAATTGGTATTCTAATCCAAAGAGTCTTGTTATTTATATTAAACATTACGCGCACAAGTTAAGAAGAAGGAAAACATGAGCTATTTAATAATTAATTTAAAAGCTTTTTTTTCTTGTGTAAAATGTCGGCCGATGCGATATCTTGCGTATCCCAATTGTAGAACAATAATCCAAATATATCGAAATAAGTCGAAAAATAGCCGTCTTTAACAAAGATCAAGAACATCTATGTCAAATCTTATAAGATCTTACAGTCAAGACCTCATAATTTACAACATGGCTGAAAAAGGAAGTATTTCATATTTCTTCAATACTGTATGAAACTGTACTATAACCGTGAAAAATAACTCATCTTCATAAATATTTATACAAAGATTAAGAAAATATATATTTATGTTATTATAACAATATGTAAGCCAATTTTATACTTTAAATAATTATGATATAAATAATGAAATACGTTTTTAGAGCTCTTACACAATCAAAGTATTGTATGTCTATCGATTAATTTTTCTCTTTTTAATTTTTTGCAACTTTGTATTTGTAATTTGTAGTATAGTGGCACCGATTGAAAATGTGACTTTTGTCCATATTTAGTTTTAAAAAAAAGAAACAACTATATTTTACAAGGATAACAACTTAGGTTCAGTAGTCCGCTGTGACAGGGATCCTTTTTACCAGCAGGTCCTTGGCCAAAGTTTTGGCATTGATCTTTCCCGGATTATCCGTAACCATTTACAGCTGGGTGGATTGGTATTATGAGTGAAGATGACTTATTCAAGGTCATCGAACTTTCACACACCGATCGAGATTAGAACTCATGCCCGATATTTTCAACGTTATCAGGTTATTATAAAAGTTATTATACTCACTCAACTCAAGAATCCTCTTTTCTATTTGATGCAGCCGTGTAGTAAAGATGTTATATTATATATTGCAAGGAAAAGGTTATTTATATATATTACAAGGAAATTCGAATTTCCTCTAATACAGCAAAGCTTGAATCATTACGCGGTCTTCATTAGCCCATAAGGTGCAGAAGATTAGGACGTAAAACTCATTTCATTTCATTTGTATCTTTACGAAACTTTCTAATATGAAAATTAAGGTTATTCAAAGACTCGTGTCTGAACTCGGTTGTTCAGTAGGGAGAGTTCGTTATAGTCGGCAGTCAGGAATCTGGAGTGGACTTGTTTCCCCCAATAATGACTGACGGATAGACTAAAGAACCTTTCAACACCAAACAATGTTGATTGGTTTAGCTTGTAGACGATTCTTCTCTTAAATATTTTCTTAAAAGAAAATTCTATTGTTGTATCCCGGTCGGCGTCAGGAAGCTGAATGACTTAACCAAATATGCACGTGCATAACACGGTATGCATTCATCACACCACCTATTTGGAAAGTACATCAACGAGGGAAAATAATTTTCATCTATTTCTCTCCGATCAAACGCTGAAAATAACATATCCCGGATCTGACTGCTGTATCAAATGGGAGTTAAAACACTCAAACACTGAGTCTATTTTTATCAACGGGTTGGTTTTCCTATAAGTTATCAGTCCAATCTAGAGATGAACCTTCTCTAAATAAGATGTTTTAATGTTATCATAATGTATGTACCGTCTGCATAACGTGACTATACAACTAAATTATATCAGTATCATCTTACTAAAGTATAAACATATCCAATACAGGGTCTATTGTGTGTTATATTAATATATTTACATAACTACTATCAATCACTTCAATAAACAAGTTACTCAAACCGGCGTGTATTTTTTAATAACTGTAGTTTGTAACGTGACGATATGACGTAAAAACATAGAGTTATAATATGACAGTTCTAATTACTCTATCCATCAAATTCATCTCCAAGCAAACAATGATTCAATCTCAAAGTTTGTGGCATTGACACGCCCCTTAAGCTTGATTGACAGATACAGTTGCATGGAAAACACAATGGTTTCAGGCATATTTACTATCAAATAAAGAAATGGGAGTATTTCATCAACAAATACAGACATACAGATGTACATATAAGGAATGAATTAACTAATGAGGTGACCAAATGTATGATTTCTGAGACCAGGAATCCAATGAAATCGTCAAATTCGTGTTATATGAACTAGATTTTGTCATGAATCCATCCAACGGAACACTAAGAGTAGGGTGGTTGAGTCGACATCGGATATCAAGAATATTTTAATAGAATCCCCAGTTGTACTGGGTACTACAAAACTATTAACAAGACAAATCTGCTCGATTCATAAACAGATTAAAAAATATTATTTTTACCTGATTTAACAAGATTGAATCTGTGACATAATGTTTTCTTCCAAACTGTTTTAACTTGAGGTTTAGACAAATATTCCCTTGTACACTTGGTTGTTTAAACTATCTCTATGGGAGGTGTATCAGGTTGCTTGACAACAATACTAATTACATAGGGATAGTAAGCTTTGTAAATTGGTAATAAGCTTGAATGAAATATACATATTGTACACGTATTTTTGTTGATACTACTTTATTGATTTAATTGAGATATTAAAGAAAATAAAATAGTAACAACAAAATAAAAACGTGTTAAGGCATCCCCGAGCTTGACATTCCGCCTTTTTGATATTCTATCTACGACGTGACGTCATATCACGTGACATTCCTAACAAAGATGGCGCCCCCAGGCATTGATTTTAATTTGAGATATTAGAGAAATAAATTCCAATACCTGGCGGCCGCCATCTATGTTAAAAGTGTCACGTGATATGACGTCACGTCGTAGATAGAATATCAAAATGGCGGAATGTCAAGCTCGGGTATGCCTTAACAATAAAGACGTAAGCTATTACCGAATACCGGATCCCACTAAGAAATCTACAAAAAGAGCTCCACAACATCGGTACAGGTTGGGCAGTCGATACGTCTCAACAAATAAAGTCGTGTGTGAAAAACATTTTCGAATTCGAAGAAAACAAAACTGCTTTGGTCTATGGATATGATCACAGTGGTAATCGTCTGAAAGAAACAATTTTACCAACCGTTTTTTGTCCACAGGAAACCGCTAACAAAGAGTGGACGTGCTGGCCGTTTATATATATAAATATAAGTTAAAAGGTCGACCCAAGACAAAATAAGTCAAAAAAGCCGCCTAACAGCTAAAAATACTTAACTATATGCTATTTATATCTATTATCAAATTGATCAAACTGATTTTTTTTTCACAGGACTAATTAAAAATTAATTGTTCTAATTATCAATATATTAGTTTGATCTAGTTTTTAATGGTTTGCTATAAAAGGTTCAATTTTTGTTTCTCTACAATTTAACATTTATTTTGTTTTAATCCGTACAGTAGTTACATGTATTTAAAACATAACAAAACATATAACGTAAATAAAAACGTTTATAAACATCTGCTTCTTACGTTTCGACTGAATGCCTTCCTCAGAAAACACTTTTATTGTTCTATTAAAGTCGTTTTATTACCTTTGTAGAATTATAATTTTAGAATCCAAATTTTGGAAAAGTTACAGAAGAACGAAAAAATGTAATCATAGAGTTCTACAAGTGTTTCTGAAGATGGCATTCAGCCGAAACGTTAGAAATAGTTTATATTTTTAATTGTTTCCCTGTTGAGGCAATTTGTGAAGAGTTTTTATTAATTTTTAAAGTCGTTTTAGGGTGTTTGGAAGTAACGGTTAGGCTTTTGTTTAGCTCAAGCTCTCAGATAACTTCCGGTACACATTTCTCTACATTTTGAACAAAAATAAAATGCTGTTCATGTCGATTGCCCTTGTGAAGCGTTATTTCACGAGGGTAGGGGTTGTATTGTGTCTCGATATTGACTAGAACAGGTCATGCTGTAAGTTCAACTGACAAATACCGCTGACAATTGTTTGCTTCGGTATTTGGATTATTATTTACAGAATTACAAATGGTCATTTTATTTTCCGAATCAGATATTATTGAAGAGAAAACTTGTTTTCTTTGCTTTTAACTTTTATCTCTACATCTAGTTGGAATATTTCGTCAAATGATGAGCTTTCTTCAAAAAAGTAATTATCTTCATCAATAGCATAGGATTCCTTTATTAAAGGGATCACTTTTGACCACGATTTCTGTGTAAGTGTACAGCTTCCACTTTTGCTGACAGAAAAATCCGCGTCTTTTCGATTCACCATTGTTATATCATAATTAACATTACATGATTTCACAAATGGGCTACTTCCTTTTGAAATCTTCATGCTCACTCCGAGTAAACCTTTGATTTCTCTCAAACGAAATCTGAATACCACCCCATCCAGCTTCGCTTTAACAGCTTCCCCATCACCATCATAATACTCAATATCGAGCGTTTTCCTCCTGACATCTATCTCTGGTTTTACTGTTTGTAAGTCATTATGGCTTTCACTATCAACCGAGGCAATGCATTTGTTTGGTAATTCGATCCTTCTCTAAAAATTAAAAAAACAATTGTAATTTTTGAATACTACTGAGCCCCTTACACGCAGTGTAAATATATTTTTTATTATTTCGTTTAATCGAAATAATTAATTCGTTTAAACGAAAAGCCAAATTAATTCGTTTAAACGAAATAATTATTGCGTTTATTTCGTTTAAATAGTCAAATTAATTCGTTTAAACGAAATAATTTAAATCGTTTAAACGAAATAGTCAAATTAATTCGTTTAAAGGAAATAACTTTTTTTAAAAGTTTTTCCATTGCGTGTTAGGGGCTCCGTAGCCCTTAAACCAGATGCCGAGTTGACAAACTCAAGCAAATAAAGAGACACTAAAAGTATAATTTTAGTTAACGTACAGCTACCAAGAGGATGTTCTGCATAACTACTCAATTTCAATACCAACTTTTTAGTGTAAAGAGCAATATCGGTGATAAGGCGGCGACATCTTGATGTAATACAGTTGATTATTTAAATATATACTTAATATATAATACTTACCTTTACTATTGGGCTTGTTTGCAGCGTTGTGAATTGGTATAAATTAATCTATCAGAATAAAAAGAATTCAAATTGAAAATTGGCTCATATAGAATAAAGTATAAATATATAAATCTATACATGATGAGTTTCTCAACAACATGAAATATTGTAAAGGTTTTAGAATATAAGCGTTATGAATGCGATAAGCTCAATGAATTGAACTTGACAAGAAACTTCCATTTGATTTTAATAGTGCAACTGTATCACAGAGGACGTGAAATCCACAAAATGATAAATTTGAGGATTTATTAAATCGAATTCAACTCGCTACTGAAATCGTGGTCTTGAACGTGGGCAAATATTGTATGAGATTTTCATACTGTGACAGCGAGAATATAACACTCGCAAACAAATCGTATACGATCACAAAAAATCTGATTAAAAGAAAAACCTGAGTTTTCAAAAATCCTCGAGAATCCTAATAAATTATGTTTAAATCACGGCGAGTCATTGGTTTCGTAATGCTGACACAAAAGGGCGACATTTGAGTAAACAGGTTGTTAACGAGGCTATTCATAGAATTCTACTTTTGCTTTCCATATTAGCCAATGTCCATTGCGCTTTTCAAAGAATTCTACTTTTGCTCTCTATATTAGCCAATCACCATTGCGCTATTTTTTCAGGAATTCTACTTTAGCTTTCTATATAAGTCAATCACCATTGCGCACTGTTCAAGCGAGACAGCTTATTGATAACGGACAGTTACCAATTGACAGAGGGTTTAGGAACTCTAGTAATGGTTAACACACTGGCAGGTGCCAGGAGGGGCATAACGAGATATTTAAAAACCGGAATTTACAACACAAAAAGTGATAATGAACCAAAAAATTTAAATTAGAAAAAAGTGAAGATCATCCATTCATTCACTAAACGGGACTGTCTATTTGCCACTTGTGGTAATTTTAGCAAGGTCGCTATAGGCTTCATTGTAATAATAAGTGGCACGTTTTTATATACCACGTGTTTTTTAAAAACGAATATTTATAATGATTTCAATGTTTGAAGCTACTGTGTTGATGTAATAAATGTATTCAAAGTGTAACATATTAATGCAGATTCTGTGTTTGTTTCTCTAGGACTTCAGAAAAAAAGCAAGCTGTGAAATTTGTCAGCCATTTTCTAAACGGTTTATGGTTATTTTTATCCTTCTCCTAAATGACCACGTGGCAAGGGCCTAAATATCATAGAGTAATTCTATCAGTTCTCCTTTACGCTGAAATTATTATTATAGGCCAATCCTTTTTCCAACTACTGGCGGGGGTCGAGATAATATGACTTCCATGGAACATCTGCGAGGGTTCTCCTATTTCCATAGAAAGGTGTAAAAAAGGACTATTTTTGTGCATTTTGAAAGTTTGGTCATATACTCGCGTCACCTTCGTTTGTTCATCCGTCCGTCGATTCTCCTGCAAATGTCTGTAAACACTCTAGAACAGGGGTTCCTAATTAATTTGTCGTGTAGGCCAGATTGAAAAAGGATTTTGGTTGCAGGCCACTGAGGACTAGCCTAGCCTTACATTTCCCCGTTTCTATAAATTTAGACACTGTTTCCAAAAATGGAGTCTTTTCGATAGGGCCGGGTGGTATCTGGCCAGTAGGCCAGAGTTTGGGAACCCCTGTCCTGACGGATTTTGACGATACTGTATTTTTATTTTGCAGAACTCGACATGGAACGGAACACAGAAAACAGATTTATACCACTAACCTGAATTTTGTGGAATATAACAAGATCATAATCTCCGTTAATTTTCATTTAACCTGTCTACTCATCTTGTAACAAACTTCTGCAATTGAAATTCCCTTTTCTGTTACTTGACATCAAACACTCGCATAAAACATGCCGTGACTAGGGTCTACTCTTAGGGCCTAGACCCACTCCTGGCTGTCACACCAACGAGATTTGCAATCGACTGCGGAACCCGACTAGACGGGAAGAAAATAACACATGTAACAGACGTTTCAGCCAGAATATTTTCTGCCAACGATATAAATTATCTTGTTCCCGTTCCGTTCCCCGAAAATCCAGATAAGGAGCATGTCTGTACTTTGCGGGACAAGAATACACCCTGTTCCGTTCCTTTCTGTTGGTTGGTTTGTTCCGTTTCGTTCCACAGAATACAAATAGACCTACATCCTACCATTGGTTTACGTAGGCCCATGATATGAAACTATTTTGTTTCATAGCATGGGCCTACGTAAACCAATGGTGGGATGTAGGGCTATTTGTATTCTGTGGAACGAAACGGAACAAACCTACCTATTGTCTTATTATTTTACTATGTTATACTTACTCTGTTGTGAAAATTCCTGAAAAGAACGAGTTAAGGGATAACAGTAGTATCTACAGGCATTGATATTTATCTATATAATCACTAAACACAAATATTACCTCTAGGGGCTCCCTCCTCGGGCATTTCTACATAAACCCCTGAATCCAGTTTTTGATTCAATTAGCAGTCAAGATTCATTTTTCCAAAATGCAATGACGGTTTACAACCTCATGAGAGTTGCGTTAATCTTTACACACCTCCTTTTTATGTAACACAACTTAGTTATTTCCAGTCTTTCAAATGATAAACTTACGTAAATTGCCTGTCCGTAAGATTCTCTTACCCGTAGCATTCTGAGAAATTTAGAGCATTGAGGTTTTGTTGAAGTTATGGGCCGCTTTCGTTAATCATTAAAGATTTGCATTCTAGTAGGCCTATGTAGTAGGCTATTGTTTGAGCTTGTTCGCTTCTTTGTAGTCGGAGTATATGAGTCGGATCTAGTAACACTAGATGGTGATGTTCCTTCACAAGGCCTCTTAACAAGGGCCTTGGAGTTATTGAATTCAAAGAAAAAAAAATATTATGGCATGCTAAATTTAATAAGGCCCGGTCAATTCGATATGATATATAAACATCATATTGCGTCCTTGAGGTCTTAACTGACCCTGACCTTCGAAATCCTACTTTCATTTTATAGTTTATTAATATTTAGTTATAAAAATGAACATACCGGGTAAACTTGGCCTTGCCCCAGCCAAAGTACTAATCTTATATTATGAAGCCTGAACAAGTACATAATACAATAACATAAAAACTTACCAATAAATGAACCGGTAATCTCCATATATAATAAAAAAAACCGGAAAAGACATGACTAAAAAGACCGTCAACCATGTTTTTCTTCTTCATCTTCAAAGCTTCATCGGGCCATTTGTCTTGTCACGTAATAAACCATAAAGATAACAAGATCCACATTGATTCTCTAAATAAACATTATTATTCAGAGTTTTACAAATTCAACTAACAATTGTCTCTAAACATTATTATTCAGAGTTTTACAAATTCAACTAACAATTGTTTCTATATAAACATTATTATTCAGAGTTTTACAATTTCAACTAACAATTGTTTCTATATAAACATTATTATTCAGAGTTTTACAATTTCAACTAACAATTGTTTCTATATAAACATTATTATTCAGAGTTTTACAATTTCAACTAACAATTGTTTCTATATAAACATTATTATTCAGAGTTTTACAAATTCAACTAACAATATTGTTTCTATATAAACATTATTATTCAGAGTTTTACAATTTCAACTAACAATTGTTTCTATATAAACATTATTATTCAGAGTTTTACAAATTTTAACTAACAATTGTTTCTATATAAACATTATTATTCAGAGTTTTACAAATTCAACTAACAATTGTTTCTATATAAACATTATTATTCAGAGTTTTACAAATTCAACTAACAATTGTCTCTAAACATTATTATTCAGAGTTTTACAAATTCAACTAACAATTGTTTCTATATAAACATTATTATTCAGAGTTTTACAAATTCAACTAATAATTGTTCTAATAACATTATTATTCAGAGTTTTACAATTTCAACTAACAATTGTTTCTATATAAACATTATTATTCAGAGTTTTACAAATTCAACTAACAATTGTTTCTATATAAACATTATTATTCAGAGTTTTACAAATTCAACTAACAATTGTTTCTATATAAACATTATTATTCAGAGTTTTACAATTTCAACTAAAATTGTTTAATATAAAATTTTATTCAGAGTTTTACAAATTAACTAACAATTGTTTCTATATAAACATTATTATTCAGAGTTTTACAAATTAACTAACAATTGTTTCTATATAAACATTATTATTCAGAGTTTTACAATTTCAACTAAAATTGTTTCTATAAAACATTATTATTCAGAGTTTTACAATTTCAACTAACAATTGTTTTATATAAACATTATTATTAGAGTTTTACAAATTCAACTAACAATTGTTTCTAATAAACATTATTATTCAGAGTTTTACAAATTCAACTAACAATTGTTTCTATATAAACATTTTATTCAGAGTTTTACAAATTCAACTAACAATTGTTTCTATATAAACATTATATTCAGAGTTTTACAAATTCAACTAACAATTGTTTCTATATAAACATTATTATTCAGAGTTTTACAAATTCAACTAACAATTGTTTCTATATAAACATTATTATTCAGAGTTTTACAATTTCAACTAACAATTGTTTCTATATAAACATTATTATTCAGAGTTTTACAAATTCAACTAACAATTGTTTCTATATAAACATTATTATTCAGAGTTTTACAAATTCAACTAACAATTGTTTCTATATAAACATTATTATTCAGAGTTTTACAAATTCAACTAATAATTGTTTCTATATAAACATTATTCAGAGTTTTACAAATTCAACTAACAATTGTTTCTATATAAACATTATTATTCAGAGTTTTACAAATTCAACTAACAATTGTTTCTATATAAACATTATTATTCAGAGTTTTACAAATTCAACTAACAATTGTTTCTATATAAACATTATTATTCAGAGTTTTACAAATTCAACTAACAATTGTTTCTATATAAACATTATTATTCAGAGTTTTACAAATTCAACTAACAATTGTTTCTATATAAACATTATTATTCAGAGTTTTACAAATTCGACTAACAATTGTTTCTATATAAACATTATTATTCAAAGTTTTACAAATTCAACTAACTATTGTTTGTATATCGTGTAGCGGTTTATACATACGTGTACACAGGTTTTTTCTGTTTATACTTCCATAAACTGAAATAATGTCCAGGTCATTCCTTATAATTAAGGCACTGGACCCCGTTTTACTAAGGTATAAGTATTTAAGTAAGTACTAGTATACCTGTAGGTTAACTACTTTCACTTAAAGAGGTAAGATTTTACTTACGTAAATAGGTTGCCTAAATCCTACATTAAATAAAAGCAGGCGTGGGTATTTCCCCGGACGACTTCTCGTCTCGTCCGATTAGGGTTTGAAAATGGCTACCAAACCTTTTTTAAGTAGAGAGAATTAACTAATTTGAATAGTTTTATGATATTTTGTTACTTCTTCACAAGTTACGATATTTCATCGTTCGACCAGTTAGGTTACCCCGTAGGCTAATGTAGCAAGCCATTTGCTCGACAGTGTCAGGCGTCTTGTGCCCAGCTGACCCATTCGTAGAATATTAAGCTAATTTCGCGAATCGGATTTTACCATTCGATTATTCGTACATATACGTTGATTCACAAGGTTGAAAAGCTATATATTCTGAACTTCTCTTTTAATAACATTATGTTACGGCAGTTAAACTAATATGGCGGCATACGCAAGAGAGTTGTTTACAAATATTTAACTCGAAATAACCCCAAAGTCCCAGGCAATTTGGGACATCTCTAACCTGCTACTGATATTTCAAAATTGGTCTTAAATTCGCACACAAGTTCTTGAATACTACAGTCGGTTATCTTAGTTCTAACATCACAAATTAATTGTTGTGTGTGAAAAACATCTATGAAGGCGAACCGACCCGTATATTGGACGAATCAACCGTAATCAATGTGGTCATATCGAACGCAGTGCATATAAGTAGGCCTATTGGAGTGAAAAAAAGATTTCAAGGATTAAACCACTAGTTTCCTAACCAAATGTAGACACCTTGATGCCTCGAAATACAAACCACTTTGGATAGCACGCGATTATGAAGAGAGTAATTTTGTTAACTGTTTTTTAAGCATTTTATTCAGAATTATTTGGAGATAATCCCCGTATCAAGTTATATATAGATTGTGTTGTCAAGTCTCTGAGTGTCGCAACTCGTTTATATAACTTGTGCTGGATAATCAAAGTATTAGACTTCTGATTAGCTGGTATAAATAGGAACGTATGATTGTCCAATCAGATGAAAGAAGATTTACTTCCGAAGTATTTTGGTACTTCGATTTTATTTATTATTCCCGAAGATGCAACCAGAATATAAATAAAAATGATTGTATGAATAATAATAGGGAGAAAATTTCAAAACAATCTTTTAACTGAAAATAACTTTGAATACTCGAATGCAAATCGATTTATGCTGTTGAATAGTCAATGGTAAGAAATCACTCTTCGCGTGAGAGACGTCATCATTTATGCATTTTACGTCACGTATATTTATACTTAGGTAAAATTATTTACGTAAGTATGAAACCATACTTAGACACGCTTTAGTACGGAAGCCCATATGGTTCCTTCGAACTTAGAACTTACGACTTAATACTTACGACTTAGAACTTAGAACTTACGACTTAATACTTACGACTTAGAACTTACGACGTAGAAGTTAGGCTTCGTGTAAGATATTTTGTAATTTTGGTCGTTTTACTGAAGTAAATGTGTCATATTCCAAACTGTTTTTTTTCTCTCCCTTATTCTGTCTATTATAGCATTAACCTTGGCCTCATTGACATGTCATGAACCTTAAGTTGTAAGTTCTAATTTCTAAGTCCTAAGTCCTAAGTTCTAAGTCGAAAGTTCTAAGTTGTAAGTCCTAGGTTCTAAGTCATAAGTTCGGATTCCTACGGATCTTCAAATTTATCGAAACATTCATTACAAGCAGATATTTGTTTAGATAAGAATGATTATAATTTAAGAATTTACTTAGAAATGAATGTTTCAGATATGTCGAAAATCTGTAGAGCTCCGTAATAAGAACTTAAAACTTACGACTTAGAACTTAAAACTTACGACTTAGAACTTAAAACTTACAACTTAGAACTTAATACTGACGACTTAGAACTTACGATTTAGAACTTAAAACTTACGACTTAGAACTTAAAACTTACGACTAAGAACTTAAACTTACGACTTAGAACTTAAACTTTAGAACTTAATACTGACGACTTAGAACTTACGATTTAGAACTTAAAACATACGACTTAGAACTTAATAGTGGCATTAATGTTAACAAAATGTCAGAGAACACCCAATATCTCTTTATAAGACAGTCCGGAGTAAAAATATGTCTTGATTAATTCATTCTCCATTTTTATTTTTAGCATAATTTAGTGTCCTAAAATAACAAATATCTAAGACATCTAAGTCGTAAGTTCTAAGTCGTCAGTATTAAGTCGTAAGTTCTAAGTCGTCAGTATTAAGTTCTAAGTCATGAGGTACCATATGGGCTTCCGTACTTTAATGAAACGGATGTTAAGCGTAAGTATAAAACTTACGTAAATACTTGCGTACCTTAGTGAAACGGGGAGTATTTGCTTAAATATTCATTAATATAACACACTAAATTGGCACATAAATACATAACATTTTAACATAAAGCTAAAAATAGGAAGGCTAATCAACAATAGTAGGTCACCCTATTTATAGCAATAGTAGGACTGTCTACCTTCTGAAAGTAGACGGATCGGCAACGTTGAAAGCAGAACTATTGGAGGAAATGAGTCCAGAATGCATGATAATGTTAAAATTTGGAGTGTGCACATTTTGCGGGAATTTGGAAAATACCGTGATCATTTAGTTAAGTGTCATGATTTCAGAGAAAACATTTGCCGTAATACGACATCGTGATTCTTGACGCAGACGCTGATGACGTCAATCAAGCTCATTGATAAAAGTACTCCGTAATGGGGTGGAGCTTATATATTCATTATGTTTATACATAAACCAAATGCATGTGACCGTTGTCCAATCAAATTACGTGACTTAATTATGATTAATTATTCAGAGTTTTGCAAAATCCATTGACAATTATTTGTTTCTATGTTTGCATTATAACTTTTAGAATCACAATTTTTTTGTGTTATTTTCAGATCTCATTTAAGTGAAAAAGTCTTAAATGTTCTTATCTTTACATTTAACTCTACTTCTAGTTCAAATTTTCTGTATTTTGTATTTTCTACTAGAAAACAGTTATCCTTGTCAATAGCATCTGATTCCATTATTAAAGGGATCACTTTTGACCAAGAATTCTGTGTTATCGTACTGATTCCAGTTTCGCTCACTGAAAAATCCGTGTCTTTTTGATTAACCATTGTTATTCTATAGAAAATGTCACATGATTTGATAAAAGGGCTACTTGATTTTGAAATTTTAATGCTTACGCCCAGAATGCCTTTGATTTCTCTCAAAACCAATAAGAAATTTACCCCATCCAGCTCTGTTTCAATACGACCACTACGATACTCAACATAGAAATTTCTGATCGTGTAACAAAATACCTCTGGTATTTCGCTTTGTCTCTAAAATTTAAAAGGAAATTTTAGTATTATTATATATTTTAATTAAATGATAATAATTGTCTTGTGATGCAGTTTTGAAGATACTGTAATTTAGTATCTAATACTATGATCTACATTCCATATTAACCTATGGATACTATTATCTACATTCTATACTTGTTGAAACTAAGATCTACTGATAAACTTTAATACCAAATACACAATATAAACCCTTAAACCTGATGCCGAGACAAACCTTAATACCAAATACACAATATAAACCCTTAAACCTGATGCCGAGACAAACCTTAATACCAAATACACAATATAAACCCTTAAACCTGATGCCGAGACAAACCTTAATACCAAATAAACAATATAAACCCTTAAACCTATGCCGAGACAAACCTTAATACCAAATAAACAATATAAACCCTTAAACCTGATGCCGAGACAAACCTTAATACCAAATAAACAATATAAACCCTTAAACCTGATGCCGAGACAAACCTTAATACCAAATAAACAATATAAACCCTTAAACCTGATGCCGAGACAAACCTTAATACCAAATAAACAATATAAACCCTTAAACCTATGCCGAGACAAACCTTAATACCAAATAAACAATATAAACCCTTAAACCTGATGCCGAGACAAACCTTAATACCAAATAAACAATATAAACCCTTAAACCTTATGCCGAGACAAACCTTAATACCAAATAAACAATATAAACCCTTAAACCTTATGCCGAGACAAACCTTAATACCAAATAAACAATATAAACCCTTAAACCTGATGCCGAGACAAACCTTAATACCAAATACACAATATAAACCCTTAAACCTTATGCCGAGACAAACCTTAATACCAAATACACAATATAAACCCTTAAACCTTATGCCGAGACAAACCTTAATACCAAATACACAATATAAACCCTTAAACCTTATGCCGAGACAAACCTTAATACCAAATACACAATATAAACCCTTAATCCTGATGCCGAGACAAACCTTAATACCAAATAAACAATATAAACCCTTAAACCTTATGCCGAGACAAACCTTAATACCAAATAAACAATATAAACCCTAAACCTTATGCCGAGACAAACCTTAATACCAAATAAACAATATAAACCCTTAAACCTGATGCCGAGACAAACCTTAATACCAAATACACAATATAAACCCTTAAACCTTATGCCGAGACAAACCTTAATACCAAATAAACAATATAAACTCCTAAACCTTATGCCGAGACAAACCTTAATACCAAATAAACAATATAAACCCTTAAACCTGATGCCGAGACAAACCTTAATACCAAATAAACAATATAAACCCTTAAACCTGATGCCGAGACAAACCTTAATACCAAATACACAATATAAACCCTTAAACCTTATGCCGAGACAAACCTTAATACCAAATAAACAATATAAACCCTTAAACCTGATGCCGAGACAAACCTTAATACCAAATAAACAATATAAACCCTTAAACCTTATGCCGAGACAAACCTTAATACCAAATAAACAATATAAACTCTTAAACCTTATGCCGAGACAAACCTTAATACCAAATGAACAATATAAACCCCTAAACCTGATGCCGAGACAAACCTTAATACCAAATAAACCAATATAAACCCTTAAACCTTATGCCGAGACAAACCTTAATACCAAATAAACAATATAAACTCTTAAACCTGATGCCGAGACAAACCTTAATACCAAATAAACAATATAAACCCTTAAACCTATGCCGAGACAAACCTTAATACCAAATAAACAATATAAACCCTTAAACCTATGCGAGACAAACCTTAATACCAAATAAACAATATAAACCCTTAAACCTTATGCCGAGGCAAACCTTAATACCAAATGAACAATATAAACCCTTAAACCTGATGCCGAGACAAACCTTAATACCAAATAAACAATATAAACCCTTAAACCTTATGCCGAGACAAACCTTAATACCAAATAGAAGGATTGAATTTAAACCTTCGAACGATAACTTTAACCAAAGCTTAAACTCTAAGATGCCGAGACCCTTAGTACCAAATAAACAATTAATCTTAAATTCAAGACAAATTAATAAAATAAACAATATAAACCCTTAAACCTGATGCCGAGACAAACCTTAATACCAAATAAACAATATAAACTCCTTAAACCTGATGCCGAGACAAAACTTAATACCAAATAAACAATATAAACCCTTAAACCTTATGCCGAGACAAACCTTAATACCAAATGAACAATATAAACCCTTAAACCTGATGCCGAGACAAACCTTAATACCAAATAAACAATATAAACCCTTAAACCTTATGCCGAGACAAACCTTAATACCAAATACACAATATAAACCCTTAAACCTTATGCCGAGACAAACCTTAATACCAAATAGAATGGATTGAATTACACCTCGAACGATAAGGTTGTCAACCCCCTTAAACCTGATGCCGAGACCATCTTTAGTATCAAATAAACTCAATTTTAATTTTTTTTAAAAATTCAAAAAAAATGATTAAAGCGTCAAATTCGATGTAATAAATTTCACCATTTGTTACTTACCTTAAATATTAAGCTGAATAGTTCTATGATGAACTCGTATAAATAAACCTATCAAGACAAAAAAAAAACATACAAATTAGAATGATGATTATTATTTTCACGGCTACATTCATGAGATGATAAAACTTACGATCTACGCCATTAATTAGAAGATAAACACTTTCTGTTTTATATTTAGAGGGTGTTTATTGGATATTTAACCATGCTTGAATCATTAGATCCCGAGACCGCTTGCGGTCGAGGGTCTCTAATGGTATATTCAAGCATGGTTAAATATCGAATAAACCCCCTCTAAGTCTAAAACAGAAAGTCGCCTATCGGAATTGTACCACAAATTGTGATTATTTTGTTCCCGGACTCTTTTTTATGGATAATTTAGAACCTGGGTTATTCAGTTTTTATGACGTTAGGTGCAGTATGACGCACATAACAACAAACTGCACGTGCGCTATGGAATGAAAAAGAAGACATCCTTTTTATCATTAACATTAACAAGATTTGTAACTAGTTCGCTAAAATTAATACGCCAAATTGCAAAGACATGATGTCAAATTGCTATTAAACCCCATGTATTGGACCAATCAGAACTCAGAATTTTTGCTATTTGTGGTACAATCCATGTTTACGTCAACACTGGCAATACCGATGCGAACCTTTCAAGTTAGGACAAGGAGTAAACGATAAAGAAACATTAAGTCAGTCATGATCGCGAAATTATATCCTACTGTAGAATAGCTCATGGGTTATTGATAAACGTCTCGGCATGCATATGTACATACCAGATATTCCAGATCGAGGTGATTGATTGAAACCGAATCTAGAATTCAAATAAACCAATCCTATTGAAACGTATCAAAACCGAAGAATATATCATGACAACGAGACTTAGAAGATTGTATACGAACACACAAAATCTTCCAAAATGAAAACCTGTCCTTTCGCAGAAATACTCTGCGTTAATTTTCAAAAATTCCTGCGAATCCTTATTAGGGCGACATTTGAGTAAATACTGATTTATGATAAAAGTTTCTGTCCTTTATTCTCCTTTCAACATTTCTTTCGACAATCCCTTAAAATTTCCAAAATATATTTGGCCGTACCCTAGTCGCAGTACTAATCTAATATTATGCAGCCTGAACAAGTGTAGAATAAAATATCAGATAAACATACCAATAATAGAAAAGGTAAAATCAACAATTGCCTAAACACGGAGACGACATTACAAACAAGTCCGTAAACCATGTTTCTGTTCTAAAAAAATGCTTGAATAGAAAATCAGGAGACAAACCGTTTCGATGATTCTTACAGATACACTTTTAAATTATCTGAGGAATTCTAGCCCAGAATGCATCAGTATATACGTGGAAAACATCTATAGAAGATTCCGAGAAAATAGTCTACTTCATATTTTCTAAAATCGATAGTTCTGCATTAAAAACAGGTTTGTGATAATTTTGTTCCTTTTGTTAGCTTCTTTTTTATATCAAAGTCAATAAATAGTATATTTGTAATGATTTAGCTAGAGCTCTGCAGGATAGCATCATGATGCATGGCAGTCATCAATATGACTATGTCCCGATTTAGACGTGATTTGGGTACATCAAACAGCTGAGGCTGGTGGATTAGGACTACAGATATTACAGAAAGCCGTTGTAAAACCATGTTGTTGATACATAGATGTCTTTTCCCTGAACATGTGCTGATTGTTTTGTCTGCAGTTGCTATGGACTAATGGCACCATTTCTAATTTCTAATCATTTTATTCAAAGTTTTATATTTTCAACTAACAATTGTTTATAATATAGGTATTAAATTTGGTTTATTTACCAGATACATTAGATGTTTTATTCCTTGTTCAAAATTTTTAAGCTTAAAAGTCTAAGCTAACAAGCTAAAGGTATTAAAAGGTTCAAAAGCCATGGTTTGAGGTACCGTCGCGGTAGTGTATAATCCGAATATCGAAGATAGCAGACCTGTATAATCCGAATATCGCAGACCCCAACTATAATCCGCAGACCCCCTATACTATATTCAGCAGACCCCAACTATAATCCGCAGACCCTCTATACTATAATCCACAGACCCTCTATACTATAATCCGCAGACCCCAACTATAATCCACAGACCCTCTATACTATATTCCGCAGACCCCAACTATAATCCACAGACCCCAACTATAATCCACAGACCCCCTATACTATATTCCGCAGACCCCAACTATAATCCACAGACCCCCTATACTATATTCCGCAGACCCCCAACTATATCCCAGACCCCAACTATAATCCGCAGACCCCAACTATAATCCACAGACCCCCTATACTATATTCCGCAGACCCCCAACTATAATCCACAGACCCCAACTATAATCCACAGACCCCTATACTATATTCCGCAGACCCCAACTATAATCCACAGACCCCCTATACTATATTCCGCAGACCCCCTATACTATAATCCGCAGACCCCAACTATAATCCACAGACCCCTATACTATATTCCGCAGACCCCAACTATAATCCCAGACCCCTATACTATAATCCACAGACCCCTATACTATAATCCCAGACACCTATACTATATTCCGCAGACCCCAACTATAATCCCAGACCCTATACTATATTCCGCAGACCCCTATACTATAATCCGCAGACCCCAACTATAATCCGCAGACCCCCAACTATATTCTGCAGACCCCCTTCAAAAGCTGCAGTTTTTTTTTCACATTTTCAAGATTAATTTTATTTACTTAATTTATGTATAGTGTCTGAATGGTATACATGTAATAAGATGTTGCTAGGTCACAATAATTTGACTTATCTTATGATGTTCAAAGCTTTGAATACGATTGATCTTTGACTTCAAAGGACTGACTCGACATTACAATAATGAGAATTTCCCGAGCTGATTCATATATTGCCCTTGTTCACTGGCCATAAAGAATATTTCCCCCTTTTTGCACACTCTGCCTATGTAAATGCCTTATA
The DNA here is from genome assembly GCA_030562195.1 of Nipponacmea schrenckii. NCBI lineage: Eukaryota > Metazoa > Mollusca > Gastropoda > Lottiidae > Nipponacmea > Nipponacmea schrenckii. Next base: position 535,677 of record JAUJPP010000006.1, read on the forward strand.
TTACATAAATGAAATGATATATACTTCAGTTGTAATTTTGATTCTCTTGAGAGTTTCTTGAATTCTTCTTTTTAACAGTTATAAAGTTGACAGAAAGTTTAATTAATTGTCATTGGCAGGTTATTTACTATTGAAATTTTACTATTCCTTGCAAAAAAATGTGCGTAATTATATAAGTTTTATCGTTCTTTTCTGCTTACTACTAGGATATGAAACAGTTACTATTTATAGACAAATCGGAACGACCGCGAGAAACATTTTTACCGTCGTTTTTCTCAGTATTGGCGTCATTCAAAACACTTCGTTTTTCTCATGTTTAACCGAAAGTACATCGTCGGTGAAAGTTATCTTAAACTTGTAACTTTGTAAAAAATATTAAAGCGACTGTGACTGTATAGGGAGTCTGTGGATTATAGTTGGATCTGCGGATTCTAGTATAGCGGGTCTGTGGATTTTAGTATAGAGGGTCTGTGGGTTATAGTATAGAGGGTCTGTGGATTATAGTATAGAGGGTCTGTGGATTATAGTATAGGGGGTCTGTGGATTATAGTATAGAGGGTCTGTGGATTATAGTATAGAGGGTCTGTGGATTATAGTATAGAGGGTCTGTGGATTATAGTATAGAGGGTCTGTGGATTATAGTATAGGGTGTCTGTTGGGTTATAGTATAGAGGGTCTGTGGATTATAGTATAGAGGGTCTGTGGATTATAGTATAGAGGGTCTGTGGATTATAGTATAGAGGGTCTGTGGATTATAGTATAGCGGGTCTGTGGATTATAGTATAGAGGGTCTGTGGATTATAGTATAGCGGGTCTTTTGGATTATAGTATAGAGGGTCTGTGGATTATAGTATAGAGGGTCTGTGGATTATAGTATAGAGGGTCTGTGGATTATAGTATAGGGGGTCTGTGGATTATAGTATAGAGGGTCTGTGGATTATAGTATAGAGGGTCTGTGGATTATAGTATAGAGGGTCTGTGGATTATAGTATAGAGGGTCTGTGGATTATAGTATAAAGGGGGTCTGTGGATTATAGTATAGAGGGTCTGTGGATTATAGTATAGAGGGTCTGTGGATTATAGTATAGAGGGTCTGTGGAATATAGTATAGAGGGTCTGTGGATTATAGTTGGGGTCTGTGGATTATAGTATAGAGGGTCTGTGGATTATAGTATAGAGGGTCTGTGGATTATAGTATAGGGTGTCTGTGGATTATAGTATAGCGGGTCTGTGGATTATAGTATAGGGTGTCTGTGGATTATAGTATAGGGTGTCTGTGGATTATAGTATAGGGGGTCTGTGGAATATAGTATAGAGGGTCTGTGGATTATAGTATAGGGTGTCTGTGGATTATAGTATAGAAGGTCTGTGGATCATAGTATAGGGTGTCGTGGATTTAGTATAGCGGGTCTGTGGATTATAGTATAGGGTGTCTGTGGATTATAGTATAGGGTGTCTGTGGATTATAGTATAGGGGGTCTGTGGGGTTATAGTATAGAGGGTCTGTGGGAAAATAGTATAGAGGGTCTGTGGATTATAGTTGGGGTCTGCGGATTTTAGTATAGAGGGTCTGCGGAATATAGTATAGAGGGTCTGTGGATTATAGTTGGGGTCTGCGGAATATAGTATAGAGGGTCTGTGGATTATAGTATAGGGGGTCTGTGGATTATAGTATAGAGGGTCTGTGGATTATAGTATAGAGAGTCTGTGGATTATAGTATAGGGGGTCTGTGGATTATAGTATAGGGGGTCTGTGGATTATAGTATAGAGGGTCTGCGGATTGTAGTATAGAGGGTCTGTGGATTATAGTATAGAGGGTCTGTGGATTATAGTATAGAGGGGGCTGTGGATTATAGTTGGGGTCTGCGGATTCTAGTATAGAGGGTATGTGGATTATAGTTGGGGTCTACGGAATATAGTATAGGGGTCTGCGGATTATAGTTGGGGTCTGTGGGAAAATAGTATAGGGGGTCTGTGGATTATAGTTGGGGTCTGCGGAATATAGTATAGGGGGTCTGTGGATTATAGTTGGGGTCTGCGGATTCTAGTATAGGGGGGGCTGTGGATTATAGTTGGGGTCTACGGAATATAGTATAGGGGGCTGCGGATTATAGTTGGGGTCTGCGGAATATAGTATAGGGGGTCTGTGGATTATAGTTCGGGTCTGCGGAATATAGTATAGGGGGGCTGTGGATTATAGTATAGGGGGTCTGTGGATTATAGTTGGGGTCTGCAGATTATAGTTGGGGTCTGCGGATTCTAGTATAGGGGGTCTGTGGATTATAGTTGGGGTCTGCGGATTATAGTTGGGGTCTGCGGAATATAGTATAGGGGGCTGCGGAATATAGTATAGGGGTCGCGGATTATAGTTGGGGTCTGCGGATTATAGTATAGGGGGTCTGTGGATTATAGTATAGAGGGTCTGTGGATTATAGTATAGAGAGTCTGTGGATTATAGTATAGGGGTCTGTGGATTATAGTATAGAGGGTCTGTGGATTATAGTATAGAGGGTCTGTGGATTATAGTATAGAGGGTCTGTGGATTATAGTTGGGGTCTGCGGATTCTAGTATAGAGGGTCTGTGGATTATAGTTTGGGTCTACGGAATATAGTATAGGGGTCTGCGGATTATAGTTGGGGGGCTGCGGATTATAGTTGGGGTCTGCGGAAAATAGTATAGGGGTCTGCGGATTATAGTTGGGGTCTGCGGATTATAGTTGGGGTCTGCGGAATATAGTATAGGGGGCTGCGGAAAATAGTATAGGGGTCTGCGGATTATAGTTGGGGTCTGCGGATTATAGTTGGGGTCTGCGGAATATAGTATAGGGGGTCTGTTTATTATAGTATAGGGGGTCTGTGGATTATCTGACTTGTTGGGGTCTGTGGATTATAGTTGGGGTCTGCGGAATATAGTATAGGGGGCTGCGGAATATAGTATAGGGGTCTGCGGATTATAGTTGGGGTCTGTGGATTATAGTTGGGGTCTGCGGAATATAGTATAGGGGGTCTGTGGATTATAGTATAGGGGGTCTGTGGATTATAGTTGGGGTCTGGGGGATTATAGTTGGGTTCTGCGGATTCTAGTATAGAGGGTCTGTGGATTATAGTATAGAGGGTCTGTGGATTATAGTATAGAGGGGCTGTGGATTATAGTATAGGGGGTCTGTGGAATATAGTATAGGGGGTCTGTGGATTATAGTTGGGGGGCTGCGGATTCTAGTATAGAGGGTCTGCATATTATAGTATAGAGGGTCTGTGGATTATAGTATAGAGGGTCTGTGGATTATAGTATAGAGGGTCTGTGGATTATAGTATAGGGGGTCTGTGGATTATAGTATAGAGGGTCTGTGGATTATAGTATAGAGGGTCTGTGGATTATAGTTGGGGTCTGTGGATTATAGTATAGGGGGTCTGTGGAATATAGTATAGGGGGTCTGTGGATTATAGTTGGGGTCTGTGGATTATAGTATAGAGGGTCTGCGGATTATAGTATAGAGGGTCTGTGGATTATAGTATAGAGGGTCTGTGGATTATAGTATAGAGGGTCTGCGGATTATAGTATAGGGGGTCTGTGGATTATAGTATAGGGGGTCTTTTGGGTTATAGTATAGAGGGTCTGTGGATTCTAGTATAGAGGGTCTGTGGATTATAGTATAAAAGGTCTGTGGATTATAGTATAGAGGATCTGTGGATTATAGTATAGGGGTTCTGTGGATTATAGTATAGGGGGTCTGTGGATTATAGTATAGGGGGTCTTTGGATTATAGTATAGAGGGTCTGTGGATTCTAGTATAGAGGGTCTGTGGATTATAGTATAGAGGGTCTGTGGATTATAGTATAGGGGGTCTGTGGATTATAGTTGGGGTCTGCGGAATATAGTATAGAGGGTCTGTGGATTATAGTATAAAAGGTCTGTGGATTATAGTATAGAGGGTCTGTGGATTATAGTATAGGGGGTCTGTGGATTATAGTATAGAGGGTCTGCGGATTATACTATAGAGGGTCTGTGGATTATAGTATAGGGGGTCTTTGGATTATAGTATAGAGGGTCTGTGGATTCTAGTATAGAGGGTCTGTGGATTATAGTATAAAGGGTCTGTGGATTATAGTATAGAGGGTCTGTGGATTATAGTATAGGGGGTCTGTGGATTATAGTATAGAGGGTCTGTGGATTATAGTATAGAGGGTCTGCGGAATATAGTATAGAGGGTCTGCGGATTATAGTATAGAGGGTCTGTGGATTATAGTATAGAGGGTCTGTGGAATATAGTATAGAGGGTCTGTGGATTATAGTATAGAGGGTCTGTGGATTATAGTTGGGGTCTGTGGAATATAGTATAGAGGGTCTGTGGATTATAGTATAGAGGGTCTGTGGATTATAGTATAGAGGGTCTGTGGATTATAGTTGGGGTCTGCGGAATATAGTATAGAGGGTCTGTGGATTATAGTATAGAGGGTCTGTGGATTATAGTTGGAGGTCTGCGGATTCTAGTATAGGGTGTCTGTGGATTATAGTTGGGTCTGCGGATTATAGTTGGGGGTCTGCGGATTATAGTTCGGGTCTGCGGAATATAGTATAGGGGGTCTGTGGATTATAGTATAGGGGGTCTGTGGATTATAGTATAGAGGGTCTGCGGAATATAGTATAGAGGGTCTGCGGAATATAGTATAGGGGTCTGCGGAATATAGTATAGGGGGTCTGTGGATTATAGTTGGGGTCTGCGGAATATAGTATAGGGGGTCTGTGGATTATAGTTGGGTCTGCGGATTATAGTTGGGAGTCTGCGGATTATAGTTGGGGTCTGCAGAATATAGTAAAGGTGTCTGTGGATTATAGTTGGGGTCTGCGGAATATAGTATAGGTTGTCTGTGGATTATAGTTGGGGTCTGCGGATTATAGTATAGGGGGTCTGCGGATTATAGTTGGGGTCTGCGGAATATAGTATAGGGGGTCTGCGGATTATAGTATAGGGGGTCTGTGGATTATAGTATAGGGGGTCTGTGGATTATAGTATAGAGGGTCTGTGGATTATAGTATAGAGGGTCTGTGGATTATAGTATAGAGGGTCTGCGGAATATAGTATAGGGGGTCTGTGGATTATAGTATAGAGGGTCTGTGGATTATAGTATAGAGGGTCTGTGGAATATAGTATAGAGGGTCTGTGGATTATAGTTGGGGTCTGCGGAATATAGTATAGGGGGTCTGTGGATTATAGTTGGGGTCTGCGGAATATAGTATAGGGGGTCTGTGGATTATAGTTGGGGTCTGCGGATTATAGTTGGGGGTCTGCGGATTATAGTTGGGGTCTGCGGAATATAGTGTAGGGGGTCTGTGGATTATAGTTGGAGGTCTGCGGATTCTAGTATAGGGTGTCTGTGGATTATAGTTGGGTCTGCGGATTATAGTTGGGGGTCTGCGGATTATAGTTGGGGTCTGCGGAATATAGTATAGGGGGTCTGTGGATTATAGTTGGGGTCTGTGGATTATAGTTGGGGTCTACGGAATATAGTATAGGGGTCTGCGGATTATAGTTGGAGGTCTGCGATCTTCGGATTATACAGGTCTGCGATCTTCGATCTTCGGATTATACACTACCTTTTGTCGCCGCGTTCGGAGCTATTCTAGTTTGAGAATCGTTTTTCAGAATTATCACATCAATTATGATCGTATTTTGTCTATTTTTGATCACGGTCTTGAATGCGAGATAGCCTTTTGGCCATTTTGATTTTCCCTTTGTTGATGCCAATGTTCATGGTGTTTGATCGTTTTCGAAAATCCAAGTCAATAATAGGAAAAATCAAACTCATTCTATACCCAGTAGGCAGTCCCGCCCAGAATATAAATTTTTCAATACTTAAAGCTGACACCAAGCATTTTCTAAATGAGTGGAAAAAATATCAAAATTGTCGGTGTTAGTTTTAGCTGCTAGATCAAGGGGGGATTAAATTTTTTTTTTTTTGTGCTTTGAAGCCTTCATTCAAAGGGAAGTAATACATTGATGTAACAGGAAGTTGATAGTTATCTGCCCTTTTCATTATTGACTTCACATGTGTATTGAGCTAAATCAATTTCATTCTTTTCCAAAGATCCCTTCTACTCTCCAATCAAATTAGAACGTAATTTCAGCTATCTTTGAAAGTCTCGATAGTCTAAATGTGTAAAATAAGAAGCAATGTAAGACGAATGAGTTTATTTTATCATTATTATATACCGAACGGACTCTTTTACCAAGAAATGTAATGTAAGACGAATGAGTTATCCCTCGTTATTTTATACCGGACAGACTCTTTTACCAAGAAAAAATAATCAGTCAGTTGTAAGGTATTCAACCAATCAGCAAACTTTGAAGCAAATCACAAATCCCTGCTCCATTCAAGCACGAGGCTAAACTGGAGTTACAGATATTGACGCAAGTAGCCGAGCGGTAACGGAATGACGCTCAGCAGGTTCGTAACATAAATTATATTAAAACATAATTTGTGTCTAGTACTCTAGTACCAACGTCAACTTACAAATTGTAAAAATGAGACGAGCTAAATTAAAATGTACAGTCTTCTTATATTCAAGTTGCCAATTGCCGTTGGTCCAATAATTGTCCCGAGATTAATACTTGTGTTGTAATATACTACCTGAACAATCAACGAGTTATCTCTCCCAAACCCAAGTCGTCTGCAAGCAGATTTTCCTGATCTTTTTATCTGATTTCTTACAAATCTTGTAGCCCAATAGTCTTGTATAGCTATCTTGGGATCAACTTCATTTGGATCATTTTCCTTGTAACAAAACACATTATGCATATGCCATATTGTATCTCCTCGGGACCCAATGCCCTGTGATGTATTGCCTCGAGACCCATTGCCCTGTGATGTATTGTGTCGAGACCCATTGCACTGTGAACTATTGCCTCGAGACCCATTGCCCTATGATGTATTGCCTCGAGACCCATTCCCCCGTGATGTATTGCCCTGTGATGTATTGTCTCGAGACCCATTGCCCTGTGATGTTTTTCCTAGACATCTACTGCCATCCACTGGTGAAGGAGCGTTTCGGACCACATAATCGTTGGTAAAAATAAGAACACCATCCCTCTCTCCTAAATCAAAATGTCAAGGATAGACCCCTTTCAATTATTTCTGTATACATATTATTTTTTCGAGTTTTTTTAAAAACAAATTGGATTAAGAATTGATGAGCTTTATTTCCGATAGATTTAAACCTTGACGATCTGTAACTCTATACTTTGTGTATTATCGGGAGTGAAGTGAAAAATTCTTAACTTTCTTACCCTTAACTTTAATGCCAATATCAAGTTCAAAACAGTCATCGATAAGAAAACAATTGTGATCGTCCAAAGCATCATCAGTCTTGATTAACGGAATCAATTTGGACCACGACGTGGTTATTGTGGAACTGCCAGTCTCGGTTACTGAGTAATCCGTGTCTTTTTCATTAAGCAAAGTAATTTTATAATCAATGTCGCATGATACCATAAATGGGTTACTGTTTTTTGAAATTTTGATGCTGACACCCAGCTCTAATACAAAATTTTAAAATTTTACTCCATCCAGCTTTGCATAAACACAATCCCCAAAGTTATCGTCATATTCAATTGAAACCGTTTTCCAGCTGAAGTCTTCCTGTGCCGCCACCATGGTCTGTAAACCGTCCCCATAATGATCCGTGTTTATGTTAATGATGTAGAAATTTGAGGTGAGTTGTTCCACGCCTCCAGCTGGAATTTTCACTCTGCTCTGACACAATGGACAGGACACAGTTCCGTCTGATGTTCTCTTCAGTTTTCGGATGCATTCCATACAAAACGTGTGAAAACATTTCAAGAATTTTGGTTTCTTGAATTCTTCGAGACAAATAGAACATTCCTGAAAATTCGGATTACGTGTCGCCAAACCACCTGTTGCCATTCTGATCGTTTATCGTTTTCTTTGTCTGAAATTAGAAATAAAGTTTGTTGTTATATATGATTGAATATTGAAATAAAATTATTATGATAAAAATCTCATCAACTAAATATACAATATATATATATTATTATTATGCATATTCATCGAAAGTTGTCCAGTCAAAAAAACCCATTTGAGTGAATGTAAAATATCGATTGTAGAGTGTTTACGAGCCATTCAAGAACAAGGGCAAGAACTCATACTAAATTTTTTCCGATTTCCCTGATTTTCAATAGGGATCATCCTTGCGTGATCATAAACACTTCATATCAAGTTTCATCAAAATCCGTTAAGAATTGCGCCCTCTAGAGTGTTTACGAGCAATTGTGGACAGACGGACCGACGGACGGACATTTCATGTGGGCGTATAAAAATAACAATTAGTGAAGAAATTACATTTAATTAGAATTTTAAAGTGATAGAAATATTAGGTGTTGTGATGTTCATTGAGTGAGTCTTGTTTAAATATGATTGATGTAATTCACCAGGTTTACTTCTGAATCAAATGTTTGAATGTCACTTTTTGCTTTCTTTTTGCCATACCAAATCTCATTGACATAAGCTTGCGAAACATCGCTTGTCCTTGTATAACTATTCACTGCATTTGATCTATGGCCAGTTTTCTGAACAATGAGTTCAGCCTCATATAGTCTAGCAGCTGCAGTTGGCCGAAGGGAGTGGTTGAATAAGTAAAAATGCATGAATGTTTATACAAGAAAAACTGTCCATTATTTGTGTTGTTTAAAGTGAACTGTTTTCATGTTGATGTGACTAATGGCCTCAAACTGTCCATTCTACAAATAGAACAACAACTTCGGGGGTAACGTCCCTCAGTCCCTCTGTTGCAGTCATCGTTGTTTTTCAATTCTCCAATATCAAGACTAAAGCCCTTTTTACATGCACACATTTACTCCTTGAAGTATGTTTACTCCTAGGAATAAATATACTTACAGGGAGTAAATGTGTCATGTAAACAGCACAAAACAAATTTACTCACAGGAGTGTGCATGTAAAAAGGGTTAGAGTAGTCAGAGACCCAAATATTGACCCAAATAAACACGTTATCATGCAGTGATTCACAACTCTGCTTGGTTTCCCACTACATCTTACGTTATCTATATCTATATATATTGTGACTGTGCTAAATAAAACTCTAATAAAATTTCCAGAGCTATATTTCAATTGTACATTGTACTGTAATTTATGGTGTGTTAATAATATGGTAATACGTAAGATATAGTGCAGTATCACATTGTAAAACTATATATTATCTATAAAGAGTGAAAATTAGCGAATTTTATATAGGTCAAGATATATTAAAACATTACAGTAACCATAACTAACAGATACAAGTTACAAATTGTATTTCCCTGCATTATTCTGCTATATAGCTTCTAATCAGTTAATATTACAACGCAGAACTCAGCTTTTCGAAGAATTCATTTTCGCTTTCCATATAAGATAATAGTCAGTGCGCGACAAGAATCGATATAGATTTATCTTTACTTCATCTACAATACTATAATACTGTCTTAGATTTTATTCGCAGCTCTATGATGACATGATAAAATGCTTTATATTAGTTGAATTGACATGTAATATAGTGAACAGGCTTTATGTTTCAGTACAGCTTGAATGCTTTACACACTGAGCGCATAGTCACAAATAAATTAAAAACCAGCCTGTTGTGTCCTTATTATATTTAATTTTACAGTTGCTCAATTGGAACTTGGCTAGCTTGTTTGATATTCATTGTGAAATAGACAACAACAATATTGAATTGAAAATGGTCATTTATTACATAAATGACAAATAAACATTAAAAAATAACATTGTATACTACTTGTAAACAATGACGATCAAAGGATGGGTGATCATTCTGCCACAGATATCCGCTCAGATGATCGAGAAGATGTTTTATCATAAACATTGTAGTGCAATCTGAGCCGATATACCCCCCATCCCAGCCAGAGAGAGAACTGAGCCACTGATTAACAGTAAAGACTTGTTAACTGTTTATAAGTTAGAGAATTATAAAATATAAATAAGAAAACATTAAATATATAAAACATAGTGTAAACTTAATGGAAATCATGATACTAGTAAGAAAAATAGACTCTTGTCCTAATTTCCTTCATGACAAAGGTAAACTTAATGTAAATGATAAAAGTTATAAGAGGAAAAATGGTCTTTTGTCTTAATTCACTTCATAAGGACGGTTTACATAATCAGAAAAAACTGTGAGCATAGATACATATGAATGAAATGGACCACGAGTGTTGGACTCTTGTCCCTAAACTCATGTGGAATATAAAGATATATAGACTCTGTTCCTAATACCTTCTTAATGGGTCAATTTTTATCATCGGAATGCGAATGTATTTTCGGTATGCTTCAGTTTTCCAACGTCCTAAAAGTTTGAGTTGATCATTTGAAACGCCTTGCGAAGCGAACTCACTTGCACCACCAATACGAAAACTGTGACTCTTGTAAACACTAGTAGGTAAGTTACAAAACCTTAAAGCGAAATCCAAATGTTTAACGAATAGTGATCGTGATACTGACGATCCGTCCATAAAGGAAAAGAGAGGACCTGACATATGTCTCCGAGTGCGGCAATATTGTAACAAAATAGTCACTGGACAGAATTGGGGATGTGCTGTATTTGCTGACAATTGCAAAATAGGAGAATAATGTTTCGGTTTATGCTTATACTTATTCAATTGAATATTTAACAAAACAGAATTAGACTTAGTATCAACAGAAAAAGAGATATGTTCACGCTGTAAATTATTACAAGAAGTAGTTATTTCGCCAATCCGGAGCAATGCATGAAAGGCCAATAAAAACATGGCGCGATATAACAAACACTCGAAAAAGGAAGATGTGACGTGGGGTAACGAATGCAGTAAGGAATGAAGGATGTCTTTTGTGATAGGTAGCCGTTTGTCTGGTTGAGTGGGTGAAACGTTATTATAACCATGAAGTAACTTAGATATAGCAAAGGAGCGAATGTCAGAATATCCTAATATTTTGTTAAAGTAATTAAGCGCAGATACGTACTGCTGAACCGTTGACACGGATAAATGGTTTAAAAAACAATTAGCCAAAAAGCATTCCACTTTCGTGGTTGTAAGTGGGAAAATCTTGACATCATGAGCAAAATGTAAGTAAACAAAATCACGATAGAGTCGCAGGGCGTTTTTATAAGAGTGCTTAGTGCTATCATGTAACAAATTATTTATAAGCCAAGACGCAGCTGTCTTTAAATCTGTAAGAGATGGTCTGGAATCAATATTGGATCGGCATTCATTTCTGGAGCGATATTTTTGAAGTCTTGGATCTGCAAACGAGACAAATAATCCGCCTTTGTATTCGTTATACTAGGAATATGAGAGGCCGAAAACGAGATATTAAAGCGCAGGGTTTGTAACACGAGTCTTCGAA